>JAZKJV010003719.1:0-600000 GCA_037367405.1 Ottelia alismoides | reverse complement strand
CTACCCATCGACATGCATCGTCACAACATCCTCAGCCGAATCAGCCCCAACCAGTCAACACGTCTACTACGTGCAAGCCCCAAAGCCATCAACTCCCCAGCAGTCACATTAGCAGTTGGTTGTCTACCAGCCGGAGCCCCAATACATTCTAGATCAGTTCTCCCCTCCACCGCCTCTCATTCAAGAGGTGAACAATGTATGGTCGAATGATGCCAACCAACCTGTCCGGGAAGACATCGACAGGGTTAGGTTGCTAACTCCCCTTCGTTCCATCAACAACAAGGAGGGAGGTTTGTTCAGAACAACCAACCTCAACACCAACAACACTGGCAGTCTCCACAATTCCATGGTAATTGGAGACAGAACCAGTACCAACAGTACCAGCAAAACCAGTAGTATGCGATTATGCCTTATCAACAGCACCCTCCTCAGGAGTATCAACAACATCACCCTTCTCCTAAGTATCATCCTCAATACCCCAACCAGCAGTCTAAGTATCATCATCAATAGCAGCGTAGTCATCACGCCGAGGTATCTAAGGCTGCATCTCCTGTGAATCCTACCTTGGATTGCCTGGCCCAGCTTATCAAGGGCCTTGCAGATCTTAGTCAGAAGGTGGACGATTTCACCGCCACCAAAACCTCCATTCCTACACAAGTGGAGGCAAACCCTAATAATTTTAAGAAGAAAGAGCAGGTAGTTCATGAAGTTCCCATCGGTCTTACAGAGTCAGATACACATAATTTGTTTTTATCTAATGCTATCACTCTCAAGAGCGGTAGGACCTTGAATCCATCAACCACATGTAAGGGGAAGAATAAAGCAACCACAGAGGAGTCATCGTCTTCTTCTGCATCAGCCCTGCCAGCAGTCGGACTGAGTGAGGAAGAAGAAAGAGGAGGAGAACCACCAAAAATCCAAAAAAATCAGCGAAATCAAAATGCCAAAAAGATAGCATCAGCAACAATAGTCGAAGCACCAGCCATCCAACCTTGGAGGAGACTGCACTTGCAGTTGATCCGACACCAGCTGGTGGAGCCTCGCTTGAAGATTTTGGACGACCGCCTTTCTTGGATGACCTTGCTCATTTTAGTCATCCACATGTACAGCCTGATGTGGGCATAGATTTTGTTGTAAATAAGAAAACTATTCCTACTGCTGCTTTTGATTTTGTACATATTTTGTTTCCGGATGCAATGAGAAAATCTAAAAAAAATAAAATTTTAAAAATTGCCTTGTCTGACCCTAATGTGTGGAAATAATTCAGAATCTTGTTATTGAAATGCCTCTTCTCAAAACCATCAAGTACATGCCTAATATTAAGAAAGGTCTGAAGGAGGCATGTACTTCAAAGAGACAACTGCGCAAAGCTCATGAAAGAAATGTGAAGCATATCCTCACTGCGGCTACAGTAAATGCAATCAACAATCTCCTGACAAAAAAGGACATGGAGCTCCTCTAGTAAGATGTTAGATGTTTAACCAAGAGTTCGACCGAACTCTACTTGACAGTGGATCCTCAATTAACCTAATGCCCACTTCACTGCTTAAAGAATTTGGGTTAGGACCCCGCTCAAATCTACTAGAATGATTCTGCAGTTCGTAGACATGTCCAACAAGATGTCCTGAGAAATTTTGGAAGATGTCATGGTCACCATTCTGGGAATGTAGTTCCCTGCAGACTTCATAGTTTTGGACATGGACACTTCAGCTCCTCTTCTGCATATCCCGATAATCCTTGGATGGTCGTTCCTTCGAACAACCGAAGCAGTAGTGAACTATGGCATTGAGAAGATAACATCATGTTCAAATAGCTAAAGTACCGATTGAGATGATCCAAACACCAAAACCTTCAACATCTTCATCAGAAGAGAGTGAGCCAGTAGAGCAGCAAGTAGAAGACTGTGACTTTTTGATCGAGATCCGCGATACAAATATGTTCATGGATGACATTGAAACCCAAGATTTCCTCTCCACAAAGGAAGGCTTGGACAACACAGTCGAGTTCCCATATGTCCTTGAAGATGAGATTTTTGCTGACTTATCTGATGAATACATTCATGGCCACCCGTCCTTGGCAGAGCAAGATGACACCATTGAAAATTTCTGCGAACAAGATTCAATCATCGAAGAATTTTGTGCAGCACTGCACTCAGAGCCTACAGTGCCAATGGTGGACACATAACAGATGAAAGGTCCAACACCATCGCCCTGCACCGTAGCCAAAGTCACCACTGAGCTAAACCAATCCCTACCTGAGCTCAAATCACTTCCATCAAACATGAAGTATGCACTCCTTGTGGGTGCACCAAACATGTTCCCCATAATCATCAATTCACAGCTAACTAAGGAACAAAAATCCCGTCTGCTTGAGGTTCTAGAGAGAAAACCGCAATGCCATAGGCTGGAAAATTTCAGATCTCCATGGGATAAACCCCTCATTGTGCTCGCGTCACATTTACCTTGAAGAAGACAGTAAACCCTCTCGTGAAATTCAGCGTAGATTAAATCCAAACCTGTGGGAGGTCATTATGAATGAGATAACGAAAAGGTGTGATGCGGGATTCATATATCCCATCTTCGACTCAAAATGGGTAAGTCCCTTGCATGTTGTACCTAAGAAGTCAGGGATCACCATGCTCAATAATGATAAAGGAGAGGAGATCGCAACCGGAGTTCCAACTTCATGGCATGTCTGTGTGGATTACTGGTGTCTGAATTTAGCAACCAAGAAAGATCATTTCTACTTTCCTTCATCAGTCAGATAGTCGAAAGACTGGCCACAAAGGAATATTTATGTTTCTTGGATGGATACTCTGGTTACAGTTAAGTCATCATTGCTCCTGAAGATCAAGAGAAGACAACCTTCACTTGTGTGTTTGGGACCTATGCCTTCTGCAGAATACCGTTCGGATTATGCAACGCTCGAGCAACATTCCAGCTGTGTATCATTGTAGTATTTGCAGATATGGTTGGAAGTTTTCTTAAAGTCTTCATGGATGATTTCTTGGTCTACGGAGATAGCTCCGAGCAGTGTTTATCTTATCTACACTGAGTTTTGAAAAGATGTTGTGAAGTGAAGCTTGTGATCTTGTGGGAGAAGAGCCATTTTATGGTGACCGGAGGTATTGTGCCTGGCCATGTCATCTCAAAGCGTGGAACGGAGTTTGATTGTGAAGGTAGAAGTGATTTCAAAGCTAGAGCCACCTATAAAATTGAAGTAGGTCAGATCATTCTTAGGACACGTTGATTCCTACCGACGATTCATAAAGAATTTCAGCAAAATTGCCCGACCCCTGACCAAGCTTCTAGGCAAGGAGGCAGATTTTATTGTCGATGATAGAGTCCTTAAGGACTTTACGTAGTTGAAAGAAATAATCACTCAGGCCCCTGTCCTTCAACCACCAGATTAGTCTCTATCATTTGACATCATGACAGACGCTTCTGATTATGCTATTGGGGCGGTTTTAGGAGAAGGAGAGATCATATTCCATTTTCTATTCACTATGCCAGTAGAACTCTTGATGAAGCTCAAAGAAACTACATTGTCACTGAAAAAGAGCTGTTGGCACTGGTATTTGCCCTAGAGAAATTCAGATCCCACCTGCTTGGATCTATGGTTATAATGTATACAGATCACTTGACCATCAAGAATCTACAAGCCAAGAAGGATGCCAAACCACGATTAATCAGATGGATCCTTATGCTCCAGGAATTTGACCTTGAAATTCGTGATAAACCTGGAGTCAAAAATGTGGTGGCCAATCACTTGGCAAGTTTGCCAGAGCTAGACACTCCTGAGCAGAGCCTATTACCGATCACATAGACTTTTCCAGATGAAGCCATCTTTTCAGTCACCTCATTCCCATGGTTTGTCGATATTGTGAACTGTCTGGTATCCAAGAAAACTCCACAAGATTGGCATAAGATGGAAAGAGACAAGTTCTTGTCAGATATCCTTTTCTACAAGTTGGAGGATCCTTATCTCTTTCGAGAAGGAGCAGACTGCATTTAGAGAAGATGTGTTCCTCGGGAGGAAGTCCATAGTGTCCTCAAGCATTGTCACTCTCGAGAATCTAGAGGACACCACTGGAATAACGTCAATGAAAGTTTTACAATGTGGCCTTTGGTGGCCGACTTTATTCTAGGACATAGAAGACATTATCAAGCATTGCACTGATAATCAGAGACTAGGCGGTACCATTGGAATAAGAGACACAATGCCCCTGAAATACATTCAAATCTCAGACATATTTGACGTGTGGGGCATTGATTTCATGGGCCTGTTCCCTAACATCCAAGGATTTGAGTATATTCTACTCAATGTCAATTATGTAAGCTGTTGGGTGGAGGCTATTCCAACTCGAACCATTGATAGTCATACGGTTTGCTGGTTTCTAAATGATCACATCATCGCAAGGTTCGAGATCCCCAAAATATTGATATCTAATGGGGGTAACCACTTCATCAACAGAGACGTGAAGAAGCTGACATAGGAATTCTGCATAGAACATTGTGTCACCTCTCCGTACCACCCACAGTCCAATGGCATGGCTGAATGTTCAAATAGGGAAACATTGAAAAAACTCCTATGCTCCAATAGGAAGAATTGGTTGTAGTTGCTGGACTCGATACCTTGGGCCTATCGGACCATGTACAAGTCACCGTTAGGAATGTCTCCCTACCGATTAGTATACGTCAAGCCATGCCATCTGCTTGTGGAACTTATTCACATATCATTATGGGAAATTAACATATGTAATTTGGATTCCAAGAAGGGAGGACATAACAGAAAGTTGAATCTAAATCAGCTCCTTGAATTCCGCGAGTATGCATATGACAACAACCTGATGTACAAAGAAAAGGTCAAGAAGTAGCGCAACAAGTACATTTACCGCAAGACCTTCGAGCCAGGACAGAAAGTTTGGATGTTCGATGCAAAGCTCAAACTATTCCCAGGTAAATTGAAAAGCAAGTGCACAAGGCCATTCATAGTAAAACATGTGCCTGACAATGGAAGTATGGTCATATCTGGTTTGTCAGCTGACGCATAACCATTCGTGATCAATGGACAACTTCTAAAGCGTTATCTCAACATGACACATTTCTGTCTATGGTCGATTCAATTCAAGTGGTCCTAGATGGAGAACTCACTACCAAAGCATCTACTCAATCATATGAGGCTAGTAAAAACATTTTTAAATAGTTATTCATTTTCTTCTTTTCTTCTTTTCATCCATTTATTCTTCCAAAAAGTCACATTCATCCCATACATCATTTCTATACTTAGGATATGCTTCATCCCAAGTATAGGGGGGATGAGTGCATTCATGTGCTCATTCTTTGATCCCTCGCCTGTCTCCTTAACTTTTGACATTCTTTCTATACTTCGGGATCTTTTACCTTAAGTATAGGGGGAGACAGGCCGAGCCGTTGAATTATTTGTTTCCCACACTCAACCCTCCCTGCATTGGTATACAGAATGCTATACGTAGGATTAATTGATCTTAAGTATAGGGGGGATGACCAACTTCCTATTTTTTAGTCATTGTAGTATATACTTTTCTATACTTAGTACGAGTTATGTCTTCCTTTCTCTTCGATCTATGAGGACATAGCTCAAGCTAAGTATAGGGGGTTAATATATACTGTGTATATATTTTAGCCATAACTCGTACTTTCGTATTTTCAATAAATATGGCTAAACCGTAGTAAATATACATACTAATTCATTAATCTACTTAATAACAAATGATGTCTATTATTCCTCAAAATTCTTTTTGTACATACTAACTAATAAGTCAGGTAAAAATGCTTTGCAAAATGTTTGTATAATAGTTTGAAAAGATAGTGAAAAATATTTTGAAAACTATTTGAAAAATATTTTGTAAAATATTATCAACCTTTGTAAAATCATTTGTTTGTAAAAATTTCTTTCCTTGGTGTGAAATAAAATGTTTTGAAAACTTATTTATGAATAGTTTTGAAAATTATTGCAAAAATATGTTGAAAATCTATATATATATTGTTTGAAGAACCCTTGCAAAATAGTTTTCAAATGCTTGTAAATATTTATAAAAATTAGTTGTGAAAATTATACTGGACTATAGTTTTCAAAATCATTTATAAAATCATCTTAAAATAAGTTTAAGGAATATGTACATCACATTCAATGTTCTTAATCAATACACCTATAAAATTGATCACTTATCCCTTGTAAAAAAACCCCACTCTTGTAAATACAAGATGCATGCCCGTTTAAATATTTGTACATATTTTCTTCGTCGAAATCTTTTGTTTTCAAAATAGAAAAAATATTTGCAAAATTTTTGTGAAAAATTCATAAAAATTTTAAAAGTTTAAAAGTGCATTACAAAATATTTTCATGCATTGTACATAACATGAGCATTTTTTAGAATAATCTAGGAAATTGAAGAAGTCCAAATAAAGTCTGAAGATTGGAGCTTATTGTAGACCTTAATATACTTAATTTCAGAGGAATTCCTTGAGGATTGGAATTGGAGATACTTCAGGTCACCTTGACTTAATTCTATAGATTCCAAAAGACTATGTTCATGAGTCAATTCAATGTGCTTAAATAGAACCCTTCATATCATCCGTATGACTCTTGAGATAGTGACTTGACTGGAAACCTCACACCTAACACTTAACTCAAAAAAGATGGACTGTTGAAAAATCTTGGGGTCTAAGTTGGGATGATGCAAGGCCGCTTCGTCAAAGGTGGCTCAGGAACCATTCTTGGGGACTGCCTACACCAATACTCTAACCCACTTCTTCTGATAACAATGATATCTAAAGACTGGAGATGGATTGAAACAATGCTCCGAATGAGGGATGGTCTACCAGCGTAACTTTTTCTTAGACCCCAAAAAGTGGGTTGAACAAACGATGCTATATCCAATGGGGCACAAATAAGAATGCAGATGCTATGAAATGTCAAAGAAAATATCCAAATAAGCTTTCGACCAAAAACTCCACAAATATGAGCTTCAGAAAATGCCCGCTTCTTGGTGAAGATAATTTCGCATTCGGTTGTAAAGATCGGAAGCACCTGTCCTTTGAAGGAAATATCTGACTCCACGAGGACGAGTTACCAGAAGAGCAGCCACCTTGTTAGTTCAATGGTTTTGTCTGGGAAAGACTAAACAATTTCACACACATGGTTCTATCATTTCAAGGTAGCAAGAGTATGTGATTGAGAGGATGGTTTTGAGCTGGCTGTGAATTGGACTGAATAATAGGAGTATGGAACCTAAACGTTGTCGTGTCACAAATCTTAACCTCTAAGTGGTTCTGAACACACCATTAATCCAAAGGTCTTTTCTGAGATCCAAACTTTGACATTACTAAGATGAGTTTAAGAGTCGAAAATTACTCCAAGTTATTTCTTTTCTTTTCTTTATTTTCTTCTCCACACTTAAAGGCATAAGCGTTTTCTAGGTATTAGCAAAGGTAAGAATAGGGGGTGATGAATCTCCTTGTCATCACCTTTATTCTTTCATTTTGGCCTTTAAATCCTAGTTGAATGCATGTATATATCATTAATTTATCAAAGAAAACATTAATTAATTTGTTCCAAATAATGAAAAAAATATTGTAAGGTTATAGTATTTATTGCCAAAATAAAAGAATAAAGGTAAGAAAAGAAAAAAGGTGAACTGCCAAGGACACTGAAGTCACCCTAGCCCCCGAGACTCAGTCATCATGATGACTTGGTCGACAAGGAACAAAGTAGGAGGAGATATGGAGGCTAAGTATACAAAAGACACAAACAAATCACTCTACAAAATATGCCAATAATTACTTATCGGGACCTATTTATTCTTTATTATTTACACCTTAGATATAGAAACTTTGTACATGAAAGTTATAGATAATAATATATATAAAAATACAAAATTTAGTTTATACAAAAATAATACACAATGTACAAAATATACTCTCAATAAGATTCCAAAGTCCCAACTTCATAGACCTATATCTCCCGAATAAAATCTCAAAATGAATCAATTCACCTTTAATTGTATATAACTTTTAATAAGCTATTTAATGAAAATGGTTTCATATTTTTGGAGGCAAGGTGTGAAAGTTAGGTTTTGGACTCCTATTTTACAATATACTTGAATAAAATATTCCTTTTATTTATTCTTTATTATTTTTATGATTTTATATTTGTATAATCTTGTAGATATTATTTACAGTATATGTACATAGTAAAACTAAAATAAAACCATAAACAGTACATTAAAATAAAATATTTTTATAAAATACACATGAAAATACAATAATTGTACATATATAATAAGTATATCTATTTATTTAAATGTATATATTATGTCATAAAATATAATTAAGCCCCTAAAAATAAGTTACAATTTTATAAAATAAGAGAATAAAATAATAGAGTCAAAATGCAAAATAATATTAAAATACACAAAATATAGAATAATATACCTATATATACCCTAAAAATTAACTTGTAAATAAACACCTCTACAAATAAATAAAAATATACATAAAATAATATAGAAAATTAGAAGCACTTTTTATTTTATAATTTAAAAATAATAAAATCAATTAGTATTTCTTATCTATTTAACGAGGCATTTTTGCCTTGGAATTTCCTGGTTGGTCCACGTGAACCAACCAGGCGCATCCTTTTGTTGACTGTCGGTCAATTGTATGGCCTCCCCTCCGGCTTCTATCAGAACTTCACGGGGACGCCAGCTCATTGAATTCTCCATGCCTCCTTCTTCGCCCATTCCTCTCGAGACTACCACCTTCATGTAGACAATCCGTCTTAGATCCACGCCAATCATTGAATCCCCACCAACCTCCCACCAATCTCACGCAAAATCTGCTTGAAACTCGTTCAAACTATGTCTATAAATATTCCTCCCTTGCTATCTTTTGCCTTTTAATCCCTCTTAACCAATCTTTAACCGCTCAGATCATCCTAGGAGCCTCGTCATGGTGACAGCAAAGCGGAGCTCGTGGTTTGCAGCGAGGAAAGGGAAGGAGGAGGTGTATCCACCCAACCGCCGGAGCTTCTTCGACTAATTCCGCTCCAGAGCCCCCATGATCTGTCAAGCCCCTTTTCCATCATTCCTAGGTAATATTGTAGTCTAATTTTCGTTTTGTATCTTTAATTTGAATGATAATAAAGCGATTAGCGCCCAATTAGAAAACCCCAATTCTTTGATCTAAGTCTCCAGGTCAAAATCACAATGATCTGACCATTTACTCTTCCCAACTTCCACACCATATAGCTCCCCTTCGCCTTTTCCACAGAATCCCCAATCCATCCAGCCCAGATCCATCGTGGATCTGGGACTCGGAGCTCTCTCCGCCGCCCTCGCCCTAGCTCTCCCCTCCATTCCATTTCCCTTGTCATTTCGAGCAAACCCTTGGTCGAGGAGATAGCCCTCGCACCCAGGAGTATTTTCGTGCTAACTTGCAGGGCCGAGGATGCATCTGCAACCTCAACAACCACCTGGAGCTGTTCCAGGTGGCTCAACCTTGCCTGAGCATCTGGGACCCTCTAGCCTCGCCTGGACCCTATAGTCACACGCGGAGGAAGCCCAACTACCTGCTGGACTCGTTGGAGGAGTGAAAGACTGTCGGAGCTTAGAGGAACGACAGCTCTATGTTCTCCAGAGTGTTGTTCTTGCTCGTTCTTGCAATGCTCCTCCTTACCGTTTGATCAAGAACAACGGTCCACATCTAATCTGGACCGTTGATTATCCATAAAGGGTACGCGAAGAAGGCGACACGATCAGACATGTGGCAAACCCAGGACAGCTTGATTTCTGGCGCATAAGTAGGTAAATTGCATAGCCTCCCTCCACCTTTTTATAATTAGAAAATGGTCCTATAAATATTTTAAGTAGTTTAAAAACCTATGGATAAATTGCACGTAACCCCTCGAACTTCTGTATATTGCAATTTAGTCCCTACCAAAGTCACGTGTAGGCACACATTTTATCTTGAAAAAATGCATGGAAGCCCTCATGGGTTATTGTAATAGAATTTTAATATATAAAATTTAAACATAAGTGTTAAATTTTGGCTGAAATTGCATTAGGACCCTTGCCTTTATTTATATTTGCAATTATACACTTGCTACGACAACTATTTATATGCTTTGTTTTCTATTTATTAAAAATAGTTGTCGTGCTTCAAAAATTACAAAAAAAGAGAAGTAGGTACCTGGATGCATGCTTGATCACACTATAAATTTGCATTTGCATTTGCATTCTATGGCCTTCTCCTATTTTCTAAAAATCAAATAGTGTACGGTTAGTCCCTATTTGTCTGAAAGAGACAAAAAAATTATAAAATCATTGTGAAAATTCTAGTATGCTTAGTTAAGTATTATTAACCTTCAGACCAACATTCACTAAAAATAGAAAAAGAAAATGCTTAAAAATTGAAAAACTCCCAAAACTTTATAAAAATCTATAAAACTCCAAAAATTCCAAAAAATAATGGTTTCTATTTTATAATTTTCTTTATACTAAAATTATTTAAAACCCAAAATATTTATTTCTACCTTTTTGGATATTTTTAGTTGTATATATATCTCTCTGATCTATTATTATATATAACTCGATATATATCTAGATTTATCTTCCTGGAAAAAATTTAAAAATTTAAAAATATAAAAAGAAAATATAATTTATATATATAATTTAAAAAAATATATAAAAGTAAAAAATATTTTTAATTAATTAAAAATTAAAAACCCACATTATTTGACTAATATTATGCATAGCTATATATACACATATACCTATATTATTTATATATTTATAAATATCACTAAAGTGATACACTGTATGTTGCTTGTGTTTGACACCCTACTCTGCTTGCCATCACTATACAACACTTTTTTTGTATGGTTTATAATAAATTTTGATCTACAATGTATGTTTACTGCTTGATTTTTATTTGTGGGTTGATTGTTGTCCAACCGAGGTTTCTTGTGGATTGCTACAACGACACTACGTCTCTGCCAAGTGAGAGACATATTCATACAAGCGATAAATACTGGTTCGTCAGACGATTGGTCATAAACAAAATAGTAATGGCGATGTTCCTCCACATAGTATGGAGGAAGAACACCAAGCGCATGCTTCCTGTTTGTCCCAACATCCCTCTCCTCGAACACCCATAAAAAATTTGATTATTTAACATTTAGATATAATTCAAAAATTAAATAAAATACATTAATGTTTTACTATACATATTTCCAAATTACTTTACCAAATGGGGGTTGATTTGTATCAGGAGTCCCACCACCATTTCTCTGCACTTAAAGCCAAATATCGATCCTAAAATAGAAGTTGAAATTAATTTTAGGATATAATTATAAAATAGCTTACAAATTGCATTAATTTTAAAATACTCACAATCAATTCTCCTACTTCAAGAGTGGACCATTGAGACTCTCTCTCACTCCCTCTCATGTGAGATTTGGACCACCGCTTGTAGAAAGATGGCTCTCTTTCCAACCTAGCACCATGAAAAAGAAATATAATTTACTATGAAAAAATTATATCTATAGAAATTTAGAGATAAATGTAGAGTTTTTTCTCTCGAAAATATCAGCTCATCTCTTATATGAGTGTGGGTTTTTGAGCCACTGGTCAACCTAATTTTCTTCTTTTAACGACGTATCATTCCCACCATTGACCTCCTTGCAAACTCATAATCAGAAATGAGGTGTCAGAAAAACCAACACACCTACAACAAATATTAAAGGAATGTAAAACCATGAAAAAATTACTTTTCTAAATATAAGAAAAGACATTATCTTTCTTCTGTGTACCATGTGGCTGGGTATCTCTTCATATCCTCCAACTTCATCTCCTCACAACCCATCTTCACATGTGCGTCTCTCCCTGCCTTGAAAAAGGTGTCACTCATTCTCTTCTCCACTAAACAGATAAAGGCTCGATGATAAGCCTCTTTCCCTATACTAGGAACAAAACGATGCCTACTTTAAAATTTTTAAAAATAATGTTAGTTACATGAGTTGTAACAATTATCATCTCATTTCATAAAGTACCATTCTTACCAGGAATATCTCAAAAAATCTATCATGTTCAGTAGCAGGAACGTGACACCACCAGAATATGGTAGTAGTTAAAGGGATATTCATAATGCCGGTTATCTCCTTGGCAAGCTTGTTGTTATTCAAGAAATCCATACAAAATTTTAAATTATTTTTTTATTAAGAGGATATTTCTGAAAAATAAAATGTTAAAATTTAAATGAATTTAACATCCCATCTATGGAGATCTCCAACAATGGGAATGATTAGTTTGCCCATCCAGAGTCGGTACATGCACACGGATGCTCAGACGTACAGAGGAAGGAGAATCTGAATCTATTGATGTACACATCGGAATCAAGTTATCACATGTCTCGAGAGCGGAGGAAGAAGAGGAATCTCCGTATACACCTCCATAAAACGGTGGAGGAGGATAACCAAGAGACTCATAATAGGATTAGATCTGTCGAGCCTCCTCAGGAAAAGGTCATGAACCAGCAGGAAGGGTCAATTGCCCACAAGAAGATGGTGATAGTGAGGTTGGCGAATGACTAAATTGGAGAGATCCTTGCGAGACACCACATCCAAACCCTACCATAACTATAATGATAATATAATAGTTAATTATAAATTATAATAAAAAGGAATTTCTGATGGAATGTGAGAATTTTCTACTTTACCTAATCTTTATTGTTAATCTTCATCATTTGATAAAGGTGAATCATAATCTATTTCATTGAAAGTGGAGTTGTCTGAATCATCATTTTAATCTCCACATCATCCAATAAGTTAGTACGTTTCACCTCATTATTCGCCAAGCGAATAGATTCAATGATTGGAACTACATCTGAGATATTATTTTTTTCATAGGTAGGTGTAAAAGCTTTATTTGTAACAACTTCTACAGGAGTGTCTTCTCTAGAAACATAACTTCGTAAATTTATCTTGGTGATTGTGAAAGATTCTACATTTTTCCTCTTCTTTGATACTTGCAGAAGATAACAAACTTGGCCCACTTGTGAAGTAAGAACGAATAGTTCAAATAATCATATAAATTTTCGACGTATAACATCAACGACATTATTCCTCCTACTGATCACTACACCTTCTTTTGGATTGTATCAATCACAAAAAAAAGAATGACTTTGTTTAAGCCTGGAATATTGTAACTACTTCCAGTTGCTCCTTTAAGATTTCATAATAGTCCAAATTATCCTCCCTTAGAAATATCCACGAACCATTACTTTGTAGTTCTAAGTGGTTAAGTGTCTAACAGATTTATGATATGAAATCAATAACCATTACCCCAACAATCGTTGTATGATCGAACCTTATAAACATGACCTTCTGAAAAATACTTTAACACCAATGTATTATAATCAATATCATTAAATAAATTTGTTTGGTTCTTTAACCATTCTAGAAGTTGTTCTTAAAACTGATCACAACCTGATCTTCCTCATATATCAGGTTTTCTTCAACAATTTTCTTCCTAATTTCTCCATAATAAACATACATAATAAAAAACTGAGGAGAAAGAAATAATTATTTTTAAAAAATAGAGAGTCGTACTCAATATATGGTGTTATTTTCTCACAATTGTCTAGTATGTATTAGCTCAGAAGCCTCTTTCTCTTGTTTTGAAAATAAACGCTCCATAGACTTTCCTATTGGTTGAGCTGACTAGTGAAACGCATTGATATGGGGTTCTTCGTCAGAGTAAATTGTCGCACTCATGCTCGTTCTATTGTGGATAGTCTCGACATCGTCGGGGATGTACCTAGCACAAAATGTTTCTAGTCATTCATATGTATACTCACTTATGGATAATTCCACTCTACTGTTATTTTGGACATTTCTCTTCACGAAGAACACAAACCTATATATAAGAGGATGTGTATTTTAGATAATCAAAAGTATCAAAATAAGAAAATAGAATAAATAAATATCTTTCAAATGGATACAACCAATGGTGTTTAACGAGCCTGTCAACTTTAGCCTTGGATGGAGATGAATCATCATATGCCTCATTTAATAAAAAAGCTGGAGGAAAGTTTTTATCCAAATTACACATAATCACAGGAATATTTTTTTAAGATATTCCATCTCCTTCTGATGTACGCATGATGAACATATAATCTAGAAAATTCATTGATATCTAATAGATCATCGACAATATTCTTTGGTAATAACCCTCTGAACACTATTGGTAGAAATGTTTCCAAAATACATGACAGCCATGACTTTTCATTCCTTTAAAAGAAAACCTTTTCAAATCAATCAAAGAGGCTTATGTACGCAATCAAAAAAACAAGGCTTCCGATCGTGTTGAAGTTGAAAGGATTTGTACTTTCCATACAATATGGATAGCTTTTATGTCCATGCATACTTCATCCAAATAATATTCTATAAGCTGAGAAGTCATTTATTGTCCAGAGTAGAGCAACTTTCATATTGAATGTTTGACACTTATTGGCATCGTATGTATCCACTCCATCGATCCAAAGTGTCTTCAACTCATCTATAAGAGGGCATAAATACACATTGATGTATTTTTCTGGATGAATAGATCCGGACACCAATAGTGATAAAAATATGAATCGACTCTTGTTATACAACCATGGAGATAGATTGGAAGGTGTTGTCATTACTCGCTAACAAGAGTATTATTTACTTATTCCATGTCGATTAAATCCGTCTATACATAAACCATATAACGCAATTCATTATTTCCCTAAAAAATGAAGGGAAAGTAGACATCAATATTTTCCAACAATCAGACTCTGATAGATGCTACATAAACTCTTCATGACTATGTTCTGCATTGCATAACATATATTTAGTTGTTTCCTTACAGTAATGTAATCGCTTCAATCTCAGTGTTAATGAAAAATATCGTAACATTTTCCAAGATTTTTTCCGCTTTTACTTGATTCCTGGAATCTTGGTTCATCACATTCAAGATAACGTGTCAAATGTTCATGCTCAGTAATATAAAATATGGTGATTTATACAAGAATCGGTCTTAACTTCTACTAAACCCAACTTCTGCATCATTTTCTTGATTTTATAGTAATTTACAGGTAATTCAGCTTCTTTGGGTTACATTTTCTTCAAAATTACCATCATAGCATCAAATTCCGATGAGTCATATTATACTCCATCTTCATAGCAAGAAGCTCTAAAATAGCTTAGAGTTTTGAATAATTCTTACAACCCGACCACAAAGTCTCTTCTATCTCTTTTAATGGCTCATAGAAGTCTTCTGACTCACCATGTGGTCCCTCTTCATCGGAACAATCAATGTTAAACTCTAGACTTGCAACATCCATAACCACTTCTACAAATGGATTAATGTTTTCCGCATTATTTGTTTCATTGGTCGTATAATCAATGACCTCTTTGTGCCTTCACCAAATATGATATCCTTCAATGAAAGCATTTTTAAAAAGGTGCAACTGAATTTCATCTTTAGATCTCTTCTTGAGTAAACGACACTTTTGACGGGGATACACGATAGTACCATCTGAATCCATGACACTAGAATCTTGGATGTAAGCAAATTCCATAAATTCATGAACACCTCTTTGAAAAATCTCTAAAACACGGCCATCAAGTACACGATTGTACATCCACTCTCTATTGGTTATCCTTGTTACCTGAATATAACAGTTAAAGAGGTCAAATGAGAGAAGAAGTTTAACATAGGATTCAATTCTGAAAAAGGACCTAGAAAATCTAACCCCTAGCCGATCATTAGGCTTAACCTATTAAACTAAGTTTAGGAGATAAGAGGAGAAGTGTTCTCATTATGTCATCACTTGAGCCCATCCATAAGGATTCGAAATTATTACAAGACGATCATTGTCACATGATAGTTTATATCTGAGGAAAATTCAACAGCATAACCCTGCACCCTTCAAGTATACCCCTAAAACCAATTAGAATTAACTCTTAAAATTATCACCGTAGTGATAATATTAATACCATATTATGATTTATTTGGTATACCGAATAGGAAGGGGTTATTGATGAATCTCCATTTCGTCACCTTTATTCTTTCATTTTGTCCTTAAATCCCTAACTAAATGCATGAATATTACACAAATTTATGCAAAATAACACTCAATTATTAATCAATAGTACTTTATAATATAATACAATTAATATCAAAATAAAAGAATAAAGGAAATAAAAGAAAATGAAATGAAATACCAGAGGCATTGAATGATCCTAAATCTCAAGACTAAGTTAAGAATTGACTTGGTTTACAAGGAATAAAGTAGGGGGAGATAAGGGCCAATAATTGTACCAAAAACCCTAAATTTATATCTTAAAAATATGCTATTTAGGACCTATTTTATTTTTTTTATTTTTATAGCTGAAATTATAATTTTTTTAACATAAAAATTGTACATAAAAATACAAAGGAAAATACAAAATTTATTTCATTAAAAAATAATGCTTAATATGCCCGGGACACACAGAATAAAAAATCGAAAGAAAACTTTATAAACCTATATCTTCTACGTACATATCCAAAATTGGTCAAACTCACCTTTATTGTTCATAAAATTAACTTATTTATTTAACGAAGGTTGTTTCATTCAATTTATATTTAAGATGCAACAGTTGGCTTTTGGGCCCTCATTGTGCAATATACTTGTATATAATATTCAATATATTTACTCTTTATATTTTAGCCTTCTTATAAATTTATAAACTTGTAAATATTATTCAAAATATATGTCAATATTAAAATTAAAATAAAAGAATAGAATATTCATAAAAATATATAATATACCCTAATATATAAGTAAACTATACCTATAAAATACATATACATATTTTTTAACTAAACAAATAATATGAGAAAAATACAATAAAAATATCTAAATATGTATTTAAATAAGTTATATATATTACGTACATAAAATAGTAAAATATAAAATATAAAATAAAATAACTCATATGGGTAAATATACCTATAATTATACATGTAAAATTTAATACCTAAGGATTCACTTTGTAAAAATAAATAAAAATCATAATAAAGTACTACATAAAATAATAGACATTTTTTTATGTTTTGACCTAAAAATAATAAAATTATTTATTTTTTAAATCTATTTAATAAGAGATTTTTTCCATATTTTGTCCTTATTAGACTGGTGTGGACCAATGAGGAGCGAGTCCACGTAGACCTTGATCAACTGCTCGCCCTAGGTAGCATCGATCTCCATGCCCCTATTTATGGGTCCCGGACCTATTTGAGGGCGCCAAAGGTTATGAAACACCTTTGGGGCATGATTGAGCATCCCAATAATGTAAGAAGTCACCAGAGTCGCCTAGTGATGAATCTGTGATTCATCACTCTAAAAGTTGAAAATAGAGTCTTGTTCCTGAGTAAATAGATGCATATTTCCCTTTATATTGTAAAATTAGCATTTGTGCATGCAAGCATAATATATGCATTTTAGCATTCATACTTGCATTAAATAAGAAGCCGAATTCACTTGTAAATATCCACCTGTATATTAGATAAAATACCTTATTTGTATATATTTTATACTAACTACAAAGCCACTAAAACCAACTCTATAGTGTATATATTACTAACACTAATTAAAGAAAAATATCTAAAAAAATACTAACTTGCAAAATCACCCAATAAAACCCCAACCCAAGTTTGAAGACCTTAGACCTTAAAACGCACATATCTCTCTCATACAACCTCCGAATAAGGTCTACTCACTTTTAAAGTAATATACATTCAAAGACCTTCGAAACAAGACCAATTTCACTAAAATCAGAGCTCGTATGCAAAACTTGGGTTTTGGGCCCCTTTTGTATATTGTACAAATTGACCGTTTTGCCCCTGTATTTTACCATTTCATTTTCTTAATTATTAAAAATCCAAAAAAATTAGATTAAGTTATAAATATTCTTATCATATTTTCTCTATTTTTAATTTATTTTTTCTCTCTTTTAAAAATGAAAAAAAATTGCAAAAGACAAAATGCGGTATTTTATATGTATAAGGTACCACCCAAAAATATATTTTTGTACAGATGATTTCCTTTGATTTTTGGCCCTTCACAAAAGTTGTAAATCTCGCCGAGACGAGCAACTTTCGTGTTGACCACTTTTTAATGTATTCCCTTTTATTATTTCTTTTTGATTTTTGTTTATATTTAATTTTTGATTTTTCTAGGAGCGACATGTGGCAGCTCCTGGAGCCGCCACATGTCACCCCATTATTTTATTATTTTCGGATTTATTTTTTTATTTTCGGATTTTATTATTTTAATTATTATTATTTTAATTATTGTTATTTTTAGTAGCCTACTTATTTTATTTATATTATATTATTATTATATAATTATTTATCTCTCTTTTACCACTTCTTTTCTTACTCCTCACTCCAACCCACCATCTTCCCCACTTCTTCCACCATTATCTCCACTCTCTCAATCCTTCTCCAACTTCCCTTTCTTCCTCTTTACATTCACCTCACCTCCTCCATTCATGATCATCCGCCATAATCGAGAGAGGGAACCACCAGCTCAGCCTGCTCGACGGTGACAGCGACCGAGTGAGTCTTCGACGCAACGACGGTTTCCCTCGTAGTTGGCGAGATCCTAGGTAGAGAAATCGACCTCGTCGCAGCCGCATCCAAGATGCGTAGCTTCTCCGAATTTTTGTCGAGTCGGATCGAGGCCACGATGGAAGCCGCACGACGCGGCTCCACCTTCGGCAATCACAGGTAAGCATCTCTCTACTTTTCCTCATCATTTTTTTTATCTAACAATCTTGTTTCTTGTTGATCAACATCACAATCACCACATTACAATTTCACCGCCATTTTATTCAAACATTCACAACCACCACAATCATCCAAATCACATCTTCATTTTCATATTTCCATTTCCTGTTTACAACATATAAAAAAATTTTGCAAAAAAAATACAAAAAAAATAAACAAAACAGGCAGCACGTCTCCACCTCGGCCGAAGGCGGCCAACCGCCACCCCTCGCCAACCGGTGCTCCGCCCCTCGACCGCTCCTGCGGCCAGCGTGGCCCCCTCGCCGCCTCTGGTCATTGTGCTCCAGCCCATCACAGCGGCACCGCCGCCCTCCTCCAGCGGTCGCTCCCACCTCCTGCTGGCCGCGCGCGCCCAGGCCGCCGCCTTGCTTCGCGGCCGCACTCCTCCTCCATCAACGCCACGCCTCCGCGTGCGGCGTACGTGCGGACCAGCAGCCCTCCGCCAGCTGCGTTTGACTGCGCACAGTCGTCCGCTCCCCTCCATCGACCTCGCACCGCGCGGCCTTGTCCTCCGCCAGCGCAGCGGTGCGCCGCCCCCAACCGTGTGCCATCTCTCCACCGCGGACCAGTCGCCCTTCGCTCAACGCAGCGCCGCCGTACGGTCGTCCCCACGCCGCTCCCCCAGCCGCGCGTCATCCTCTACCGCCGCCTCCATCCCTCCTCACGGCCTTGTGCCCTAGCGGTAAAAGAAGGACCCCTTTCTTCTTATTTTTATATTGTAAAAATTTCATTTGTTCTCCTGCAAGTTCTATTACTTTCAAAAGTGCCCATGTGCACAAATTGCATTTCATATTTCATTTTCTGTATTGCATTCATACCCTTGCATTTGCATATTTATTTTATCATCATTTTGTCATCAATTTTTAATTCTGAAAATTGCATTGTGTAACATAATTTTTATTCTACAATTTTCTCATTTACTTGTATTTTTCTGATTTGCAGAATATTTATGGAAATTAATTTAGTGAAAATTGTAACATTTTGCCCATTTTGATTGATAAATTGATTGCGTTTTATCTGCTTATTAAAAAATCTCTGAAAAATCATCATTGGTAGATATAAGTCTGTGCTACAACATATCCAAAAATCACACCATTTGCACATATAGTTTGTCTTAAAGAAATCATTAGTGAAAATCTTAATCAATTTTTAATTAATTAACCGTGAAGTTTTTTTAACGAAATTCAAGATTATTTGGATAGATCTTAACTAGACCTATTTGGATTAATTTTATTTCTTAAAAATATCATCGTTTGATAATTATTAAAATTGGTTTAGTCGTTTTCACTAAAATCAGCATTTTTTATCATCCGTGCATCAGAAAATTCTAAAAAAAATTAGAGTATCTTAATTTCATCTCATTTCATAATCTGGTCAAGTTTCACAATTTTTGGAGTTAATTTGACCATCTTTATAATTTAACTTTAAAACTGGCCTGATTTTGCATGTGTCTCGCATAAAAAAATCGAAAAAGACCAAAAAAATATTCCCACTTGGAAAATCGAAATCTAATACATCTAACCTGGTCCAGAGTTGTTCCTTTGCCTCCTTGAGTCGACCCTAGGGCTTGCCCAGGCTAAATAAACATCAACCGCGCGTTAATTTCATTCGACGATTTAATCGAGCCGTGCGGTAATTTTTGATCGACGTGGATCTATCCGACTGCAACGCACTAGTCAATCCGACCAACATTAGAAAAGGGTAGATATCCGCTTCATCAACACACTAGTCCAGTCTCTGATTATTCTCCGGGAAGCCGTTCTTGGCCTTACAAGGCGACTATAGATTGCGAGACTCGGGAAATCGATTTTACAGCATTGGGAGCGCTTCAACCTCATCCATTCTTTGATAAACTTTACTCTAAGGTAACCCGCACATCCGCTGACAGTCATGACCATCGAGAGGTAGATGAGTCCCACCTCTCTGCTACACCTGAGAAACCGACTGTCCGACGACCGTTGGATCAGAGACTCCCCACACCTCCACTTTATCAACTGCTTGCACCACCACCGTGACAGCTTCTAAGGAGGACTCAAGACCGGAAGCTATCATTGAGTCGGACACGATATTTGAGGATTTCCTTGATCATTTCAATGATCCGACACAAGAGCCCAATAATGCCAAGCCGACTGAGACCACTAGAACCTTCCCGAGACATGTGCTGACCCTTCAGGAATATTACAATCTTTATGGTGACTCGTCTGATGAGGAACCCATAGTCAGCACACACCACGACCCGGACCTTCTAAGGAAACAACCCAGACAAAATTGACTCCACTTAAAACACGTTGCTCCCTCTTCTAGTCGGCTATCTAGTGAGAGGAAGTCGAGAATTGATTCCTTGAGGTGTTCCCCCGAACCTCTCAAGGCACGTCGCTCTCATCTCCCTCTCAATGATTCAGGTTTTAGAAAATCGACTAATAAAGTCTCCTTCACCACTCCGGAGAAGGAAGCTTCAGAGGAATCCTCATCTGGTCCAAATAAGGTGATTTATATGAGTGAGCTCAGTTCGGCTGTTCTCAAGCCTTATCTAAGCAAGCAGCCATGTGTCGACCCGCGTTGGACGATCCCTACACCTCACTATTATTCATTTGAGGACGATTCCGACAACAACACATATGTATATTATCCACCTCCTCGCGTCCGCAAGAAGGTTCGTCACAAATCTTCTTAATCCGTGTATATTCTAACTCTTTCTTGTACATACATTCTCTCCCTCCCTCCCCAGTGATTCGAATCACTCGCCCCGATTCCATATCATCTCATGACTATACTTAGGATAACCAGATCCTAAGTATAGGGGGGAGAGTGACCCGCATCTATTGTACATCCTCCAGATCACATCGGTTCTCATACTCACTTAGGCTGAGCAGAGCCTAAGTATAGGGGGGACCGATGCCCGCCGTGTATATATTCATCCATTTCCCATCTTTCCCTCGTCCGCCCCATTTCTGATCTTCTTCTACACTTAGGCTGCCAGAGCCTAAGTTTAGGGGGGCGGGACGACTTCTATACATTTCTTGTAATTTTAGCTCTCCTACGCTTAGCCCGAGCTATGTCTTTTTAGTTGCTTTCGTGCTCTGAGGACATAGCACACGCTAAGTATAGGGGGGCGTGTATATATTACATATATACTTTACCCATAGCTCGTACTTTCGCGTATTTTCGCGTATTTTTGTATATTTTACAATAATTATGGGTGGGCAAAAATCGAAAAAAAAAACATATATATATATATATAATAATAAAAAGAAAAATAGGCTTCTTATTTACTCTTGCATATCATCTCTGCATCTAAAAAGAAAATAAAAAGAGTCTCGCATTTTCATTCATCTTCATAGCATGACATCTCATCTGCATACTGTGCATATGCAAAGTGAAAAGCTAGTGGGTTCTGGACCAAGTTATGAGTAGATATTGAGGATGGACTTGATTTGACCTTAATCCACCTAATTTCAGAGGAACCTTAGAGGAACTGGAGTTAAGATTTCTCAGGTCAAGTGACTTAATTCTTTGAGTCCGCAAGTCTATGTTCACATGTCATCTTGATTAGTCTAAGTAGAATATCTCGTGCATACGCAGGATTCTTTTAGATAATGACCTAACTTGGACAAGCACTATGCACATAGCTCTTCATTGATGAGGTGGTGAGGAGGTAGAATCCTTTAGCTTGGAGTAGCACACGGGTGGAAACATCCGTCCTCCTCTAGGGAGGGTAGTGCATCTCAACCTAGTCTGGTGGTGTTGACATCTAAGGATAGGATGCTGTGGGTTGCAATAATGCTTCAAAAGAGGGATAGTCTACTGACTCAAGAGGAAAAACCCCTGATGTACATGCTGCACTTTGTTGAAAAATTTTTTTTTGCAAAAACTCCAAAAAAATCAGACAGGTCCAAGAGAAAATAAAATACCTGTCGGAGTCTGTATACTAGTAAAGAAATGCAGCTGTATGACTTGGCTACACTGGTCAGGCATCCCGGGATAGGTAGCTACACTGGCTACTGTCCATTCTTTGCTCTACCCCCTCCTCTTGAGTTGGTCGCACTTGAACTTAGAAGGGAATACCCCGCTCCTCGAGGAAAGAGTTACTGGACCGGGTTATTGAGTTACCTTGTTAGAGGAGGCTGGTTCCGAGCCATTTCTGATGTGGAGAGTTACATATCACTTACACAGTACAAGTAAGAATCATAGTCATCAAAAATTTGCGTTTGAGGATTTGTTCTGACCTGACTGTTGAGGCATCTTGAATAGAAGACTTGTGGAACTTGAAGTCTGTCAGGTCTTAAGTTCAGGTCTAAATAAAGTTCCGCCACACAATTAATCCAAAGGTTGAGTCAAGCTCCATTTTTAACTTTTGTTCATGACCTTGGTATGGAACCCAAAATCATTTCACTCTTGCATTTCATTTAGTTGCTCGGGGACGAGCAAGGTTTAAGTATAGGGGGTTGATGAATCTGTGATTCATCACTTCAAAAGTCAAAAATAGAGCCTTGTTCCCGAGAAAATAGATGCATATTTCCCTTTATATTGCATAAATAGCATTCATGCATACATACATAATTCATACATTTTAGCAGTCCATTTGCATTTAAATAAGAAGCCAAAAATCCCTTGTAAAATATCCACTCACTAAAATAACCTCTTATTTATAAAATGTACTCCTTAGTTAATAATATAGGGAAGAAGGCCAAAAATTTCCCTTGTAATTTAGCCAATAAAGCCTTAGAACTCCTGTACACTAAAATGCACATAAAGCCCTCATACAAACTCCGAATTAGGTCTACTTACTCTTAGAATACTACACATTAAAAGACCTTTAAAATGAGACTAATTTCATCCAATTTGGAGCTCGTATGAGAAAGTTGGGTTTTTGGGCCACTTTGTGTACTACATATATGTATATTTGTATCTTTGTATTTATGTATAATATTTGACCTCATCTCCATCTTTGGTCAACATGAAAGTTGAAGATCTCATCGAGATCTACAACTTTCATGTTTTGAGTTTTTCCAAATTCGGCCCCCTCTTCTCTCTACACATTCATTTTCTTCCAGCCATTCACAGCAGGCCACGTGGCGCCCTCTGGTTGCGCCACGCGGCCCGCTCCCCTTGCCCCAGTCGCCCGCAGCCACAGCCGTTGGATTACGCTATAGATCCAACGGCCTAGCTGCTTCCACGTACGCCTCAAATCAACACCGTCAGATCATCCCCCTTACCTCATCTGATCCGCTCGTCCGCGCCTCTTCCAGAGCTCGCCACGTGGCGGCATGTACACCATCTGATCAAGCCCTTGATCCCTCCATCACAGCCGCTCTTCCGTTGGCGCCCCTCGTCCCTTCAATCATCTCCATCTCTTCATCCAGACCGCCCGCTCACGCTTTGCCAGCTCACTCCACGTGGCGCCATCACGGCCTCACATCAACTCGCCCCGATCTAATCCTACCTGGTTGTTACCGCTTCGATCACCACCGTTGGATCACAAGATCCAACGGTGGAGACTTCGTCTCCTACCTCAGGGTGCCCCTCTCTCCCACGTTCCCTGCCTTGCGGGAGGGGCGCCCCCTTTCTATTTCCGGCTGCACGTCAGCCACCTTCACCGTCCGCCAACACGCCCACGACCTTCCCCACTCGCAACTCATCCTCGCCAGCTACCCCACTCGCCACCACCTCCACCATAGAAGCCCCACTACCTCCGTCGACCTCGCTCCATCACCAGGCCGCTCCTCTACTTCACCCTTTAAATACTCCACCACCGGCCAACTTCAGCCCCATCCGCCACTCCAGAGAGCTTCCCTGAGCTCAGATCCTCCAATTGGTGACAGCAATTTGACGATTCTTTGAGCGAAGAAGGGCTTCTTCTCCGACGAGATCCACGGCACCTCCGTCGTGTTGCAGCCGCTCCTCCGCGACACTGCACGAGCTCGAGACACCACCGGTCCCTTGAGCGACGACCTGGACCCCAAGAGGGAGGTCCGATCCCCAGGTGAACCCCCTCCATTCTCCTCTGATCTTCTCTTCTTTTCTTCTTCGTTTTTCTCGTTTTTTATTCACCGCCTACGGTCACCTTTTCACCTCTATTTCACTCCGCCGAGCTCCGCATCGGAGCTCTCATCTTCGCGGTCACCTTTACGCCCGCCGACGACGCACCTCACCATCTATCGATCTCCAGCTCCGCCACTTGGCCGGAGCACCATCGCCCGATAACCTCCCTCCGCCTTAGGCCTCGCCAACCATCCTCCCACCTCCACAAGAGCACGCCCGAGCTTCGGCTAGTCTTCTGACCCTTGCAGGTACTTCTTTTGTCATTGATCGGAGCTTTGCCAGAGTCGTCCTTGAGCTTCGTCGCCAGCAACCTCTGACGGCCCTCTCCAGCTCCTGAGACCAACAGCGCCTTCGCTGCATCGCCACGTTCCTACTGGGATATCTCCGACACCTCGGAGAGCTTCATCGGCATCTAGATCAACGGGCGGAGCTAACGCCACTTTGTCGGAGCCCAGCCATCTCCTCTGCAGGCGGCGGAGGCCTTTGAAGGAGAAGCACTAGTTGTCGTTCGATCACCTTGATCGAACGGTAGACTTCGTGCCACGTTGCCACTCAGCCGCGCTTCACCAGTACCATTGGATCTTTCCTGATCTAACGGCGCTTAGCCCTCCACGTCATCGACATCTGGAGCAGCCAGGAGTCGTCAGATCAACGTAGATCTGACGATCTTTGATCGAGCCACGCGTCAGCACCGACACCCCTTGGATCAATCTTGATCCAAGGGCCTTCAGTACGCCACGTCAACACAGACCGAGTCTCGCCCCAACCCTAGGCTCGGACGACCCGAGGCTACACCGAGCCTCATTCCAGACCTCCAGAAGCATCCGAACCGATCCCCGAGCCTCCAAAGCCATCCGAGCCTAGGCCGACCATGTGAGGAGCACGTGCGGCCTGGGAATTTTGCATCGAGGCCCTCGGGACTTTCCATATTTGCAAAAAGGTCCCTGTGAAGCTGAGCCCACGTGAGGAGCATGTGCTTGTTGGAGAAATTTCACTCGAGTCCCCAGCATTATAGGTAATTGCATTTTAGTCCATGTCCGCATATTTGCTTTTTGTATTTTTATTTTCCTGTATTGCATTTACACCCCTGTGTTTGCACGCATACCTAGGTTGCATTTTACATCATTTTGCAAATCTAAAAATTGCATTTTGTTGAGAAACTTGTCCTCTGTCTATTGGTCCACGTATCACATTTTTGTAAATCAGTGGAATTATTAATGAATTAATTGGTACATTTTTGAAATATTTTGCCCAGTGACACCTTTTAATTTGTAGTTAATTCTCTGTGGTTCCATAAATCATCAAAAAATCACAGTAGCTTAAGGACAGTATTCTTAACATGCCATAAAAATTTCATGCCATTTGCACACATATCGAGGCCTAAATAAATTGTTGAGTGATTTTCTTATATTAATTTTAATTAATTCATTTCACATTGAAATTCAGATCTTTCAATTTTCCTGGATCCCTTATCATTAGTGATATCTAGGATAATTTTAGTTCTTGAAAAAATTGTGGTTTGTTATTTATTAAAAATTAAATATTGAAAATCACCCTGTCTGCATATTTAATTCCCAGTAAATCCATTTAGTGTCTGAAAAATCCAAAAAAAATTAGGGTAACTCATTTTCATCATAATTAATCATCTGGCCAATTTTTAGAATTTTTGGACTTCATTTGATATTTTAATTAAATTAAACGTTAAATTGGCCTGCATTTTTGCATAAGTCTGCATAGAAATTGAAAAAGCCAAAAAAATATAATTCTCCGAAAATCACACACTTGGATACTTGCTAAAATTCACCTAAGGAGACAGATGCCTCCCTAAGATCGACCTTGGACTTCACCAAGTAAAAAAAAATCACCGCTTGAAATTGTCTCAAACCTTATTTAAGTGGTTTTTGACTAACCTCTCGTATCCGACTGCAACGAACGATTAATATTAATTTGGACATTAATTTGACCGAATTAACTTAGGGTGCGGGGCGGTTGTCACCTAGGAGTCGAGATCCAAGCTCTCAACGGAGCTGCTTTTCCCTTGTTCATCTAGACCCCTTTGTTGTCATTCAATGAAGAATGAAGCTTCAGTGTGTACAGATGTCATATGATTGATCGCCAAAGCACCATCAGATTTGAAGGGGGAGAACTAATCTTCGTCCCCATCACTGAACCGTCATCAGGTGCCAAGAAGCCGCCACATGGCCAAATTATAAGAATCCCCACGATTGGTTGGAGGGGGGAGATCTGGATCCATCCGCCCATTGGCACACATGTTGGTAATTTGTTGGTTCTACATAGCCTTTTTGTACTTAAGTAGTAGTATTTTATCTTTCTTTTGTAGCGTAATTTTTTAATAATTGTTGAAGACCCTAAAATTTTTGACATTTACTATTTGGTCCGCGCCACATCACCTTGTGTTTGCATACACGTGAAACAGTGAGGCATTTTTGCACCCAAACCACTCTAGGTTTATGTATTTTATTTTAGTATCATAATTTCAATATAAAGTTAATAATTTGTGGAAAACTTGCAAGTTGGAACTGTAGCTTTATGTATAGCAAAAATACCCCTTCTAGTGCCTATTAAATTAGATAAATGTGGGATTTTTGCATGCATGCCCTAGATTTCTGTAGGTAGTTTTGGAATACAATGAAACTCATTGTAATTGAAAAAGGTCCCTTGTAGTATTGTATTCTCTTTGTGGAGAGTTTATTTTTATTAAATATATTTGATGCTCTAAAATTTCAAGAAAAATTAGGTTAGATGCCTTAAATATTATTCTAACATGTATATTTTTATTAAGGCATTTTTCGTTATTTTTTATATTTATTGAAATTAAAAAAAATAGAGCATTTATTCCATGTTTAGATATAAAAATTATAAAATTACTTTTAATAATTCCAAAAAAATAAATATAATTATTACTATATTTTACTACTCTAGATCAAAAATCACTAAAAAATTTAAAAAGCAAACACTAAAAATTGAAAAATCCTAAAAACTTCATAAAAATCAATAAAAATTCTTAAAAATTTCAAAAAATAGATTTTTATTTCTTATTTCTGCTTAAATTATATAGTATATATTAAAACTAGTTTTGACAAATTTTGGACTTATTATCTATTTTTAAACTCAATACAATCTGGCCTATTATTATAAGTCAATGTTTGACATTTTTTATCAATTAAAAACATATAAAAAATTGAAATAATTTGAAGAAACTTCACAAAATAGATAAAAATATTAAAAACTTATTTATAATTTTTGAGTTTATATAGCCATATTTATAATTCGATAACACTATATAGTATATAATACTTAATATTACTTATATAGTATTATAATAATTATTATAAATACACATATATATAAATATATCAATCCTTTAGAAAATAAAATTGGTTGTACCTGCATTTATTTCTTGAACTTTTCTATATTTACTAATATATGTCTTATATAGTATCGATATTATACATAGTAGTATATATAGGGGACAGGGAGCCTACATCCTCAAGTGTTGGTAACTCCCTGCACCTGACCTATTTTCCATTATTTTTATATTTTTTTGATTGAAACTTGAGGGGATTTACTTAATATGTTGAGTAGATTATGTGTTTCAAGTTCCATGCAAAACAAACATTCCTAACATGTTCATCTAGAAGAGGTCATTTTCAGCAATTCTAAGACCGTTAAAATTTGGTACTCTTGATGGAGATGATAGGAGTCTCGAATTAAGTTGAATTTTGAATGACACCATGGTGATATATAGTGATCTAGTTACCCCAATGTTTCAATTCAAAAAATAAAAAATAATGAAAAAATAGGCCAGGTATATGGAGTTACATGCACCCGTCGGTGTAGGTTCCTTTTCCCTCATATATATATATATATATATATATATATATTCTTATTACATATTTATATTAAAAAGGAAATTAAAAATCAAAAAATATAAAGAGAAAATAAAAATTATAAAAGGAAGAAAACAAACAAAAAACACAAAACATTAAAAACTCACAAAAAATACAATAGCCCTATAAAACATGCAAGAACATTTATTGATTTTCTCATAAATTATCACCTTTTTAGGTTATCTGCATTTCTCCTTTGTAGTTCAACCCCTACATTTGCATACTATACACACTTATTTGTAGGGTATTATAAATTTCATCTCACGTAGATTCATTACTAATTTACTTCGTGGGTTGATTGTTGATTAACACAATCTGTTCGGGTGTTGAGTGTTGTGAGAACGGTCGATACATCTATTGTTGGATCCAATTTGTCAGACACCGCATGTCCTCCAAGATCAGACGTTAGACACCCCATTCAGACATACCCATCAGTTATGCGGCCAAATTTTCCTCAGATAGAAACTGCAACATGTGATAACGATCGTCTTATAGTAATGTTTGAATCCTTATGGATATCCTAAGTGCAAGACCTCTGAACTAATGAGAGCCAATGTAAATGTAATATTTTAAGGTCACATTACATCATACATTCGTACATGTTACAGTGTAAAATGTCATTAAAATATTTATTCATTTATATTAATTGGGCATTTATGTATATTTAATTAGTTAACGAGGAAAATATGGACCTTGATGAATCTTCGTTTCATCATCTTTATTCTATCATTTTGGACTTAAAAACCCTAGTAAATGCGTGTAAATACCCTTAAATTAGGCATTTTATCATTCATGCATTATTGTGTAAATTGCATATAAAATATTGTTTTTAAAGCCAAAATTATAGAATAAAGAAAAGAAAAGAAAAAGAATAACATATTGTAAATATTTTATGACCCGAAACCCCGAGACCTAGGTATCTTGATGATTAGGTCGACAAGGAATAAAGTAGGGGGAAATAAGGGCCAAAATATATTAAAATTACCTTTTATTTTTTCATTTTCCTTCATTTTTGGGACCTATTTTTAGTTCCACTTTTTATACTTCAAATAAAGAAAATTTGTACATGAAAGTTGTAGATAATTAAATACAGAAAAATACAAAAGTAATTTTATACAAAAATAATGTACATATATTATGATCTGAATAAGTTTCCAAAAGCCCAACTTCTCAGACCCATATCTCTTAAATAAAAACTCAAAATATATCCAAATCACCTTTAATTGTATACAACTTTTAATAAGTTATTTAATGAAGGTGGTTTCATATTTTTTGGATTTACAGTTTGAAAGTTGAGTTTTGGGCCCCTATTGTATACTTCTACCCATTAAAGTATCATTTTATTTACTATTCATTATTTTTATAATTTTATAATTTTATAATTTTGTAAATATTTTTTATAATATATATGTATATTAAAAGTGGAATAAAAACATCAAGAAAACATAAAAATAAAATACTTGTATAAAATACATATGTAAAAGACCTATACTTATACTTATACAAATAATAGTTCTATTCATTTAATTGTACATAATAAATCAGAAAAAATAAAAATATATTGAAGTGTATAAAATTAAGTTATAAATATATAAAATAATAAATAGAATTAATAAAATAAAAAATACAAAATAAAAATAAAACATTAAAATATATAGGCAAATATACCTATATATAGGCCCTAAAAGGTAACTTGTAATTTTAAACCTCAAAAAAATAAAAATCATAATAAAATACTTTAGAAAATAATAAATATTTTTTATTTAAGAACCTAAAATTAAAAAAATAATTTATTGTTTTTAAACGAATTAACAAATCTTTTCTCCAGCCTTTTCCCTGGTTGGTCCACGTGGACCAACTAGGAGGGTCGGAGAGTTGACCCGCGGTCAACTCTCTGACCCACTGCCTGCGGCCTGTCAGAACTGCTTTTTCACCCATCTCATTCGATTTTACCCCAAAAATCCGCTCCTCCTTTTGGGATGATTTTTTATGCAATCGTTTTCCTCGATTATCGATGATTCACGCCAGCAGCTCTCCTTGGGCTTTGGATCATCGAATCGAGCTGGATCTCTCGATCTTCCCAACCTTGCGTCAACCCTGTACATAAGCACCCCTGATTCTCCATTTGAAGTTTGAACCTTCTTGGACCTTGCCCTTGGCCTCTTTTCACCTTGCTCCGGACTGGGGAGGTGACAGCTCCCCTCCAGCATCTTTGAGCCGGCCTTGGCAAGCGTCTAAGGGCGGTGTCCACCCCCATCTCCGACAATAGGCCTTCGAGGTTTCATCTCTGGCGTTTAGCCATCGAGGTACCTTTTCTATTTGTTTTTCTTGTATTCCTAGCTTCGCCTTAGTCTTAGGAGTAGATTACCACCCTTCATTTCGCCTTATACCCAGTCAACCACCTTCTCCACCACCTCACCGGAGCTTGCTCCGGCGAGCTTCTATTTCACATCCTATGCTTCAACCACCTTGTTACGGGGTCGAGGCATCTTGCCCTTGACCCTCTCACTCTGATTTTCTGGTCCAGAAGTCGTAACGCACACCTGGGGCTCATTTTGAAGGCGGCTCGTGGTTGTTGGAGCATCGAAGCTCTGTCGACCGTTTGGCCGCCATCCGGCCTCCGCCAAGGATTTTGGAGCGCCCAGCATCTTGAGAATCCTTGCAGGAGCATTTTTGGACCTTTTGGAGCTCCAAAGACCGACGCATGAGAGTGGGGGAGGTCGGGGAAGTTCACCATCATCAGCCTTCTTCCCTGTTCTTCCTCCAAGCCTCTCTAGTGTTGGATCTCGTGTAGACGCTAGACGATTCACCAGTCGTTCGATCAGCCCAGTAGAAGTCGTGCGATAAAGGGCCATGATCTAATCCTGGCCACTCATCTGGGAAGGGGTATCACGTGTAAGGATCGCGACATGTGGATAAGTCGAGGAGCATCAGCCATCTGATCCTCTTAGGCATGGGTATTTTACATATACGCCCTCGCCAATTTTTGTATTTAAATATTAAAACTCAAACTTTCCTTTGCAGTTATATATTTTTTGTAATACTTGCATTCCGCCCCCTAAGTTTTTTGTTATTACAAATCAGTCCCTAGCCACGTCACCTCACATGACAAGCGCGTGTGTGGGGTGACATTTCGCGCCGGGACCCCTAGGCATTTTTTTCTATTCAGTCCTCGAACTATTTATTGTCATTATATTTTTTGTATATTTTGCAATCAAGCCCCAGATTTTTGATAATTGCAATCAAGTCCCTGCTTGGCGCACGTGTTGGCGCACGTAACTTTGGCAATTTTGCAGGAAAGGCCCCAGACATTTGGTTATTTCTGATTGGTCCATAAATATTTTTATTCAGTTATAAATTTTGTGGGAAAATTGTACTTTGGCCCCAGACTTATTGATATTTACAAAAATACCCCTTTTAGTGTGTATTTTCTCTCTGTTTCTAGTATTCATTTCATGCATCTATAAAATTCGAAAAAAATCTCCAAAAATAGATTTAAGTTCATGTTGCATAGAACTTTCACACCTATATTTTTATTTTGCATTTTGAGTCATTTTAATCTTTATAAAAAATCAAAAACATGCATTATTGTCCATATTTGCATTAGTAAATACATAAACATTATAAAAACCTTTTGAAAAATTACCAAAAATTTTTTTATGCATTTTTATATTTTGGACCTTCAGACCAAAAATCGCTAAAAAATATAAAAGAAAAATCAAAATAGAAAAAATCTAAAAATCTTTATAAAAATATATAAAATCCAAAAAAAATCCAGAAATTAAATTTTTTTTGTTTCTAAATTTTCTCTATTTTATTATCTTTACTTTAAAATTAATTTGGAGAATTTTTGTTGCTGTTTGATATTTTTCATCTCCATTTTAATTTCAGGCAATTATTTTATACCATTTTTTTAGTACATTTTACTTTAAAAATACCAAAAAAGAAAAAATATAGAAAAATCATAAAAACTTTAGAAAAATGTAAAAAGCACAAAAATATTTTATTTCTATATTTTAGGTTTTTTTATTACTTTTTATCTCTCTCTTACCCCTCTTGTATACATATCTTCTATATAGCTTTATATATCTTTTAAAAGAAAAAGAAAATATAAAAAAACATAAAATTTAAAAAGAAAATACAAAATTAGAAAATTAAAATCAAAATATAAAAATAAAAAACAAATTAAAAATTAAACAAAAAATATAAAATTAAAAATCCACAAAAATGGCACTTTTATAGACAAATACATCACAATCGCTTTTGTGCATTAATTCACCCTGATCTACTTGCTTGTTCCATGTGTTCGACACTCTACATATACTTGCACCTATACACATCTTTGTTGTAGAGTTATAATAAATTTTAACTCTGCATCGCTTTTCATTGTTTGATCACTGTTGTGGGTTAATTGTTGTTTTAATCTGGATTTCGTGTGGTCGATTCGACGAGTGTGTTCTCGCCTTGTGTGGAATACAAGATTGCTCAATTTCTGGTCTAACAAATGGCGCCGTTGCCGGAGAGAAACAACGCTTAGATCAGCTTTTTGATTGATTCTGATCTTTGTCTATATTTTTGCTTTATTTATTTTCTCCTTTATTTGATATATCTTGTTGAGTTGTTTAACCACTCTCTTGTTGACTTTGTGTGAGGAACCGTGGATCGAGGGAGGTGCTCTACCCTAGGCGCATGCATACCCACGTGAAGCCGACGTCAGCCTGCCAACCTAGCACCAAGGAGACTAAGAGAACTTTTGAAGACCAAGCTCTTGTTTATTTTCTTGTATTTATTTTTGTAATTTAAGTGAGAGAGAGATCCTTATTATTTTTAGTAATACAGGTACTCTGGACTTTTGTGCCCAATTTCCAAGTGATTGTTCACTTGGGGGATCACCGCATTTTTTATTGATTTTCATTGCATTTTTTTCTGATTTTGTTTTCTTTGTTTGTGTGATTGAGCCCTTAGTTTTAGGAATTACTTGTCGATATCATTAGGTCCAAGCACTTTATATATTTGCCTGTGCCTATAGTGATGTTTGGACTTAGTCAAATTTTGAAATACGGTTCTTCACGATAATAGTAATTTCTGAACTTAGGGTGATTTCATCGACTTGGATTTGCATATAGATAGGTTTCAATTATGTTGAGCATCCTTGTATGTAGAGCGCTGGATGCAAGGTGAGCATTTACGCTTTAGCATTCATCATCATTTGTCGCTTGCATTGTTTTCCGCCTCTCCCTCTGATTTTGATCACCTAGGTGCTTAAAGGTATTGACTCCTCGATAGGCTCATGCATTCTCACTAAAAATAAAAAAGGTGATAATTAATAAAATTGGGACTGCTTACTGAAAAATGAAGAGACGAGAGTCGCTAAGTAATGGCCTGACAAATCAGGCTCACTGTCGTTTAGGCGACTACTCAAACCTTCTCGTTTATCAACAATTAACCCACTCAAATGATCAAGTAATTAAGAGCAAGGATTAAAATTTATTATACCCTACTAAGAATGTATAATGGCAAGCAAGTAGGGGTCGAACACAGGAAGCACAAGAGTAAAGCAGGCTAAACAAAAGTCAAGCGCCCTATGTCTTATGAATCACTTAGCCAAATTGAATTTTTTGTGGGTTTTTAATTTTTTTATATTTTTTTGTTTTTTATTTTATAATTTTATATTTTGATTTTTAATATCTGATTTTTTATTTTCCTTTTATATTTATATTTTTTTCTCTTTTAACTAATAAAATAAAATATATACACAAAATAAGAAAAGAGAGAGATAAGGTATTTATAAAAAAAGGGTAAAAATAAGCAAAATCCAGGAAATAAAATATTTTTATGCCTTCTGTATTTTTCTAATGTTTTTGTGTTTTTTCTATATTTTTCCTAAATTTTTGGTATTTTTAAAGGGCTAAAATACTGAAAACAGTGGATAAACTAAAAGGATAAACTAAAATGAGGATGAAAAATGCCAAATAGATTCAAAAATTCCTCAAATTAATTTTAAAATAAGGATAATAAAATAAAGAAAATTCAAGAACATAGATTGTATTTTTAGGATTTTTGTGGAATTTTTAATATTTTTATGAAGATTTTAGGGGTTTTCTAATTTTTAGGAGTTTTCTTTTGTATATTTTTATGATTTTTGGATTGAAGTTAAAACATGCTAAAAGACATAGAATGTAATTTTTTGGAATTTTTCACAAACGTTTTGTAATTTTTATGTATTTTCTGATGCAAATAGTGAAGAAAATGCATGTTTTTGAATTTTTATAAATATGAAAATGCAATAAAAATGCAAAAATAAAAATATGGCGTTATAGAGGAATGCAACAGGAACCTAAGGTAACTTTTGTGGATTTTTTAGGAATTTAGAGATGCATGAAATAAATAGAGGAAGAAAAAAGAAAATTCATTACTTGTAGGGGTATTTTTGTAAATATGCCAAAGTCCAGGGGTGTACATGCTATTTTTCCACAAAAATATAACACAATATAAAAATTTCTGGACCAAATATAAATTCCAAGACCCGCAGGGGTGTCTGTGCAAAATGTTCAAAGTCACGTGCACGCCACACGTGACTAGCAAGGACCTGTCTATAAATACTCAAAAACCTGGGGGCTTAATTGAAAATTCACCAAAAATATTACACTTAAATGTTTCCTGGACTAGAACTAAATAACACAACCCATAAGGGGCCCCCTGCAAAATGTCCACCACCCCACGTGCACGAGTCACGTGAGGTGACGTGGACAGGGGCCTAGATGCAAATACGAAAAGTTCGGGGGTCTAAGTGCAATTATTACCAAACTATAAAACTGCAAATGAATGTTTCTGTGCTAATAAATAAATACACAAAATGGTGAGTGTTTAAGTGCAAAATACCCAACGCCTGCAGATCCAACGGCTGACGTATTTCCACTTGTCACGTGTCGAAGATCTGACTGTCGATGACGTTTCGCAACTGGCGACCATGATTATATATCCAAAGGATGATCCGACGGTGGAGGCGCAAGGAGATCTAACGGCAGCTGTACGGTCTGGGCTTCGGCCTTGATCCAACGACGGGGAACCGCGAACGAAGAACAGGGAAGAAGCCTGGCGAAGACAACCTTCCCTGCTCCAGATCTCGGTCCTCTGGTGTCCTCTCAAGATCAAAAACGGCCGGGACAACTCTAGCAGGCTCCCTCTATCGATTGGAAGCTCCAAAACCCTCCAGCGATCGTCGGAGTTCTCACGCGGGAGCAGTGGAGCTCGACGGCTCCAGGTACTCCGACGAGAACGAAAATGAGCCCCCAGGCTCTCTCGTTGCTTCTGGACCTGCAAAAAATGGTGAGAGGGTCGAGGTCAAAGTGCCTCGACCCTGCGGTGGCAAAATGGAGAGGTGTGGAATGGTCAGCGAGGGCCGGAAGAACTCGAGCTTCGACCGTGTACGGAGGATGCGATTTGGTGATGAGACGGACAAGATCGAGGATCGGTTTTAGCTAAGGATGACTACTGGATGCATAAGGAACTCAAAGGATAAAAGGTAGAGGAGAAAACACTCACTAGAGATGCACCGACGACGAGCTCAGGTGGCGCACTCTGGCGAGGTGGATACGCTCGATTCAACACCTCTCCGACCTCCCAACGGATGCAATCGCTTCTTGCTGTCACCAGGAAGGTCTTCAACGTCCTAGGTTTAGGGTAGAGTGGTGGAATAGTGATCAAAAAGTGAAGTAAGGTCGGGGAGTCCGTTTATACACGTTGACGGGGCGACGAAAAGAACGAGGGACCTGGAGCACGCCAGTGATGCGACGATCGAGAAGGACCATAGGCGTGAATCCTCGATGCATGGTGAACAAAAGTTGTGAAGGATCCATCATGAGAAGATGAAAGGATACGCCTCGAAAAAATCGTGAAGATAGATGAAAAATGAGGTCTCTGACAAAGGGGAGGCGTTGGGTCAGAGAACTCCAGCCCTCCTAGTTGGTCCACATGGACCAACCAGGAAAAAGCCTGGAAAAATATTTGTAAAATCAATTAAAAATAGTAATTGAATTTATTAATTTTTGGTCATTCGATAAAAAAATGTTTATTATTTTCTAAAGTATTTTATAGTGATTTTTATTTATTTTTTAGAGGTTTAAAATGACAAGTTACCTTTTATAGCCTATATAGGTGTATAAATCTATATATTTTAATATTTTATTTTTTATTTGTATATTTATTTTTATTATTTCTATTTATTATTTTATATATTTATAACTTATTTTTATACACCTAAATATATTTTTATTTTATTTTTCTGAAGTGTTTTATACACTTAATAAAGTAGGAGTATTAGTTATATAGGTATCTGTACAGGTATTATACCTATGTATTATATACAAGTATTTTATTTTTTATATTTTATTTAGTGTTCTTTTCTTATTTTAGTGTACGCATATATTATAAATAATATTTATAATATTATAAAAATATAAAATTATAAAAATAATGAATAATAAATAAAATGAATATTTTAATCTGTACAAGTATACAATAGGGGTCCAAAACCTAACTTTCAAACCGTAGCTCCGCAAAATACGAAACCACCTTCATTAAATAGCTTATTATATATACAATTAAAGGTGATTTTGATACATTTTGAGTTTTTATTTGAGAGATACAGGTCTGGGAAGTTGGGATTATGGAATCTTATTCAGATTATAACTTTTTATCTGTATCCTATTTTTGAGTGAAATCAATTTTTTATTTTTCTTTATTTAATTATTAACAACTTTCATGTACAAAGTTTCTTTAGTTGAAGTACAAAAAGTGGAACCACAAAAAGGTCCCTAAATAAATAAAGAATTAAATAAAAGGTATTTTTATTGTATTTTGGCCCTTATCTCCCCCTACTTTATTCCTTATCGACCTAGTCATCAAGATGCCTAGGTCTCGTGGTTTCGGGTCATAAAATATTTGCAATATTTTATTATTTTTCTTTTCTTTTCTTTATTCTATTATTTTGGCATTAAAAATAGTATTTTGTATACTATTTACACAATGATGCATGAATGCTAAAATGCCTATATTAACACTATTTACATGCATTTACTAGGGTTTTTAAGGCCAAAATGATAGAATAAAGATGAACGTAGATTCATCACTTACTCGACCCTAAAATCAACCAAAAAGAAAAATCTTATCTTGGGGTGAGTAATCCCCTCATGGTCTTCGCTTTTACTCGCTCGCGTACACACTTAGGATTAGTGCCAAAATCCCATTCAAGCCTCCTAAGTGTTTGCACAATTTTTGGACTTCTTACCTAACTCTAAAACAAACAATATAAAAAGATCGCATTTGCGATCTTCACCGAGTTGAGTAGGTGAACTGAGGGTTTGTTTTGTGTGAGTTTTGATTGTGATTGTTTGTGTGCATTCTAGATCGCCTCTGTGCATTTGCGCCTTTCTCTTCACTTCTCTTGACTAGACCGTCATGCTGTCCTGATCGTTTTCTTTTTTTCGAGATGGCCGACTAGAGTGATTTTTATCCGACCTTTACGGACTCCTCGTATCCTCCAGTCGGTCCACTTCTCTTTTATCAGGAGGATCCTCCTCCTATTTTTTCTGATTTTTGTACATATTTGCCCCAGCCACAGATTCAGACCGCGTATTTTTATCCACCTCCACCTTCACATTTCCCTTCACATCCACCCGAGACTGATCTGTTGGAGTCACCTTTCATGGAGTCCACCCTTGAGCACGTGACCCACATGATGGATCATGTGAGGCAGAGGATTGACAACCTCACTAGTATAAATAAGAGTGACCATGATATTCCACCATTTGATGATATGGGTTCATTTGAGGATTTCCATGAGAGCTTGCAATCGCTAAAAATACAAAAAAATGAGAAAAATTCAAAAACACAAAAAGAATTCGAGAGATCTATGGTTGATTCAGACTATGAGGAGAGGGCCCACATGCCAGACCCTTCACCCACACAGCCATTCACACCATGTCCCATCTTTGACCCCGAGGATGCTGCTGTACAGACTGCTCTTGGCATTCCTCATGTATATGATGATTCCGACCTTCTTCCTTGTATGGAGAAGGTCCAAAAATTAAAAAATTTATTGACTAAACCCGAAGTGGTGTCCTCCATACATGAGATCATCCGTGCCCCACTTCAGCATGCCATGACCGATTTATCTGCTCCTCTTCATAAGAACAGAAAGCATAGGAGCATATCTGAGCGTCACATCTTGACCATGGCCACTGCCCACGCCATCGCCCATCTTCTAGGAAAAGGAATATTGTCACACCTCTTGTGAGTTGCACCATCTCTAACTATTTATGTGATAACACTCTCCTTGACGACGGTGCATCTATCTATATAGTATAGTCTATTCAATAGTACAATTTGATGATGTGTCAATAAAGAGGCCGAAGGGTATTCTTGAGAACGTTGTCATTCTGATTCAGGGCAGGAGCTTCACGACAGACTTTGTTGTCTTGCCCATGGAGACCTCTACCCATGTGGAGTGTCCTCCAATCATCCTAGGACGACCCTTTCTCGCCTTTGCGAGAGCGGTTATAGATTACGGATCAGGAGAGATTCGCTTCCATTTTGATATCGGGAGCGATGTGTTGATCACCACACCCACCACCGACCAAAGACCCGCATCCCACGAGAGTGTGCATGTGTTAGCCGACACCGAGGCCTATGATCTATATGAGGATATCAGAGAGACTTTCTTTATGCCCAATGATGAGACCCGAGAATTCCCCTCCAAGGAGGAAGACTCAGAAATCATAGACCTTGGAGTTTCTGCTTCTTGTGATTGGCAATGCGTTGATGACATCTGCAGAATTTACATGATTGACACTTTTAAGCAGAGGACAGACTTAGAGACTAGACAGGACGGACATGACTCGACTACTTTCACTGATGAGTCCGCTCCTGTTCACTTAGATATTGATGAGACAAAGGTCGAATTTGATCTTGCTGCTTTTATTCAGGAATTCAGGCCTTTTGATGAAAAAGATGATCCGGTTGAGATTGCAGAGGATGAATATAGTTCGATTACTTCCACTGATGAGTTCATTCCATTTGGTTTGACCTGGATGAGACCTCGCAAGACGACTCTTACTACACTTCTTCCGATGATGATGAGTTCGTCCCATTTCATTTGGATATCAACGAGACACCCAAGGCCGGACCTAGCAGCACTACTTCCACTCACCCGTCTGTGCCTTTACACCATAGGACCACTGAGGACCTCCACCTTGTCAATCTTGATCTGTTTGTGTCATTTGTGGACCCTGATGTTGACCTGCACCATATTAGATCTATTCCTCAGCAGTCCTGCAAGAAGGTTTGCTTTCAACTTTCTTGATCCTCTATATATCCATTTTGTTGTATATTCGCTCTTGTCCATCTCCCGTATTGCTCATTCCACCCATTCTCGTGTTTTCCTTGCTTAGGACGTACTTTGTCCTAAGTATAGGGGAGTGGATGAGCCGAGTGTTCAGTCTTCACCCTATTTCATTACTCCTGTTGTTGCCTATACTTAGGGCATCTTTTACCCTAAGTATAAGGGGAGTGATGTGTTCATCCTCTTCTATCTTCTCCCATCTTCATATCTCTTTTCTTCTTTTCTTCTTTTCCTTTTCTATTTTCTTTTTCTACCAAAAAGGTGGCGCCCCTTGTTGTCAGTCTTCTATACTTAGGACGTACTTTGTCCTAAGTATAATGGGGTATGCACCTCGAGTTCTTCTATTCTTTGATCCTCTCCATTGTGTCCTCTTCTTGTCTATACTTAGGGATATCTTACCCTAAGTATAGGGGGAGATGGTTTGAGTACGATCTGTTCATTCCCACCCTTGACCCTCCCTACTTTATGTACAGTCTGTTATACTTAGGATTATTTGATCCTAAGTAGAGGGGGAACGATCAACTTCTCATTCGTTCCTTATTCTTTAGATTGTCCTATACTCAGTATGAGTTATGTCTTTTCTTTTTCTCTCTGATCTATGAGGACATAGCTCAAGCTAAGTATAGGGGGGTCGTATATACTGCGTATATACTTTAGCCACAACTCGTACTTTCATATTTTTATTAATAATTATGGCTAATTAAATTCCTTAAAATCATTAAAAAAGATGTTATTATTCCTCAAATTATTTTTGTATTTACTGATTAGTAAATCAGGTTAAATTTTTTTTTGCAAAATGCTTGCAAAATAATTTGAAAATCTCTTTGAAAAATATTTTGAAAACTATTTGGAAAACATTTTGTTCAATGTTTTCAACCTGTAAAATCGTTTTATTTTGAAAATTTATTTTCTTTGTGTGAAATAAAAATGTTTGAAAAACAATTTGCAAATGGCTTGAAAATGGTTGCAAAAATATTTGAAAAATCTATATATACTGTTTGAAAAACCTTTGCAAAATAATTTTCAAATGTGTGTATATATTTGTAAAAATTGTGTGTAAAAATTATTTTGGACTATAGTTTTCAAAAAATTGTTTGAAAAAAACGTTTTCAAGTAAGTTTGAGGAATATTTACATCATACAAAATTCATTATTAATACATACTTATAAAATTGACCACTTACCCTTGTAAATTCTTAAAATCTACTTCTTGTAAATTTAAGATACATTCTCGTGCAAATATTTGTACCTAATTTTTATCCAAAAATCTTTTATTTTCAAAAAGTCCAAACACATTTGCAAAACTAAAAATCACAAAAACATTTGCAAAATTAAAATACAAAAAATTGCATATGCATCATCCTTTTCAAAAATCCATAAAAAAGTTCAAAATCTTTGAAAATTGCATCACAAAAATATGTTTTGATTCTGCATAGCATTTGCATAACATGAGCATTTTTCGGATTGAGTTTGATAATTGAACCAGTCTAAGTAAAATCCGAAGATTAGAGCTTGGTTGGACCTTAAAATCTACCTAATAACAGGAACCTTATAGGAACTGGAATTGAGGTACTTCAAGTCTAGTTGTCTTAATTCTTTAAGGATCACGAGACTTGGTTCAATGAATTCTTGACTGCCTAAGTAGAGTATTTTGGAGCACACGCACGGCTCTTATTGATAATGACGTAACTTGGACACCTACACCTTTCACATGGCTCAACTCAATTGGAGTGGTGAGGGGATTGGATTTGCCGGTATGAGACACACACAAGTGGAAACACTTGTCCTCCTCCAGGGAGGGAAGTGCACCCCAACCCGTCTAGTGATGAGGAATTCTTAAGATAGGAGAGTGTGGGTTGCGATAAAGCTTCAAAAGAGGGACAATCTACTGGTTCAAGAGGAAAAACTCCCTATGTAAATGTTGCTGTGAATGGTATTTTTTTGAGAAAAAGAAAAAATCTCCAAAAAAGTGGACAGGCCTGAATAAAAATAAAATGCCTACCGAAGTGTATATATGTGTATATTTTGTATAGTCAATAAGAAAGCTTGAGCTCCAAAGTCAAATTATGTGAGCCTACAGGTGGATGCCTTGACTACACTAGTCTTGGATCCAAGGATAGGTAGCTACACCGGCTATTCTTCTCTCCCCCCCTCTTGAGCTGGTTGTTACTTGAACTTAGAAGGGAATACCCCGCTCCTCGAGGAAGGATTACTGGATTGGGGAATCATTGGGTTGTCATACTGGAGAAGTCAGTCTCTTTGTCATTTCAATTGGTGAGAGCTACAATCACTTACATTGTACGAGTCAGATTCATAGTCATCAAGGTTTGCGTATGAGTTGAAGTATTCTGACATGGCTATTGAGGAGACTTGAGAAGAGTTTTGGTATTCTCAATGGCTGTTGGATTTCAAATCCGGCTCCCATTAAGGTTCCGCCCGCACTAAAATTTCAAAGGTCCGACTTAAGCTCCAAACTTTGATTTTGCGAAGACAAGTTTGATAATTAAACTAAATCCAATTTTCTTCTTTTTCTTTTCTTTGTTTTTCTTGTTCTACACTTATTGAATAAGTGTTTGCTAGGGACTAGCAAAGGCAAGTATAGGGGGATGATGAATCTCCATTTCATCATATTTATTCTATCATTTTGGCTTTAAAAACCCTAGTAAATGCATATAAATACCCTTAATTTAGGCATGTTATCATTCATGCATTATTGTGTAAATAACGTATAAAATATTGTTTTAAAATCAAAATTATAGAATGAAAAAAAGAAAAGAAAAAAAATAAAATATTACAAATATTTTGGCCCGAAACTCTGAGACCTAGGCATCTTACTGACCAGGTCGACAAGGAATAAAGTAGGGAGGATAAGGGCCAAAATACATTGAAAATTACCTTTTATTTTATTCATTTTCCTTCATTTTTGGGACCTATTTTTAGTCCCACTTTTATACTTCAAATAAAGAAACTTTGTACATGAAAGTTGTAGATAATTAAATATAGAAAAATATAAAATTAATTTCATACAAAAATAATGTACAAATAAAAAGTTATGACCTGAATAAGGTTCCAAAATCCTAACTTCTCAGACCCCTATCTCTCAAATAAAAACTCAAAATATATCAAATCACTTTTAATTGTATACAACTTTTAATAAGCTATTTAATGAAGTGGTTTCATATTTTTTGGAGTTACGGGCTGAAAGTTGAGTTTTGGACCCCTATTGTATACTTGTACCGATTAAAATATTCATTTTATTTATTATTCACTGTATTTATAATTATATATTTTTATAGTTTTGTAAAAATTATTTGTAATATATATCTATATTAAAAGTGGAATAAAAATATCAAGAAATATAAAACTAAAATATTTGTATAAAATACATAGGTAAAATACCTATACTTATACCTATACAAATAATAGTTCTATTTATTTAATTATACATAATACATTAGGAAAAATAAAATAAAAATATATTTAAGTGTATAAAATTAAGTTATAAATATATATAATAATAAAATAATAATAAAATCAAAAATACAAAATAAAAGTAAAATATTAAAATATATAAGCAAATATACCTATATATAGACCCTAAAAGGTAACTTGTAATTTTAAACCTCAAAAAAATAAATAAAAATCATAATAAAATACTTTTGATTATAATAAATATTTTTTATTTAATAACCTAAAATTAATAAAACTGTTTATTATTTTAAATGAATTAACAAATCTTTTCTCCAGGCCTTTTCCTTGTTGGTCCACGTGGACCAACCAGGAGGGTGGGAGAGTTGACCCGTGGTCAACTCTCTGACCCGCTGCCTGTGGCCAGTCAGAACTGCATTTTGACTCGTCTTCGTAGATTTTTCCCCAAAGATCCGCTCCTCCTTTTGAGATGATTTCTTCTGCGATCTTTTTTCGCGATTATCGATGATTCACGCCAGCAACTCTCCTTGGGCTTCGGATCATCGAATCAAGTTGGATCTCTCGATCTTCCCAAACCCACATCAACCTTGTACATAAGCACCCCTGATTCTCCATTTGAAGTTTGAACCTTCTTAGACTTTGCCCTTGGCCTCTTTTCACCTTGCTCCGGGCTGGGGAGGTGACAGCTCCCCTCAAGCATCTTCGAGGCGGCCTTGGCGAGCGTCTAAGGGCGGTGTCCACCCCCATCTCCGGCCATACGCCTTCGAGGTTTCATCTCCGATGTACAGCCATCGAGGTACCTTTTCTATTTGTTTTTCTTGTATTCCTAGCTTCATCTTAGTCTTAGGAATAGATTACCACCCTCCGTTTCACCTTGTACCCAGTCAACACCTTCTCCACCACCTCACTGGAGCTTGCTCCGGCGAGCTTCTATTTCGCATCCTACGCTTCCACCACCCCACTATGGGGTCGAGGCATCTTGCCCCCATCCTCTCACTCTGTTTTGTAGGTCCAGAAGCTGTAACGTGCACCTGGGGCTCATTTTGAAGGCGGCTCACGGTTGTTGGAGCACCGAAGCTCGCCGGCCGTTTGGCCGCCCTCCGGCCTCCACCGGGGATTTTTGGAGCACCTAGCATCTTGAGGATCCTTGTAGGAGAGTTTTTGGACCTTTTGGAGCTCCAAAGACCGACGTAGGAGAGCGAGGGAGGTCGGGGAACTTTGTTGTCGTCGGCCTTCTTCCCTGTTCTTCCTCCAAGCCTCTCCACCGTTGGATCTCGTGTAGACGCCAGACGCTTCACCAGCCGTTCGATAATCCCAGCAGCAGCCGTGCGATCAAGGGCCAGGATCTAAACCTGGCCACTCATCTGTAAAGGTCTATTACACGTCAAGATCGCGACACGTGGATAAGTCAAGGAGCATCAACCGCTCGATCCGCTTAGGCGTGGGTATTTTGCATATACGCCCTCACCAATTTTTGTATTTAAATATAAAAACTCAAACTTTCCTCTACAGTTATATTTTTGTAATATTTATATTTTGTCCTCTAAGCCTTTTGATATTACAAATCAATCCCTGGCCACGTCACCTCACGTGACATGCACGCGTGAGGGGTGACATTTTACGTCGGGGCCCCTGGGTTTTTTTGTATTTTTGTTCAGTCCTCAAACTATTTATTGATGTTATATTTTTTGGATATTTTGCAATCAAGCCCCTAAATTTTTGATAATTGCAATCAAGTCCCTGCTAGGCGCACGTATTAACACACATGACTTTAGCAATTTTGCAGGAAAGGCCCTAGGCTTTTAATTATTTCTGGTTGGTCCATAAATTATTCAATTATAAATTGTGTGGGAAAATTGCACTTTGGCCCCAGACTTGTTGATATTTACAAAAATACCCCTGCTAGTGTGTATTTTCTCTTTGTTTCTAGTATTCATTTCATGCATCTATAAAATTCGAAAACAAATATTCAAAAATAGATTTAAGTTCCTGTTACATATAACTTTTGCGCCTATATTTTTATTTTGCATTTTGTGCCATTTTAATATTTATAAAAAATCAAAAACATACATTTTTATCCTTATTTGCATTAGAAAATACATAAAAATTATAAAAACCTTTTGAAAAATTACCAAAAAAATATATTTTATTTATTTTTATATTTTGGACCTTCAGACCAAAAATCTATTAAAAAATGTAAAAGCAAAAAAAATAGAAATACTCTAAAAATCTCTATAAAATATATAAATCCAAAACAAATTGAAAAATTACATTTTCTATTTCTAAATTTTCTTTATTTTATTATCTTTACTTTAAAATTAATTTGGAGAATTTTGGTTACTGTTTGATATTTTTCATGTCCATTTTAATTTCAAGTAATTATTTTATTCCCTATTTTGAGTATTTTTTACTTTAAAAATACCAAAAATAGCAAAAATATAGAAAAATCATAAAAACTTTAGAAAATATAAAAAGCATAAAAATATTTTATTTTCTATATTTTGGTTATTTTTTATTACTTTTTATCTCTCTCTTACCCCTCTTGTATACATATCTTATATATAGCTTTATATATCTTTTAAAAGAAAAAAATATAAAAAAATATAAAATATAAAAAGAAAATACAAATCAAAAAATTGAAATCAAAATATAAAAAATATAAAAATCAAATAAAAATATAAAATTGAAAACCCACAAAAATAGCACTTTTATAGACAAATACATCATAGTCGTTTTTGTGCATTAATTCGCCCCGATCTACCTGCTTGTTCCCTGTGTTCAACCTCTACACATACTTGCACCTATACACATTTTTGTTGAAGAGTTATAATAAATTTTAACTCCGCATCGCTTTTCATTGTTTGATCATTATTGTTGGTTAATTGTTCTTTTAATCCGGATTTCGTGTGGTCGATTCGATGACTGTGTTCCCGCCTTGTGTGGAACACAAGATCGCTCGATTTTCGCGTTAAACAGATGTACGCGACCCAAAATTGTTGCATAAATAAAGTGTTTAAATAGTAAATATTGGGAATGTACCTGCAAAAAAATATTCTTCACCTGTACACATTAAAAACCATGACCATTGGACCGAGATATCTCATCTCGAAGTGAGTCCAATAGTACTGTGAAAAATTTTAAAAAATATAACACTATGGAGATGATGAAATCTTCCAATGTTTTGCACACACCTCCCGGTGTGCAGGGTCACGCACCACCCAGTGTGGAGGGACGCACATGTGTGATTGATTTTGTACGATTTAATAATAATTTAATATTTTCACCTTATTATCTACCTAACTATAAATTAATGTGACACACTTGATCACATTAACTAAACTTTAATGTGATAAAATATTATCACAACATAACTTTTTTATCCTGAAATTATCATGTATATATACACACATACACCTACATAATTGTAAAAACACACCTAAAATCTCCCCACCCATAACCAAATTCACGCGCACATCTTTTTATATACAACTTCAAATTGACATCATACATCTTCACCAACCTTTGGTATTTGTTTAACAATGACCAAGGTTTATCCATTATATAGATTACATCTATACATACTACCCTCAAATTCAAATCTATACACCTACGCATTCACATATAACATCTATACACCTTCACATGCTATCATAACATTCACATCTAGACACCTTCATCTCCAATAAAATTCCACATTCACATTATCTATTTACACCTTCACATCCTCACATTCACAACTATGCGCCCAACCATAAAACATCTTCACATTGACATAATAAATATTCCATCATAACTTTTATACACCTTCCTTATCATCAAATATAGTCCATTTATTCATGTTGACTATAAACATCTAAACACTTCTAGTCATTTCAACACCCTCTAATATACAACATAACTTGCTTAAACAATAATATTCTATAATGAAATCTAACATTTATGTGGAGCATTAACACAACATCACATCAAATATTTCAACTTTGCATTACCAAAAACATACCATAATATTTATAAAACTATTATAAAAACAATGTTATATAAATTGACCATAAGCACTAAACTTGGTTTTAAGCATTTCATCATGCACCTTATATACAATATGAATTTGCTTGAACTATACTAATCTAGAATCAAATCATACATACATATATATATATATTACACTAATGATTACATAATCAAAAGACAACATAAAACCACAAATCACCTATTCATGGTGAAAAAGAATATATATCAATAGAACCTAAAACCTGCATTTCTTCACATACATGCAACAGAGGAGTGGTCATTATACCTCAAGGAAGGGGATAGTAGGCAAGAGGGCGGCGACGGAGGTTGTCGACGACAGAGGAGGGGCGTCGAAAATTACCGACAGTGGAGTTTGGGGAGGAAGAAATGCATTGAATTAGCCCTGAAGCTGGGCATGTGTTCTTGTATAGACTTTGGTGAGCACATTTAAGTGTTCGTCCGCTCTTTGACACATGCCCGTCCACCCCACGCCTTTAAATTCAAATGGGTGAGAACATGTGTTCTACAAGTGCTCATCCAGCTACAGGAGAGCACATGTGCTTGCCTAATGCAAGCCCCATGTGCATGTCGATCTCGCTTTTTTGTCGTGTAAGATTCACTTATTCTCGATGGGTGGAAAGTGAAGTTCTTTTCTTCTTTTGGTTGACTAATCTGATATAGTCTTCTTAAAGGGAAGAGGGGCCTCTAATGTTCTATGTGCTAAAAAAGCTCCTTTGAAACTAAAGGAAAGTATTACAAAACAACCATGAGGGGATGTATGCAAAGGATGATAATAGAAAAATGAAAATGCTATGGTGGATATGTGATCATGCACGAAAAGATTGGATTCATAATGATGTGATCAAAATGAATGTTGGTATACTTTCGATTGAGGATAAGATGAGATCTGCTTAAGGTATTTGACCGTTTGCAAAGGAGGTCTGCAGATGCACTAGTTAGAAGAGGCAAGTTTTGGGGCGTTGAGCCATGTAAGAGAGGGCGAGGAAGGTCCAAGAAATGTTGGAAGGAGACTAAACATGGGGATATTAGTTTCTTGGATCTATCTCTGAGTGACCCAAATAGATCTGAATGGATGCAAAGAATCCATGTAGCAAATGTACTTAATGTGGGATAAGGATTTGTTGTTTTTTTCGTGGTTTATCTTCTATTGAACTGCAAGCACCATCCTTCTAGAAGAGGTAATAAAAAATATCAATGGCATATTGACGAGCCATTGAAAATCTATTTTAATTTGTCTTTTTTAGTGTAGCACAAAATTCATTGGTTAATAAAAACCACTAAAAGATTGATCAACCAATACTATACGGATGACAATTCTATTTTTCCTTGGCAAGCTTAAGGTCGAATACAAGGAGGCAATCATCAACCTAGAATTAATTTTTAGATCATTAAGTGTACAGTTTTTGAGAAGAATATTTTTGTTTTAAAATAAAATTAAATGGAATAATGCAAATGCGATAAAGTTTAGAGGTTATTTCACAAATCCTCAATCAAATCAAATTCAATCCCTATGAAAATTGATCAATTTGACAAAACATGCTATTACTGAGCTATTTTGAATTTTGGGGATTTTTTTGATATCAAATGATATTAAATGAAGTTAATTAATAAAGATAGGGTGATATGGAATAAATCCTAAGCATTAATATTTATCGTAACAAAAATTACCATACAACTCAATAAGAGGAATCTAGAACCATTTTAATTTCATAAAAATACTAGGTTTGAAAATAATTAAAAATCAATTACTCAGATCACCGAATAATTTATTTTAAGAAAATTATGCATGTAAATTAGATAATTTTTTGGCATATTACAGAGATCAATTAATTTTGCAATATATGGTTTTCAGGAATTTTTCGAGCAATATTTGATTAACTATGAATAAAAGATTACAGAATGGGAAAAATATTCATTCTTTCACCATAATAATATTAACAAATCCATGCCATCTTATAAAATTCCATTAATTATCCAAACTTTAAAGAATTAACTATTCTATACTATGCTATTTTTAGAATAAAAATGTGATGCAAAATTAATGCTCAAATGAATACTTGGATACGTGGTTTTGTTTACGATTAAATAAAATAGAATAAATTCAAACAAAATAGCCTAAAATATGCTTCTTTAATTACCCTTATTTATAGGGACAACTGTGTAAATTCTCCATGGCACTTATTGGGCACGTGAATGGCTGAGGGCATTACTGTGGCAGCTCATGGTGGAGAGGACGACTAGGAAGGGGGACCGGGTCATCTGTTTTAGCGGCCACTGCAACGGATTTTGCAGTAACTGCCTGAGCCTCTCGATTGTGATCGAGCGGTTCACACGATTTCACACTTTTTGTGGGCCCATATAGTGCAAAATCGTGCAAATCACTTGATCAAGATCAAGCGGCTCAAGCGGTTACTGTAGAGAAAGTACTACAACAGGCGATCATTGCTTTTGGGATGGAATGGGGATTCTCCCTTCCACACTACTGTTGTTCGATGTGGAGCATGGCTGCATAGTGGAGGGTGGTTTCAGTGTTTGATGTGGCGCACCCGTCCACGATGGGGCTTTTCCTTCTCCATCTCATAGTTGCTCTGCACATGATTAGGCGGTTTGACGGATTCCACGAATGGCTGGGTTGTGTTTCTACTAGAATCGAAGGTGGCGTACGATGTTGATGCATGGACGATAACAAGAAGCTCCTAGCTCCACACATGATGGCTTTAGGCGCATGGTATTTCTGTTGCGTGGTTTTGGTAGGCACGAAGGTGGAACATGAGTCTTTGGCTTCCTTTCCTCGCTCGATATCAGTTAGGCCCACATGAGTTGTTGGGTGGTTCATCTCCAGTTACAGTTAGTGTGGGGAATTGACGACAAACTTATGTGTTTGGTGAAGAATGAAGGATATGGAAAAATCTTTAAGCGCATCACAAAAGTGTGAGAATCATAATGTATGCGATCGGGAGCGACTAGTCGTACTAGTGGCTTGGGGCAGCGAAATTTAAAAAAAAACAATGAAACCATATGATTCAAGAGAACTTCTTGGATCATTTCATCTAATCCACAAACAATTATTAGATTTACCTCTTGAAGTGTGGTTGTGATCGAGTCTCTAAATTAAGATACCTCCGGTCTCAAGTCTGATCCGATTGAGGAGACACTTGTGAGTGCGTTGATGAAACCCGTGCTCCTCGCGATCCATGTTGATGATCCAAGCGGCGAATCTCCTGATTTCATCACATGAGATCTGATGTCTTCTTCACGAGGAGGCACACCGAAGGAGATGGACATCCACGAGCAAATGATCTGGCAGCATAACAACGATGTGTCGGTGATGGCGACTCTCTCTACTGCTCCATGGTGGACGGGCACAATCAGAGAGAGAGAGAAGGAAAGAGCACTAGTTGTTGCGATTTTTTGAAGTGCAAGGGTTGCCTCTTCTTATATAGTATTTTGGGAGTCCATGGATCTCAATCCATGGACACCAAAAAATCAATGGATGAGATAAATTTGTGTTTCTCTAAATGTACATGATTTGTTTGTAAAAATACAACAATAATTAATTTAATTTAATTTATTAAATAATAAATATATAAATTAAATCAATTATTTGTGGAGATAATAGGAAGGAGATTAGCCTCCTTCCATAAATAGGGGGGACGACCACCCATTCCTAGTAGGAGTTGGTAGTTGTCCACCCTTCCTTTAAGGAAGGTGGCTATCTCCTCACAATCCATGAGATTGCATTATCCCATGAAAATCTCCAATATTTAAAACAATACTTGTTATAAATTATCTCACAAAAGTATATCCAATTTATTTTGTGAACATTGCAATCATGCCATTGGAAATTTGTGAATCACATTCACAACCCAAAATAAAATGTAAATTACATTTTCAATTAATTATCCAATGCGAATCCAATTCACATCAATAAATCAAATTTATAATATATATGATTAATATGGATAGTGTTATCCACATTATTCATATCCATGATTGTTTAATAACATTTAATCATCTTGGATCTCTATTCTCATGTGCCCAAATAATATGAATCATTCACATTATTCACATATTGATAATTAAATCATATTTAATTATTTTAGATAACTCTACATATAATATGACTCAAATTCATATTATTCATGGTAATTAAATCAAATTTAATTATCCATTTCTTAATGCTCAGATACATTGTCAACAACAAAATTATCCTTGAATCTTTCAAGGATCCGCGGATACTTGGAGATAAGGACGTGGCGATTGTACGTTCCACGTATAGTGACATGGATATTGAGATCAAATCTCAAATCCAAATCTTGCGGAACTCCAAATAGATGTTTGATTAAATCAAAACCATAAATATAATCTTTTCATTGCATCTCAATCACATTCAGATTAGTGTCCAACATTTAAACCAAGATCAGATTACTTCTCTATTAAGAGGAGTCACTAAAATCCCAACCCATTTCATCACTCCCTAGGAATGGAAGCGTCATGATTATAAAATTGTTTATGATCAAATCACTCTCAGGTATTCTTAATACATGTACATCCCACTTACTGGAAGACCTAGAATAAACATGAAGTTTTAAATCAATTTAGACTATCTTCTTCAGGATTTTATCATTAAGTTTCTCATTTGATCATTGGATCGATATAGATCATATACTTTCCAAAAGCATATATTACGTTCCAAAGTATATATCAAACCTACAAATTCAGTCAAGCTTCTAAAGAGAGACGACCGTGTTCAGAATTTGATTCCCAATATCTCATGAGTGAGCTCATGTCTTCCGGTTCAGTAAATAAACATGTTTGACCCCTTTGAGAGACCATATTACTCATATGCCCTTGTATACATACCAACGTGCCATTATATAGACCTTGATTAGGCCATCAACCTATCGATCTGCTAAATGTACATATTCGGACATATAGACACATCCGTCTCCGGTCAGAGGATGCGTGCCTATATCGTGACACCATATGACTTAGGTCTTTGGTTATCTCGATCTCGTTAAGTCATCTCTTTGACCTAACTAATCTGGCACCTCTGAATCTCTATTCCTATGTAGAGGACATGCATCAAGAGTTCAGTCAGATATCAACCAAAAGAGAAATGATTGCCATGTCCTACTCATGTTAGAGATCATCTCTTAATAATCATTTGACGGTGCTTGATGAGTCCTCCATCTAATTCTTTAAATATTCATCTTAGCAACAACCTCTATGATTCAAAAATTGAATCAACAACTATATGATCATTAAGATGGCCATGGTACATAACCCTAATTATACTAAGGAACCTATTATGCAAATTAGTTGTTCTTCATTTCAGATCAAGGAATGATATTTGCAATAACATTTATTGCATAATGGCTCGCCCTGGGCTCGCTTGTCCAACAATCTCCCACTATCCCAAAGAGCCATTAATGAGCTAATCTTTAAACCCACACTCATGTGAAAATCATAGTTTATTTAGAAAAATAGCTAGGTAAGCTAATCAATCACTGTGTTCCTCAGATACTACGCCAAGTCCTTTTACGGCACTTGCATATCTCCTAGCAACAGTGCTTGCAGCCAATGCGAAAGTTGTATATTATGCAACCAATACTCAATGTTGTTAATAATAATGTCTTTAACACTACAATTCAATAATCATAATAACAAGTATGTAGTTTTTATTATCCTTATCAGAATGTGCTTATTTCTGGAGATCTCTATCTCCTAAGACTAAGATCCAATCTTATGTCTTATAAGGCATCTGTAGTAAAGACATTTTATATGACTATCTATAAAGTCTTAAGTTCTTGAAGATATTGTTATTACTGCAATTAAGTGTTTTCTCAGATTACTAACAGTTTACTACTCCCACTGCATGGCAAACATCTGGCTTTTTTATACATCTAGAGTACACTGAGATTCCCAAAGCTTGACGCACTTGCGCATGTAGCTTTGGTATTCACATCCTCAACTCTTTGAGGTGTTATCCCTTTATATAGGTCAGTACCATATATTAAGGGAAAGAAACCTTCCTTAAAGTTTTCCAAGAATGGAACATATCCAAGGTGTACCACTAATGTGACGGTCCCAATGCCCTCATCTTTTTGCTTTTGAATAAATTAAGAACTAATATCTAAGAGGTATCCTTGAGATAATATCTCAATGTATAAAATAGACATACTATAAAAACACTTATTATCGTCCTTATATCATTCCGAATAATTAGGATACCATCTACATTTAGCATGACGAACACAATGGCACTCCATCTTAGCTTCACAAAGTTCATCAAGATTCTATTTGAAATCATAACATTTATAATTTCATCGAATCTAATATTCCAACTACAAGAAGCTTATTTGAGTCCATAGATGGAGTTCCTTTAGCTTGCACATCTTGCCTTCCTCAACTATGAAGCCCTAAGGCTACTTCAAATTAATATCCTCAGAGAGGTATTCATACAGGAATGCAATATTGACTTCTATTCCGTAGATGTCAAAGTCAAGTTGTGTAGCTATAGTTAGCAATATTCTGATGGGTTTAAGCATGGCCATTGAAGAGCAAGTCTCGTCGTAAGAAATGTCTTCTCTTCGTGTGTATCTTGTGGATACGAGCCTTGCTTTGAAGGTCTCTACCTTCTCATCAGGTTCCCTCTTTCTCTTGAAGATCCATTTACACCTTAACGGGTCTTACCAATAGATGGATCCTCGAGGGTCCATATACATCATTTGTATATGAAGTCTAGTTTAGACAATATTGCTAACATCCATCTTTCCATGTCATGATCTTCAGAAGCTTCATCATATGAAATCAGATCATTGTCAGACATAATTGACACATGGAATCCATCCTCAAACTCATTTGAAGAGGTATGAGCATTTCATCTTTAATTGTTCTTTTAGTTTCTGATTTTAGGAGCCTCATTATCTTTTCAAGATTAAATGATTTCCTTCGCTTCATTTTCATCTTGATTCTCAAGAGAGTCATCCTCCAAGAATCATATCCTTAGATATAAAATCTTTTAAGAATCTCAAGATCATAAAGTAGGTATCCAATACCATTCTTTATTTTCCTAATGAAGTAGCACTCTCTGGTGCTAGATTTCAGCTTACTTGTATGGAACCTTATATATTGTAGTCTCTACTACATATATACTTGGAAACTAAGAGGTAATTATGCTAATATTCATCATTGATCAAATCATGTCACACATGATCCAATTGTATCTCCCTACAACTCTATTGAGTTTAGGTGTATTAGGAGGATTGAGATAGGAATGATATTCATATCTCCATAAGGTATTCTTTGAACTCATCTAATAGATACTTGCAACCCAGGTTAGATCAAATTCATTTCATCTTCCTTCAAACTTTGGTTCTAAACCAAATTTGTGAAATCTTTGAACATTTCAAAGGTTTCCAAAGTTAAGAGAAGAAGTCTCATATCGAAAATAATCATCAATTAATATCACATATCATTAATGTTCATTACGATATAGATCATTCACATACATCAATATGTATGAGATCTTGAATACATTGTCATCTAACACCATTCCCAAAGAAGGGTGCATAGGACATTTTTACTTTGAATACAATATTCACAAGTATGTAAGATTTGAAATTTCAGACATTCTAAAGTTCCATCTCTTACTAGTCTATTGACCTCGTCAATAGACTTAATGTCCAAGGTTTGTGCCAGATCATTGTCAAATGATCTTCATCCCTCTATTTGATCTTTAAAGGTTTAATTTTCAGTATTAGAAATATTAGCAAACCACTCATTAATTTTCTAATTTGGTAGAGTCATGTAGATGTCAGATTACTATCTGAAATATATTCATCATAACTCTTTATGGTAGGTCTATTCCAGAACTCATGTTTATTTCCAACATTTAGAAATAAACAATGAGTGTATTTTAATATCTAGGTCATAGATAATTCTCTAAGACTAAGGGCTCTCCCACTGAAAATATGAAGTCTATCTATCCAATAGAGATTGTTGCAACAATTGCATCAATATCCATGTGGATGACTATTAAACCTTATGATCAAATTTTCTAGTCTTTTAAAACATATGCAACCAATTGCAAGTGTTATTAGAAGAATGAGATACAATTATTAGACTTTGATCTTATCAAATAAGAAAGTCAATTTCAATCATGTAAGATATAGATTATTCCAATGTACTATCGGGGTCCTTCTCTAAGGATCCGAGGTAGTCTAGATAGTCATATTATCATTACATCGGCTTATTACAGTATTGACATCCATCCAACTCTTTGGATGTCATACGAAAGTTACTGATGTATAGCCAACATTTTGACTTTCCTTCTTACTTGGGTTAGACCCATGCTTCCACTGTGCTCCCTTCATCTATAAACAACCATTTCTTAAGACAAAGGATCTCTTATATTGGATTCAAAAGATTTCAATATAAGAGTACTTCAACATTTATACATGCTTCATTCAATTCATATAAGATGAATATTATGAAGCTTCATGAATGACTAGAGTATAGATAGCAGAATGATGACACTCTTCGTATCTACATCCATCTTAACTCTTAAAGACTTTTGGTTCAGGCATATACTCAAATATTTTGAGTACATCATCTCTTATCGAGCCACCATTCTGCATAATGCAGAAAACCATGTCATTCATGGTTAAATGTCGAGAGCACATATGTTTGTGATGAATATGCATTTCATCATCTCTATTCATTTATTTTAGCTTAATATCCCTTATAAAAAACATGTATATAATACTAAAACCATATTCTTATAACTTCCATATGTGTGTAAATATTGTACACTTATTACTATTTTAACCTAAAATAAATAAAGAAAGAAAGAAAGGAAAAATAAAAAAAATAAAAAAAGATTGTATATATGTAATAGATACAGGCTGACCCGAACCCCGAGAGAAAGTCAAGACTTGACCTGATCGAGCAGGAATAAAGTAGGGGGAGATAGGGTCCTTAATCAGAAAATCCAAAAAAATGTGTTGTGTATATTGGTATACTTACACTATTTTATTTGTATATACATTGTCCTCAAAATAAAGAATTTTCAAAACAAATTATAAAAAAAATGTTTCCTAAATAATAAAAATGTTTGTAAAATAAAATCATGTACAGAATAAAAGTAACCACATCCGGAAAAAGCCATTAAGTGATTATCGAAGACCAATTTCGGCTCTAAATGAACTTAAATCAAACCAAACTTACTTCCATTGTATTCTAAATTAAATTATCTTTAAAACAGCTATAATTTCACAATTTTTGGAGTTACGATTGAAAAGTTGGTTTTCTAGGATGGTTTGTGCAATTTTATCATTTATTTGTACATATTGTATTTGTAAATATTTTTAATAATTATTTAAAATAAAATAAATAATAATAATGCTTTTAAAACAAAAAAATTAATTTCCTTATTTAACTATGTGTATAATATACCATGTGTATATAGTATATGTATATAGTTGATATTCTTAAATAACACTCATAAAAAATAAAAAAATTAACATTTATTATTCAATTTAATAAAGTGACAAACATACAGAAAAATTTATTTTTTGTAAATAATTTTAACACTAATTTCTTTGTATCTTTATCTCATTTCAAATTCATTTTTTATCTCTTTATCTCCATTCAATTTTTTAAATTTAAATTCAAATTCAAATTCAATTAATCCTCTATTTAATTGACTCCTCCTCCCTCATTCTCACTTGATCAATCTTTGGTAAGAGAAGCCTATTCTCTGAGTGTTATCTTATCGCAGAAGGGTGTCTAGCCTCTGAGCTGTCTGGTGACAGCGAGTCAGCCTTCGTCGAGGTGATCATGGTCTTTTCCGCTCCTAAGATGAGATCTATCATTTTTTTAATATTATTTTTAACTTATATTAATCGTAGTTTAATATCCGCATTTTTATTTCTTTGTCATTTTTTCTCTTGATTTTAGAATCACACACCATGATTTTATCTGAATCTGATCCGATATTTCATCTCATCTTCTTGATCCCTTCGCTTCATGTTCTATCTCCACGATCTTCCAACTCCGGCCGTGTACAATGGTCGTAGAAACGGATCCCCGATCACGTATTCCGTTTGGTTTTTGGATTGAGCTCTTGTGCTCGCATCCTAATTTGTTTATAAATAAAAAATAAAAAAATAAAAAATACATGGTCTTTTCTTTCTAACATTTTTTGCAGGATCAAATAAATAAATTAAATATATATGAGTTTTTTTTCTATTTCTATTTTTCATAAACTAAAAAATATAAAATAAAAAAGGGATTTTTTACCCTACATACCCTATAAACCTTTTAAATTACTTGTACAACCTTTTTCACAACGTAAATACCCCATCGACCCTGTAAATTACCCCAAGAAACCCCACGGGCTTCAAACAGATTACCCAGAGGGTTCATGGGGTAAGAGTTGGCATGTTTACGGGGTCGAGGGGGGTATTAAGTTGTTTCAAAGGTTGTAGAGGTAATTGACAAAGTTTATAGGGTCTGTAGGGTAAAAAAAGCCACGGCAGGCGCCGCCCCTCCAACCGCAGGTGGCGCCTGCCGCCCTTCCTTCGCTAGTTGCCTGGTCAAACCCATCGACAGCGCGAGTCATACGCACCGCCGATCGCTGTTAGAACTGCAGCCCCCCTCCACCGGTCGTCGCGAGTAGCCTGGGAGCATCCATCGTCCACCATCGCTTGGACCGGGAAGTTTGTCGCCCCTCCTCCTCCACGCCAGCATCACCCACCAGCGGCGTTCCATGGCCGCTCGCCACAGACCTTCGCTCCATCGCACCTCTGCCGAGGGCAGCCACCAGCATCCGACCACTGTCATACGTGCCCCACGCGAATCAGCAACCACTGCGTAATCACCCAGTCGTCCCCTCTCAGCCGCCCTTCCACCTTCCGTTCAACGCCGGCCTCCGCTCACTCCAGCACCGTCAATACCTCCTGGACCAGCCGCAAACGTCGCCGCCACCGCCCTTGTGGGAGAGAAGAAAGAGGGGTGGCATCCTTAGCACCCCCTTTGCTCCTTTATGTGAGAGAACCGTGTGAAGAATAGAAGAATCCTAGTTAATTATTAAAAAAATTGGGCAAATTGCAATCGCCCCCTCAAAGTTTTCATATTTATAAAAAAACCCTACCAAAGCCTCAAGCATGTGCTTCGCACATTCTCTTGGGTAATTTGCACTTTTCACCCGCAAGTGTATTTTTGTCATTAATTAATGCAAAAACAATACATATTTTCCTTTCAGACCTTGTATCCAGACATTTAATTTGCCTGCTTTTATCATTAAAATAAATATCATTTGATGTCAACAAATTCCTTAAAATTGTTTAAATTCTTATTATGTGCATCTTCATTGTGTAAAAATTTCATTGTATTTTATTTTTATTTGCTATTATAAAAAATAAAAAACATGTCATTTTTCTTTGTCTGAAATTTGGAAATTCATAAAATTTTGAAAATTGCTTAAAAAATTCCAAAAATAGATTAATTTTATTTTGTCGTGTTTAAATTTCTATGCAAATTTCGTATATTAATTATTAAAAAACCCAAAAAAATTACATAATACTAAAAATATTTAAAAAATCATAAAAAAAATTCTAGAAAAATACAAAACTTGTGATCTCAGTTCTTGTTTGTAGATAATGCATTCTAGTTTTTAGGAAAAATAATTACGGCAAAATTTTATTTCATTTGTTTTTTAAAATGAAAAATAATCCTGCTTTTCATTATTTGCAATTTTCCCTATTTTTATTCATTTTATATTTCCTGAAAATTCTAAAAATCTCTGAAAAATTACAAAAACAGTAAAAAAATCATAAAAATTCCAAAATATTTTATTTTAACATTTTTACATATTTTTGTTATATTTGAAAAATCCAAAAAAATTATTTCTTTTGTGCATGAATTTGCTTTGAAAACCATATTTTTAAAATTAAAAAAATTGCAAAATTAAAATCACTAAAAATTTAAAAATCAAAAAATAAAACAATAAAAAAGTAAAAAAGTAAAAAGGCAAAAAAATTCACAAAAAACCAAGATAGTTTGCATTTGAGATTCCATGTTTCTTTTAATTGATGTTTTTGATTATTTGAATAACCCTCGGCAATTGTAGCCTCCCTGTGTTCCATCATGTTATCATGTTGCTATACAGGTAAATAAGTAGCAAAAATTTCTCTTGCTTCATCATTCTCTTGTAATTAATTTTGTGGCATGAGAAACAAAAAAAATATTTTTTGTTGCAGGATATTTTGGTTGCAACGATCACTGTGCATTTATTTTCATCAATAATTTAAAACCTCGAAAATCTCGCTCAATAAAATGACGATTTTGCATAAACTTGTACATCCAGATAGGAAGAAGTGGTCTCAAATGCTTGATTCGGTTCTATGGGCTTATTGGATGGTGTACAAATCTCCTTTGGGTATGTATCCCTACAGATTAATGTATGGAAAGCCTTGCCACCTGCCAATAGAATTAATTCACAAATCTTTATGGGCACTTCGTGTATGCAATCCTGATTATGAGAAGGAAGGAAAGAACAGGAAGTTGGATTGGATAGATTACTGGAATTCTGAGACTATGCATATGATAACTCACTCATGTATAAGGAGAAAGTCAAGCGCTGTCATGATAAACATATTCGAAGGAAGACTTTTTCTACTGATCATAAAGTTTGATTATTTGATTCTAAGTTGAAGCTGTTTTCAAGAAAAATCAAATGGTCAGGACCGTTCATCGTGAGAGCTATGCGTGACAATGGGAGTATTGTCATATATGGGTTGTCATCTGATGCATAGCCATTTGTTGTGAACGGACAGTTGCTGAAGCCATATCTAGATCATGATACATTCCTGTTCGTCGATGATTTTGTATCTGTGGTATCAGACGATGGCCTTTTGATTCCATCTTCTGCATCCGATACATGACATGTCAACCTTTTGTATATCCTTACGTTTCATTCTTTCTTCTTCTGTTTTATCATTCACCCATTTTCCGTGTGTGTATATATGCTATACATAGGATGTGCTTTATCCTAAGCATAAGGGGTGTGAATGATTTGTGTTGTTCATATAAGTCTTGTTAATCACTCTTGTTGTTGCCTATACTTAGGGATACTCTACCCTAAGTATAAGGGGGGTGATGTTGTTCATATCATATTTTTTGTGTTTTTCTGTTGAGTATGTACATTCTCTTCATTGATTTTTCCCCTTTTTTACAGTCTTCTATACTTAGGATTACTTGATCCTAAGTATAGGGAATCACCGACTACTATTCTTTTCATTTTCTCTTTGAGTCATTGTATAATAGAAGTCTTTTCACTTTTTTATACTTAGCACGAGTTATGTCTTTCTTTGCCGCTCTCTGATCACTATGAGGACATAGTTCGAGCTAACTATAGGGGGTGTCGTATATATTGTATATATACTTTAGACATAACTTGTACATTTAAACATAATTATTTTTGAGATATGTATATAAAATTTGTAAAATCCACGTGTGTATGTGTGTGTAGACTTTGATCACCTTTCAATAATTAAAAAACAAAAACAAAAAATAAAAACAAAAAACAAAACAAACAAAAAAACAAAAACAAAAACAAAAAAACAAAAAAAAACAAAAAACAAACAAACAAACAAACAAAAAACAAACATATATATATCCAAAAAAACCAAAAAAACCCAAACAAAAAAACAAAAAAATCCAAAAAAATCCCAAAAAATTCTTGTATATACTTGTATATATTTTACTACCATTTTCCCTTTTTTTAAAAAAAATCTCTCTTTTCACTTGGGTGTCATTTTTTCCTTTCTTTTCCAAAAACCCATAAAAAGTTCAAAATTAGAAAATTGTCTTCTTTTTGCATTGTGCATATTTCTTGCATTTGTGTGTGCATTTTTCAGGATAATATTGACATTTAAACTAATTTTGGAATAAAATTGAAGAATGGAGCTTAGTTGGACCTTAATCCACTTAATTTCTGAGGAACCTTATAAGAAATGGAGTTAAGACTTTTCATGTCCTAGCGACTTAATTCTTTGAGTCCATAAGACTATGTTCACATGTCATCTTGATTAGTCTAAGTAGAACATTTAACAACACACGCATGATTCATTCAGATTGTGGCTTATCTTGGACAAGCACTCTGCACGTAGCTCTTCATGGAGGAGGTAGTGAGGAGGCAGAATCTTTTGTCTTGGAGTAGTATACGAGGGTAGTGCTTCTAGGCGGAACCTCTCATCTTCCTCTAGGGAGGGTTGTGCATCTCAACATGATCTAGTAGCATTGAGGTCTATAAACATGATGCTGTGGAGTTGTAATAATACTTAAAAACAGGGATAGCCTACTAGCTCGAGAGGAAAAACTCCTTATGTACATGCTGCACCTTGTATATATTTTCAAGAGAGAGAGAGAGAGAACGCAGTCTCCAAAATTGGACAGGCCTGAATGAAAAGTAAAATGCCTGCCGGAGTGTATATACAAGGATTAAAGAAAGAAAGAAAAAACCTTCAAAGTCAATTTTTTGTAAGCTTGCAGCTGGATGACTTGGCTACACTAGTCATGCATCCAAGGATAGGTAGCTACACTGGTTATCATCCATTCTTTTCTCCATCTCATCTTCTTGAGCTAGTTGTACTTAAACTTAGACGGGAATATCCCGCCTCCTCGAGGAAAGAGTTGCTAGACCGAGGGACTAGAGTTACATTGTTGAGGGAGGATGTTTCTTTGCTACTTTTGAGATGGGGAGCTATATTTTACTTACATCGTACAAGTAAAGATTCATAGTCATAAGAATTTGTGTATGTAGACTTGTTCTGATCTGACTGTTGAGCAGACCTGAATAGGAGTCTTGTGGAACTTAGAGGTAGGTTTTAAATCCATTTCCATTAAGGCTCCGCAACACTAATAATCCAAAGGTCTAACAGAGCCCCAAACTACAAATTTATGAAGATAAGCTTAATACTCAATATTGTCCTATTTTCTTTATTTTTCCTTTTTTCTCTCTTTTTCTTCTATTCACTTATTCTTTCAAATAAGTGTTTGCTAAGGGACTAAAAAGGTAAAGCATAGGGGGATGATGAATCTGCATTTCATCATCTTTATTCATTTATTTTATCTTAAAATCCCTTATAAAACACATGTTAGCCATGTGAGCCTGAGGCGAACCATTCTTACAATAAATGTTACTGTAATAAATATGTTTTATTAATAAAAGTTATTGATTGTTTCACTCCCTTTTTGAAATTAAATGAATGAATGCACTATAAGGTCCCTCTGTAGAATTAGGGTTATGTACTATGGCCGTCTTGATAATCATATAGTTGTTGATTCATTAAATGAATCATGGAGGCTGGTGTTTGGATGAATATCTAATGAGTTAGATAAAGGACTCATCAAGCACCGTCAAATGATTATTAAGAGATGATCTCCAGCCTGAGTAGGAGATGGCAATCCTTTCTCACAAAGGTTGATATCTGACCGACCTCTTGATGCAGGTCCTCTGCATGGGAATAGTGATTCGGAGGTGTCACATTAGTTAGGTCAAAGTGTTGACTTAGCGAGATCGAGATAACCTAAGTCCTATGTTGAATGTTGTCACATCATAGGCACACATCCTCTGACCGGAGACAGATGTGTTACTGTATGTCTGAGTGTGTACATTTGGTGGACCAATATGTTGATGACCTAACCAAGGTCTATACACCGGCGAGCTGGTGTGCATGTAAGGTCATATGAGTAATACGATCTCTCAAAGGGATCATACAGGTTCACTTATGAACCGGAAGACATGAGCTCACTCATGAGGTATTGGGACTGATCAAATTCCTTGCATGGTCATCGTGCTTTGGAAGCATGACAAGAATTTGAAGGTATGATATATGCTTTGGGAAAGCATATGATCGATACCAATTCTCAATGACCAAGATTGAAAAACTTGGTGATCGAACACTAAAGAAGACAATGTAAAATTGATCTTCATCTTCAGGTTGATCATAGGTCTTCTAGTATGCAGGATGTGCAGGTATTGGGAATACCTGAGGGTGATGTGATCATAAATGATTGTATAACCATGACGCTTCCATTCCGAGGGAGTGATGAAATAGGTCTGGATTTTAGTGACTCCTCTCAGTAGAGAAGTAACTTGATCTTAGTCCGAGTGTTGGACATTAATCTGATTGAGATTTAGATGCAATGAGAAGATTAAGTATACAGACTGGATTTAATCAAGAATCTATGGGAGGTCCGTGAGATCTGGATTTGAGATGAGATCTCAACATCCAAGTCACTATACGTGGAACAATACAATCGCCCTGTCCTGATCTCCAAGTATCTGCGGAGAAAGCATATTATTCTTGAAGGAGTTCAGGAATAATTCTATGATGAATTTTGTATCAAAGCAAGAAGGTCTTGATGATTAAATGATATTTAATTATCAAGTATAATATGAATGAGATTCATATTGTGAGAATGATTATCCAAGATAATTAAATGAGATTTAATTATCAAGGAAAAACTGATCGTGGATAGTGCTATCCATAATATCTGTGTGTATATTATAAATGTGATTTATAATATATTAGAAAGAGAGAAGCTTTGTAAATAGAATTTGTTAATTGTTAATGTGAATTGGATTCACATCAAGCAGTTAATTGGAAATGTAATTTACAATTTAGTTTGGGTTGTGAATATGGTTCACATTTTTTTCAATGGCATGATTGAAATATTCACTAATTATTTTGGAATTAATTTGGTGGATATTTTTGCAATAAAAGTTATTGCAATTTTATTAAGAAATAATAGGATGAAAATAAAGAGGAGATAATCACCACCAAAATGAGGTGGCGTCACCAATGACCTAGTCATAGGTGACGCCCCCTAATTTTAAGGGGTGATTTATTGTCCTCCTTTTTTGTTATCTTATTATCTCTTTATAATTGATTTATGTTAAATTAAATTATGTTGATGATAATGCAACATATATTTTATTTGATATAAATTAATGTTGTTGGTTTTTTGACCAACAATCATCATGGCTGTTGATTGATACATAGATATTCTAGCCGTTGATTCTATGTATGCCATGTATTGAGATCCATTGGATCCCAAACTAGTATATAAGGAGGGCATCCCTAGCCCTTTGAGGACACATCATAGAGCACGTCTCTCCTTCTCTCTCTCTCTCTCATTCTCGTTGTCCTCTCTCTCTCTAAGGTGGCCGTCCACCTTGTGCATTGACAGATAGCTTCTTGCCTTCGCATCAACTACTCGAGGATCTCCATCTTCTTTAGGGCTGCTCGCTCTAGAAGGAGACGTCAGATTTCGTTGGACGAAATCAGGAGGTTCAAGGCTTGGAACTTCATCAAGGATTGCGTGAGGCTCGCGTCTCATCATCGCACCTGCAAATGTTGTCTTCGTAGATCGGACTTGAGCCAAAAGGATCTCTTGCTTTAGAGATCTCGTGATCACAACCACGCTTCAAGAGGTATTTCTAATACTTTGTGGTTAGATGAAACGAGTGATCATGTGGTTTCATCACTTGATTTAAAATTTTAATTTCCGCTGCACCTTGCGACTAGTCGCCCCGATCGCATGAGATGCGATCATCACACTTTTGTGATGCGCTTGAGGATTCTCCATATCCTTCAACACATGTATATAATACTAACTCCATATTCTTACTAACTTGCATCTGTGTGTAAATAATGTACACTTATTACTATTTTGACCTAAAATAAATAAATAAATAAAGGAAAATAAAGAAAATAAAAAAAAGACTGTATATGTAATAGATATAGGATGACCCGAACCCTGAGAGAAGATCAAGACTTGACCTGATCAACAAGGAATAAAGTAGGGGGAGATAGGGTCCTTCATCAGAAAATCCAAAAAATGTGTTGTGTATATTGGTATACTTACACTATTTTATTTGTACATACAATGTCCTCAAAATAAATAATTTTCAAAACAAAGTTGTAAATAAAAATGTTTTCTAAATAATAAAAATATTGGCAAAATAAAATCATGTACAGAATAGAAGTAACCACATCCAGAAAAAGCCATTAAGTGATAATCGAAGAACCAATTCTGGCTCTAAATGAAGCGAACCAAACTCATTTCCATTGTATTCTAAATTAAATATCTTTACAATTGTTATGATTTCATAATTTTTAGAGTTACGGTTGAAAAGTCAGTTTTCTAGGGTGATTTGTGCAATTTTACCATTTATTTGTACATATTGTATTTGTAAATATTTTTATTAATTATTTAAAATAAAATAATAATAATAATAATAATAATTTTAAAATAAAAAACTAATTTCCTTATTTAGCTATGTGTATAATATACCATATGTATATAGTATATGTATGTAGTGTATATTCTTAAATAACCCTCAAAAAATAAAAAAAACTAGCATTTACTATTCAATTTAATAAAGTGACAAAAATACAAAAAAATTAATTTTTTAAATAATTTTAACACTAATTTCTTTTTATCTTTATCTCATTTCAATCTCTTTATCTCCATTCAATTTTTTAAATTCGAATTCAAATTCAAATTCAAATTCAATTAATCCTCTATTTAATTGGCTCCTCCTCTCTCATTCTCACTTGATCAATCTTTGGTGAGAGGAGCCTATTCTCTGAGAGCTATCTTGTCGCATAAGGTGCCCAGCCCCTGAGTCATCCGGTGACAGCGAGTCAGCCTTCGTCAAGGCGATCACGGTCTCTTCCGCTCCTAAAGTGAGATCCATCATTTTTCTAATCTTATTTTCAACTTAGGTTAATCGTAGGTTAATTTTTGCATTTTTATTTTGTTGACATTTTTTCTCTATATTTTAGAATCACACACCACGATTTTATCCGAATCTGATCTGATATTTCATCTCATATTCTTGATCCCTTCGCTTCACGTTCTATCTTTATGATCTTCCAACTCTGATCGCGTATATTGGGCAGAGGCTGTTGAACGGAATTTCGCGAGGTCTAGAAGTCTCACAAGGCGAGAAATCCAGTCGTCGAGTTAACCTCGCACGAAATCTCAATTCAAACAACAATTAACCCACAACAAGTAAATCAAGCAATGAAAGTAAGTGTGCGGAGTTAAAATGTATTATAACTCTACAAAAGATGTGTATAGTGCAAGTAGTATAGAGTGTCGAACACAGGAAGCAAACAGGTAGATCGGGGCAATAAAATGCACAAAAGTGAATGTGATCAATTTGTCTATATGTGCTAGTTTTTTGTGGGTTTTAAATTTTTATTTTTTTTATTTTATTTAGAGTTTATATTTTTTTATATTTTTATTTTTAATTTTCTGATTTTGTATTCTCTTTTTATATTTTATATTTTTTTCCTTTTTTTCAATTTATAAAATGAGATATATATATATAATAAGGGAAAGAGAGATATAATGTATATATAAAAAATAAGCAAAATACAAGAAATAAAATATTTTTGGGCTTTTTATAATTTTATAATGTTTTTTGTGATTTTTTTATATTTTTGCTAATTTTTTGGTATTTTTAAAGTCAAAAATTCTCAAAATAGGGAATAAAATATAAATCTGAAATTAAAATGGAGATGAAAAATAGTAAACAGTAACAAAAATTCTCCAAATTAATTTCAAAATAAAGATAATAAAATAAAGAAAATTAAGAAACATAATCTATATTTTTGTGATTTTTTATGGATTTTTTTATGTTTTCATAGAGATTTTATGGGTTTTGCAATTTTATGGGTTTTCTTTTATGTTTTTAGTGATTTTTGGTCTGAAATTTAAAGATGCAAAAACACACAGAATATATTTTTTAGGGATTTATTCAAGAAGTTTTTATAATTTTTATGTATTTTAAAATGCAAATAGGAATGAAAATGCTTGTTTTTATTTTTTATAAATGGTAAAATGCTGCAAAAAATAGAAAATAAAAATATGGCATGATAGAGAAATGAAGCAGGAACTTATGCCTATTTTTGTGGATTTGTTCGATTTTTATAGATATATGAAATAAATACAATCAATAAAAAGAGAATGCACACTAGGAGGGGTAGTTTTGTAATTACACATAAGCTCAGGGGCCAATGTGCAAATTTTCCATAAAATTATAACTAATTAGAAATATTTCTAGACCAATTAGAAATCACCAAAAACCCAGGGATGTCTCTGCAAAAACGCTAGGCTCACGTGCATGGGAGACGTGACCTAGTAGGGACGAAAATGCAATTTGCAAAAAAAATAAGGGTAATTTGCAAAATATCCAAAAATAAGATAACTGAATATAAAAGTTTGAGTGCTAAATAGAAATACAAATATATTACCAACTCCACGTGTACGAGGCACGCGACCTAGCAAGGACGGAATAGCAAATAGCAAAAACCTGGGGCACTATGCAAATGTTACAAAATATTTAATGGCCGATGAAAGTTTATGTATTAAATTAATATTATAAAAATGGGTGAGGGTTAGAGTGCAAAATACCCACGTCCAGCAGATCGGACGGCGGACGACGCTCCACTTAATCCATCTGGCAGCACGAGAAGCGCCGATACTGCTTCGCCTGCTGATGACTGAGATTAGATGGTCCAGATGGATCGGACGGTTCTGGGCAGAGACGATCCAACAGTTGACGCTGACATCGGTAGAAGTTCTTGATCCAACGGTTGCAGGGTCCCTTCGATGAACTGGGAAGGACTCGCGGAGATGCGAACTTCCTCAGCTCTAATCTCCCTCCTCTGCTGCTCGATGAAGCTCAAAAAAGGGCCCAGATGCTTCTGTAGGGATCCACTATGTGTTGGAAGCACTAGGATGCTCGGAGGGTCACCGGAGCTCTCCCACGACGGAGGGGAAGCTAGAGAGCTCCAGGTACCTCTGACCTTCTTCAAAATAGCTCCAGCTGGTCTTGAGCGCTCTAAGGTCCTGCACAAGAAAGGTTAAACCTCGAGGGTAAAATGCCTCGACGGTTGGCGGAGCAAATGGATGCGGGGAACAGCGAGAATGGAGCTCGTCGGAGCAAGCTCAGGTGAGGCAGTGGAGATGATGATTCGACGGGAGAAACACGAAAAGGAAGGCGAGGATAAAATCCTACAACTATGGTGACTAAAAAATGCAAGAAAAAATAAAGAAAAAGGGATACCTCGATGGCCAGGAGCCAGAGATGATACCTCACGGCCAAGATGGATGGAGATGGGTGGAACGGGCCCTCGGCCCTCACCTGAGCTTCCCTCGTTGGCTTGAGGAGGCCTATCACACCTCTGGTCCGGAGCATGACGACAAGGAGACCCGGCTAGGGTCAAAAGGGGTTCAAAGATTCAAGGGAAGGTCGGAGTCATTTTTGAATAGGTTGACGGAGTGGGCGAAAAGAACGAGGTGTATCTTGCGTATTGAAGCTCCACTCCATAAGAAAAGCCTAGGGTGTGTATCCTCGAAGAATGGTGGACAAAAGTCGTGAAGACTCCAACATGAGATGGTGAAAGGATTTGCCTCGAAAAAATTATGAAGATAGGGGAAAATGCAGTTCTGACGAAATGGCAGGTGCGGGTCAGAGAGTTGAGCGCGGGTCAACTCTCCGGCCCTCTTGATTGGTCCACGTGGACCAACCAGGAAAAAGCCTGGAGAAAAGAATTGGAAATTACTTTAAAAATAATAAACGATTTAATTAATTTTATATTATAAAATGAAAAATATTTCTTATTTTCTGAAGTATTTAATTATTATTTTTAATATTTTTAGAGATTTAAAATTACAAGTTACCTTTTATGAGCTATATAGGTGTATTCATCTTTATATTTTAATGTTTTATTTTTATTTTGTATTTTTGATTTTATTAATTTTGTTTATTATTTTATATATTTATAACTTATTTTTATAAAATTAAATATATTTTTATTTTATTTTTCTGATGTATTTTATACAATTAAATATATAGAAGTATTAATTGTATAGGTATACTTATTGGTATTAAACCTATTTATTTTAAACAAGTATTTTATTTTAGTGTTTTATTCATATTTTAATATGTACATATATTATAAAAAATATTACAAAATTATAAAAATATGAAATTAGAAAAATAATGAATAATAAATAAAATGATTATTTTAATAGATATAAGTATACAATAGGGGTTCATAACCTAACTTTCACATCATACCTCAGAAAAATATGAAACCACCTTCATTAAATAGCTTATTAAAAATTATATACAATTAAAGTGATTTTGATACATTTTGAACTTTTATTTGAGAGATACAGGTCTCGGAAGTTAGGATTTTGGAAAGTTATTCAGATCATAACTTTTTACCTGTACATTATTTTTATGTGAAATCAATTTATATTTTTCTATATTTAATTATCTACAACTTTCATGTACAAAGTTTCTTTATTTGAAGTATAAAAAGTGGAACTAAAAATAGGTCCCAAAATAAAGGAAAATGAATAAAATAAATAGGAATTTTATTGGATTCGGACTCTTATGTCCCCCTACTTTATTCCTTATCGACCTAGTCATCGAGATGCCTCGATCTCGGAGTTTAGGGTCACAAAATATTTGTAATATTTTATTCTTTTTCTTTTCTTTTATTTATTCTATAATTTTGGCTTAAAAACTGTATTTTATACACTATTTACAACATAATGCATAAATGATAAAATGCCTAAATTAAGCCTATTTACACGTATTTATTAGGATTTTTAAGGCCAAAATGATAGAATAAAGATGATGAACATCAGAGGCACATATCCATTCCTCATTTTTTATCGAAACCCCATTCACGTATTCCATTTGGATTTTGGGATTGAGCCATCGTGCTCGCATCCTAATTTGTTTATAAATAAAAAATAAAAAATACATAATCTTTTCTTTCTAACATTTATTTTGTAGGATCAAATAAAAATATTAATATATATAAGAGGTTTTTTCTTTCTCTATTTTTCATCAATAAAAAATATAAAAAATAAAATAACAAAAAGTTTTTTTTCATTTCTCTGTTTTACAAGAGAAAAAATAAAAAAACGTTGTGGCAGGCACTGCCCCTCCAACCGTAGGCGACGCCCACCACCCTTCCTTCGCCAACCGTCTGGTCAATCCCGTCTCCAGCATGAGCCGTGCGCATCGTTGATTGCCGGTGGAACTGCGACCCCCCTCCACCGGCAGTCGCGAGTAGCTTGGGAGCAGACACCATCCACCATCACCAGGAGCAGGGCATGTGTCACCCCTCCTCTGCGCAAACATCACGTATTGGCGGCACTCCACGGCCGCTCGCCGCAGACCATCACTCCGTCGCGCCTCTACCGAGCGTGCCACCAGCTTCCGACCGCTATCATACGCACCCCCAAGCGAAGCAACAACCGCCGCGTAATTACCCGATCGTCCCCTCTCAGCCGCCCTTCCACTGCCCGTTCAACGCCAACCTCTGCCCACTCTAGCATCGTCAACGCCTCCTCGACCCGTCGTAGATGCCGTCGCCACCCTTGTGGGAGAGAAGAAAAAGGAGCGGTACCCTTGGAACCCCCTTTGCAACTTTGCATGACAAGAAATGCGCGAAGAACAAAAGAACCCTAGCGGATTATTAAAAATTTTAGGCAAATTACAATCGCCCCCCCCCAAGTTTACATATTTCTAGAAAAGCCCTCTCTAGAGCCTCAAGCACGTGCATCGCACGTTCTCCAGGGTAATTTGCACTTTTCACCCGCAAGTTTATTTTTGTCATAATTAATGTAAAAATAATAAATATTTGCCTTTTAGTCCCCGTATCCAGCTATTTTATGTGCTTGTTTTATCATTGAAATAAATATCATTTGGTGTCAATAAATTCCTCAAAATTTTGTTTAAATTCATGTTATGCGCATCTTCATTGTGTAAAAATTTCATTACATTTTATTTTTATTTGTTATTATAAAAAATCAAAAACATGTCATTTTTCTCTGTCTGAAATTTGAAAATACATAAAAATTTGAAAATTGCTAAAAAAATTCCTAAAAATTAGATTAATTTTCTTTTATTATGTTGAAATTTCTTTGCAAATTTCGTGCATTAATTATTTATAAAACCCAAAAAAATTGCAAAATACTAAAAAACTTAAAAATCATAAAACAAATTCTAGAAAAAAAATCCAAAAATTGTGATCTCGGTTCATGTTTGTAGATAATGCATTCTAGTTTTAGGAAAAATAGTTGCAGCAATTTCTAATTTCATTTATTTTTAAATTGAAAAATAATCTTGCTTGCTCACTGTTTGCATTTTCTCTATTTTTATTGATTTTAAAATTCCTAAAAAACTAAAATTCTCTGAAAAATTATAAAAACAGTAAAAAAAGCATAAAACACAAAAATATTTTATTTGAACATTTTTTAGTAATTTTGTTATATTTTAAAAATCCAAAAAAAATTATTTCTTGTATGCATAAATTTGCTTTGAAAATCCTATTTTAGAATATTAAAAAATTGCAGAATTAAAATTATTAAAATTTTGAAAATTAAAAAAATTAAAAAATTAAAAAATTAAAAAATTATAAAGATAAAAAATTACAAAAAACCAAGATAGTTTGCATTTGAGATTCCTAGTTTCTTTTAATTGATTTTTTTTCAATTATTTGAATAACCCTCGGGAATTGTAGCCTCCCTGAGTTCGATCTTGTTGCTATACAGGTAAATAAGTAGCAAAATTTTTTCTCGCTTCATTATTCTCTTGTAATTAATTTTGTTGCTTGAGAAACAAAAAAAAAATTTTGTTGCGGGATATTTGGGTTGCAACGACTAATGTGGATTTATTTTCATCAATAATTTAAAACCTCAAAAATCTTGCTCAACAGTTTGCCAGATCATCTTCTTCGATTTTAATAAGGATTATTTGACAATTATAATAGTCATCGACATGATACTTTCAAAGCACACTCGATGAGAGATTAAGAATATAGAAACATACAAACTCTAGGTTGTTGTCCTATTGTCTATTTAATTGTCATTCATCATTCTTATGAGAAACTTGCATATTGCAACCACATACATTATGTGTCCAACAGCAAGTACAATATATTAATCGTGGATTCAATCCATGATATTTTACTGGTTATTATTAAGTATACTATTGAGTGGATATAGTTATGATTATCTGAAATAAGAAACTTGCATAAATATAAATATATATATATATACATACATATGCTACTTTGATTTAGAAATTTTTATATCAAAGTTGTCCTATCTTGTCAACACTGAAAGTTCATTCCCCTATTCACTTTAAATATAAGAGATATACTTAACATTATATCTCAAGCAAGATCTGGGATCTCCTTTCCTATCTTTGTTACATCCCAATAATATGAGAACTTTCAACTCGAATAAAAAGAAGCGAGAACTCATTCCGCCTTACAAGTCCAACTTGCATTCCAAATTAGGTCTTTAACACCCGAGCCTACCACCCCTAAGGTGATGTTGACCTGTCATTAATTGAACCAACCATCAACAGGATTAGAACTCGCTATTCGCAATCCAATATCGCCCCAATAATATGAGGAATTGGTATCACTATGCATACGACCTTACTCTTTCAAGAAGCAAAGAGATTGATCCAGATGCGCTTGTTTGCAGGATTATCACTTCGGACAGGCGTCTCCTACATATAATCCCTGGCGACGGAACCCTTCGCCTTGACGGGAGACCTTGAATGTCATTTATGTGATCCTTCATTTTTTATCATGTTCAAAATCTAATTAATTATTATGAATCATATTCACATAATTAATTATCCCAAGGAAATTACACTCTATTTATAATTGAGTGTATAATTTTAATTGGATCTAATTAATTCAATCATATTAAATCAATTATCAATCCAATCAATCAAACAACAAACAATTTTTAATTGTTACCTAAAGAATGGTATAATATCAAAATTACATATAATTCAAATTGTAATAATTGTAAAAATATATCATAATCGCTTCAAGCATTATCCTTTCCTTATCCGTTGTCATGGACAGTACCGACGGGAGTGGGATAGACCGCTCACATAGCAACCTGCTACCCCAACACTCCCCGACTAGATACCATATCCACCTCAGGTCAGGATAATGCGATTTGATCATTTCGTATTTGAGATGATGATGAATCCACGATTCATTGCCTTCATTCTTTTATTTTAGCCTCATTTCCTTAGTCAAATACCTGTAAATACCCACTAATTGCATAAAATTACCATTTTGCATGCATGTGTTGAAATTGCATTTTTAACACTTTTTGTACTTAAATAAAAGAATAAAGAAGAAAAGAAAAAGAAAAGAAAAGAAAAGAAAGGATGTGTTTATGCAATAAATACAGACTGACCCGAACACCAAGAGAAGGTCAAGACTTGACCTGATCACCAGGAATAAAGTAGGGGGAGATAGGATCTTCTGTCAAAAATCTAAAAATAATTTGTACATAAATTCCTTGTATATTTGTATAAAAACTTGTACTATTATTTTGAATATAATTTGACCTCAAATTAATTATTTTTGTAAATAAAAGTTGTAAATAAAAATATGTTATAAATAATAAAAATAGGTGTAAAATAAAATAATGTACATATTACCATTAATCACACCCAGAAAAAGCTGCAAAGCACTAATTGAAACACCAATTCAGACTCCATACGAACTTAAATTGACCCAAACTCATTTTCATTATACTCTAAATTAAATTATCTTTCAAATGGCTGTGGTTTCATCATTTTTGGAGTTACGGTTAAAAAGTCGATTTTTTGGGGTGTTTTGTGCAGTTTCACCATTATTTGTTGTACATATTTTCATATTTATTTTTTATAATTGTAAATATTATTTTTATTAAAAATTTAAAAAATATAAATAAACAAATTAAAAAAGATATAAAAATTGTTTCCTTATTTGTACATGTGTATAGTGTATTATATGCACACACTATTTGTATACAACTAACTTCCTTAAATAAAAATCACCAAAAAATAAAATATCTCACACTAATTAATTAATTTAATTTAATTATGAAATTCATATTCAATTATCAAATTTATTGGATTTATTTTAATTAATTGATTTAATAACTTACCATGGATATTAGATTTGATTCTTTACCTTTAATGGCCACCATTATGGTGGTTAATTGATTTCCATTATTTATTTAATTTAATTAATTAATTTAATTCCGAATTTTGAAATTAATTAATTTATTAATTTATTTATTTTATTAATTTCACTAATAAAAACCTTCCCCATTTGTAGATACTTTCTATTTTTATTTTTATTCTCTTTTTAATGGGCTCCTCCTCCTCATTCTCTCTTTAATCAATCTTTGGTGGAGTGGAGCCCGATCTCCGAGAGCGATCTTGTCGAAGAAGGGTGCCGAGCCTCCGAGCCGTCTGGTGACAGCGCTCGACCCTCATCGAGGCCATCATGGCATTTCCGAACCCCGAGGTGAGATCCATTTTTTGCCATTTTTCGTAGATAAATCGTAGTTAGCATTTTTTGCTCACATTTTATTAGTCTCTAGATCTTAAAAATCACAAAAATTCATCACCACACACATTTGCATTCGACATTGATTTTTCATACCATTTTCTCGATCTCTACATATTCACGTTCTAACTCGCACAACCTATCAACTCCGACCACGCACGATGGTCGGAGATACGGATCTCTCTTCCATTTCGCAAGATCCTCCCGTTCACACATCCAACTTTTGTGTATAAATAAAAAAACATAAAATTATTTTTTCTGTTATCTCACATTTGTTTTTGCAGGAAGAATTATAAAAAAAAGTAATAAACTTTTTGTTTTCCTTTTTCTCTCTAATCTTTATTTTGCAGGAATTCAAAACAAAAAACTAATTAAAAAATAAAAAATCTTCTTTTACTCCGTCAAATTATCTGTTTCTAAATAAAAAAATAATTTTTTACCACATGTTTACATTTCATAAAAAAAAAAAAAGAAAAACAAAAAAATAAACAGGTCACATGTGGCATGTGATGCCCCTTCCCTACGCGAGGGCCTCAGCCCAGCGCCGCATCTCCAAACTGGCCAGCCTCGCGCGCCGCTCTAGAAGCCCCCTCGCGCACAGGGCGACCTCCAACGGCCCCCAGGCCAATCCCTCCACGGCCCCCCGGCCGGTACCACCCTCCGCAGGCGGTAGTGCCATACCACACCAGCAGACGCCCTCCGCTCCAGCGCCCTTGCGCATCTCCGCCTGACGCCGTGCATCCCCGTCGTGCAGCTGCCCAGTGCCTCCACCTGCTCGTCCGTGCGCAGGCGCCCCCGTGCCCACCGCAGGACCCCCGCGCTCCTGCGAGCCCCCACCAGCCAGCTCGTCACCTCCCGTCGTGCCCAGCGGCTCCGCCTAGAGCACCCAGCACGGGCCACCGCACCTACGCCTGACCGCCATCTCCCGCGTACGAGGTCGGCACGGCCCGCCGCCCGTCCGCGTGCCCCGACCGCCGTCTTCAACCCATCGTTCCGCGAGGCGGGCGCGAACCCCACGTTGGCGCACCCCAGATCTGGCGGCGGCGGCCCGTGGACTCCCTCTTCCCCTTTGGGTTGAATAAAGATGGGGTGTGTTTTTAAAATAAAAAAATTAGAAAAATTGTAGATAAGTCCCTGAAAGTTTTCAAATTTGCAAAATAGTCCCTGTGCGTCAGAAGATCACATACGCGTCATGTGACATTTGGGTAAATTTCATGTTTCCTCCTGCATGTTTATGTTTTTATTATTCAGTCCAGAACTTTTCAATATGTGGAATTTGGTCCCGGTATATTCTAGACATTGAACTTGCTTGATCTTTGTGATTAAATAAATGTTTATCATGCTCTAAAAATTTTATAAATATTTATGTAAGCTCCTGCTATGAGTGTGAACATGATATAAATTTTTCATAGCATTTTGTTGAAATTTTATATTTTTAAAAATTAAAAAATAGTGTATTTTTACCTTCCCAAACTTTGAAAATTCATTAAAAAAATTCGAAAAATTGCTAAAAAATTCAAAAAAAAATGTTTAGGTGTATTTTGGTGTCTTCTATATTCTGACCAATTTTCATGCATTAACTCTTTATAAAACTCTAAAAAATTGCGAAAAACAAAAATTCTAAAAAAAATGTAAATAATTGTAAAAAAATAAAAAAATCTGTTCTTGGTCTCTTTTTGTAGATGTTGCTTTGTAGATTATCTTAAAAATAAATTCCCAAAATTTTGGGCACTTAAAGGATTTTTAAGTTGCAAAAGATTCTTGATTGTGCATTGATTCCTTTATTTTCCACTGTTTCATTTTTAGAAAATCACAAAAACATCAAAAAAATTACCAAAATTTTTTAAAATATATAAAATACAGAAATATTTTCTTTTTAATTTTATGTACATTTTTGACTATTTTGAAAAATACAAAAAGAGTGTGGTGTGTGTGTCTTTTTACCCTTTGTGCTTGTTTTGAAAATTAACAAAAAAGGTAAAAACATCAAAAACCACTAAAAATTCTTTTTGAAATTTGACTATTGAGTTTTTAGATCGTGCTCCTTGTGTTCGACCCTGATCGCTATACCAGGTAAAAAGAATAGCGAAAACCGCTTATCTTTGCTTTGATTGATTATCTTTTAAGTGATTTAAAATCATTTTTCTCATTGACTGATTCGAGTAATTGAGAACAACGACTAGTGTGATATATTTCCCATCTCGACCACATCGATTTTCGCGTCATCAGATGATAATCGGTCTTTCAATCGAAATTATACCATATAATATTTCAAAACCATTTTGATTAATATTATAAAGAGATTTGCTAAACAAATCCCCAATCCTATTCAAGCATCAATGTTTGTTTGGTTGATGGAACCAATTGTGATCTAGATCATATTTAATCAATTTTGGTTAAGATAATGTCATTTAAGGACATCATAATAATAAATATTTCACAAATATTCATCAATAATTATTTCAGTAAATTAATCATTAATTTCCATGAATTGATTAAATGACCATCACAAAGTTCTTGATTAGGAAAGTAATTTTCAGCAATGACCCTCACTTACTAAAATTAGTATATTTCAATAAATTTAAATACAAATTACGCAAAATAAGTTTCCAAAGTTTGCTAATTTGATTCATAACATAACTCAAGTGATATTCACGTATTTCTAAGCATTTAAAACTGTAATTAACTTTTTAATTACGTCAAGATTCGTTACCCCTGAAATAGTGGATACATGTTCATTAAAATGATCATAACTTGAGCAATCGGATTCCAAACCACACAAACTCAAGTCGTACTATTTCCTTATTTAATGGTAAACAATATTCAAGTGATAATTTCGTGTTTAAATACTTTTAAACAAGGGGAAAATCACACAAAATAAGGTTGCATGACCAAATTCGATAAAATATCAAACAATAAAAAATACCCAAGTCATCTTAGGTTTATGGATTATATCCAAAACCTCCAACCTATGGATCTGATACCACTTAAAGGATATCGAAAAATCCTTAAGCGCATCATGGAAGCATGAGAATCTAATTGTATTCGACAGGGTTTGACTAGTCGTACTAGTAGCTCGGGGCGCGGAATTTTAAAAAAATTGAACGACGAAACCACATGATTCAAGAACACTTATCGGATCATTTCATATAAACCACAAATAAGCATTAGGTTTACCTCTTGAAGTATGGTTACGATCGACTCTCTAAACGAAGAGACCTCATGTCTCAAGTCCAATCCGACGGAGGATACGCATGCGAGCGCGTTGATGAAATGCGTGCTCCTCGCAATCCATGTGATCCAAGCCATGAATCTCATGATCTCATCACACAAGATCCGATGTCTTCTTCACGAGTTCCAAAGGATATGGAGATCTACGAGCAAATGATCCGGCAACGTAACGATGATGCATCAGTAATGATGACTCTCTCTAGGGCTCCATGGTGGATGGACACAATCAAAAAAAGAGAGAGACTTAGCGTGTAGAGAGAGAGAGAGGGAGGGAGAGAGTAGTAGCTATTTGTAATTTTTTGAAGAGCAAGGGTTGCCTCTTCTTATATAGTATTTTGGGAGTCCATGGATCTCAATCTATGGACAACAAAAAATCAATGGATGAGATTGATTTGTATTTCTTTCAATGACCATGATTTTGTTGTAAAAACAAACAACAATTAATTTAATTTAATTTAATATATATTGAATAATCAATATAAATTAATTTCAAATTAAATCAATTATCCATGGATATAATAGGAAGGACATTAGCCTCCTTCTATAAATAGGGGGATGGTCACCCATTCCTAATAAGAGTTTATGGTTGTCCACCCTTCCTTTAAGAAAGGTGACTATCTCTCATAATCCATGATATTGCATTATCTCATGAAAATCAACAATATTTACAACACCATTTGTTGTAAATTATCTCACATAATTAGATCCAAATCATTTTTTGAACATTGCAGTCATGCCATTGGTAATTTGTGAATCACATTCACAACCCAAAATAAAATGTAAATTACATTTTCAATTAATTATCCAATGTGAATCCAATTCACATCAACATTTAAATTGTAAATGTTATCACAAACAGCTCTCTCTTATATATTATAAATCACATTTATAATATATATGATTAATATGGATAGTTTTATCTACGTTATTCATATCCACGATAGTTAAATCACATTTAATCATCTTGGATCTCTATTCTCATGTGCCCAAATAGTATGAATCACATTAACATTATTTACATATTTGATAATTAAATCATATTTAATCATCTTAGATAATTCTCCTTATAATATGAATAAAATTCATATTATTCATGATAATTAAATCACATTTAATTATCCCTTTATCAATGCTTGGATACATTATCAACAATGAAATTATCTTTGAACTCTTTCAAGGATAATGCGCTTTCTCTGTGGATACTTGGAGATAAGGACAGGGCGATTGTACGTTCCACGTGTAGTGACTTGGATATTGAGATCAAATCTCAAATCCAGATCTTGCAGACCTCCAAGTAGATGTTTGATTAAATCAAAACCATAAATCTAATCTTTTCATTACATCTTAATAATCACATTTAGATCAGTGTCCAACATTTAGACCAAGATCAGATTACTTCTCTATTAAGAGGAGTCAATAAAATCCAAATCTGTTTCATCACTCCATAGTAATGGAAGCGTCATGGTTATACAATTGTTTATGATCACATCACCCTCAGGTATTTCTAATACCTGTACATCCTGCATACTGGAAGACCTTGAATAAACCCAAAGTTTTAGATCAATTTAGATCTTCTTATTCATGGTTTTATCATTAAGTTTCTCATTTGATCATTGGGAGTCGATATCGATCATATACTTTCCAAAAGCATATATCGTACCTAGGTATTGATCATACACTTTCCAAAAGTATATATCAAACCTACAAATTCAGTCAAGCTTCCAAAGCGAGATGACCGTGCACGAATTTGATTCACAATATCTCATGAGTGAGCTCATGTCTTCCGCTTCAGTAAATGAACCGTATGGACCCTTTGAGATATCATATTACTCATATGACCTTGTATGCATACCATCGTGTCGGTGTATAGACTTTATTTGGCCATCAACCTATCGAACTGCCAAATGTACATACTTAGACATATAGTAACACATCTATCTTCGATCAGAGGATGCGTGCATATATCATGACACCATAGGTCTTTGGTTATCTTGATCTTGTTAAGTCAAACTCTTTGACCTAACTACTATGGATCCTCCGAATCTCTATTCCGATGTAGAGGACCTGCATCAAGAAGTTGGTCAGATATCAGCCAAAAGAGAAAGGATTGCCATCTCCTACTCGGGATGGAGATCATCTCTTAATAATCATTTAACAGTGCTTGATGAGTCCTCAATCTAACTCTTTAGATATTCATCCAAGCACCAGCCTCTATGATTCATCAATTGAATCAACAACTGTATGATCATTAAGATGGACATGGTACATAACCCTGATTGTACTAAGGGACCTATTATGCAAATTAGTTGTTCTTCATTCAGATCAGGGAATGATGTTTGCAATAACATTTATTGCATAATGGCTCGCCATGGGCTCGCATATCCAACAAAGATGGGAGCTCAGAAGAGATTTCTATTGAAGATGGAGGAGCTGCTCTAATGGCGGACCTTCGAAGATGGAAGCATTATGCGTCATCATACACAAAGCCAATCACAATAGAGAAAGAACACCTTTGAACTTGTGTGGCTTCTTATCTATAGGGATATTAGAAGTGAATCTACAGTTGATTCTCGTATGTGCTCTTCGTACTAATTGAAGACTCACAACCTGGAGACAAGTTAGTATCCTTTGTTGCAGGTGATGCTTCTAGGAGCTTCGAAGATGGAGTGAGGTTGGTAGTGATGTCCGATCATTGGTGGGCAGTCGTGCACCTGCAAGGAACCTTCATCTCAAGTAGAGCCTAGATGGAAAAGAGAGGATGGGGATGGAGCTTCTACTTTGGATGAAGTATTCAAAGCTTAAGGATGGTAGAGGTTGCATAAAGGTATAAAGAAGAAGCGTGGAGAGACTGAGGTGAAGGCCATTTGTGGAGTTTCAATTTTGGGGTGATGAATACCCATTCATCACTCTTTATTCTTATATTTTAGCTACAAAAACCTATGCAAATGCATGTAGATACTTGTAAATAGGAATAATTAGCAAAAGCACGCATCTTGTAAAAATCTATAATTAGCATGTTTTTGTGCAAAAATAAAAGAATAAAGATGAAAAAGAAAAAGAGGGAAATATTTAGAATAAATATTGAGCAACCTAACCCAAGGGAGGGCTCAGCATGGGCCTGACCGCATAAAAGCCAAAGTAGAGGGAGATAGGGGCTCATGTGTAAATATTTGTAAATAAATAAAATTATATTTTCCCCACCCAAAAATATGTTTGTAAATATTTGTACATATTTATAAAGTATAAAAACAAAACAAAAAGCTAAAAACTAAAAAGATCAAAAACACCCTTTCACCATGTACATAGACCATGCCTCCTTATTTATTTAACCTTATAAATAAATAAAATTATTTTCTAAACTTTTTGTAAATATTCTATGTTATATAGTGTAAATAAATAAAATAAAAAGAAGCAAAACAAAAATCAAAGAAAAATTACAAAATTAAAATATAAAAATATATTGTATATATGCCATGTATATAATTGTATATATCTATTTATTTCACCTATGTATATAAATAATTAAAATCAAATAAAAATACCCTGTTATTCCTCATTTTATTCTATAAATAAATAAAATATAAAATAGGAATAAAATTGTACAAGAATAATCATTAAAAATCAAAAATCAAAAAAACCAACATATTGTACATATACCTATATATAGCTATATAATGTACATACCTTATTTTCATTTCCAAAAATTAATTAAAAATCACCAAAAAATAGAAAAAATTAAAATAAAAATATTTTATGTTTTGAGTTTTTAATAAATCGGCCATCTCCTATTTTTAAATGATTTTATAAATCTTTTTGACTTGGCCAATTCTCATTGGTCCACGGGGATTGTTGACCGCCCGGTCAACTCCCCCTGTGGACCACCTCCCACGGGTTTTGGGATGCCCGACCCGATTTCTTTCTATTTTCGCATCTAAACCCGATCCCTTCACACCTGAGCCCCGGGTCCATCTTGACCGTGACAGATCCGGCACCCTCGCCGGGGTGCCCGCCTCGGGATCCGCGCTTCACGCTACCCTACCCGATCGAATCTTGCCGGACCTTCCACCGTATAAAGGCTGAGCTCCGCCCCCGTTTTCACGCATCTTTGGCTCCCCATTCTTTGTCCCGTGACCTCCACAGCAACCCTCGAGGTGACAGCTCTCGGTTGCCCGTGTCGCAGTGAGGCGAGAGTGGCCGGACCACTGATCCGGCGAGTTAGCACCGCCGCAGCTCCGCCCAGAGCAGGAGCTCGAGCCTCGGGTCGAGACACCCATTGAGGCCACGACCAGGAGCTACCTCAGCTCCAGCACAGTCTCATCGACCGCCCAGGTAATCCCTTAGCTTTCCTATTTCGCCTAATTTCTAGTTTGCCCCAAATCGCTCCGCCGCTGTATTCCGTTGGTTCCGTCCACCTCGTGCATCATTTCGATCATCGGAACCCATATTCACCTTCGCCGTCCCTCCGCGCATCTTCTCCATACAACCATCCAACCCAGCTCGCACAGGAGCTGGGGTTCGAGCTCTACCGTCCGTCGCTCGCCGGAGCTCGCTCATCCCAACGCATAGACCACCTTCACGCCGCCTAACCGGGTCGAGGCATTTTGCCCTCGACCCGCGAAGCTTCTGAGCCTTTTTGCAGGACCAGAGGAGGCTATCTGAGGCCTCCTGACATTCGACCAGGAGCTCTCCTCCGCCGACCTCGTCGGAGCCCCTCCAGGGCTCGGCTGGGCCATCGGAGCCCACCTTCAGCTGCGGAGCTTCACCGCGGACCTGTTCCGATCTTCAGAGGCAGCAGACGAGGACCACCGCGCTCGCACGAGGCCGGCGAAAGTCGCCGGCGACCTGTTCTTCCTGGATCCTCCCAGACCGTCGATCGTGTCTCCTCGCTCCAGGTGTGATCGGAGCCGTCCATCTGAGGAGCTGCATCGAGCGTCAGATCTGAGGAGACGCCATCTGGAGCGCCCACCAGCCAGACCCGTCAGATCAGCCACGTGGAGCGCATCCGACGGCCCGCTTAATAAAGGGTAAATTACCCTTAGGCCCAGCTTTTGTTTTTATTTCATTTTAGTCCTGTAATTACTTTCGTCAGTTGTTTAGTTTTAGGGTATTTTGCACACTGGACCCCGTACTTTAGTTTATTTGCATTTATGCCCCTGTTTGTGTGAGCCACGTACGTCGTCACGTGTATATTTGGTGTAATTGCAACTTTAGTCCTGTAGTTCTGGATGTTCGTTAATGAATGAAATGTTTTTAGTAATTGCATAAATGCCCCTGTGAGTGTTTTAATTCCGCATGTGCGTCTATTAGTGGGTTATTTGCAATACAGCCCCTGGACTTTTTGGTACGAGTTACCAAAAGGTCCTCGGACTTATTTTTCTTGCCAAAAGGTCCCTGAGTTCCCCAGGCACGCGCCGCACGCGTGCGTTGCTGGGTATTTTGCACTTGGGCCCCCAGAACTTCGGGTATTTGCACTTCAGTCCCTGTGCACAGTGCCCTATTTTGATTTTTGAATAAAATATCAAATCACCTCCAAATTTGATGAAAATTTGACACATGGCTCCTGCCATGTTGTAGGATTTTTGAGAATTTTTGAGGATATTTTTTATTTTATTTGTTATTTTTAAAAATTCAAAAACCTCTATTTCAGCCACTGTCTAGTTTCAAAAATCCAAAAAAAATATAAAAACCCCCTCAAAAATTCTATAAAAATTAGGTACTGTTTCTTTTGTGTTCCTTGATTTTGCTAGCCAATTTTGGCTATTTTTCATTGCTTAAAAACCATAAAAACTTAAAAACACCAAAAAACTCATAAAAATTATATTAAATAATCTAAAAACCCAAAAACAATAATTTTGGTACTCAAATTTTCCTTGTTTTGTCTAGTATACAGGAAAAATACCTCTAGGCCCTCTTGAGATCCTTAGATATTTTATTTAGGGATTTTGGTCCTGACTGGACAGTACCTTGCATTTCTATCACTGTTTGATTTTTAGAAAATAAAATATACATCAGAAAATTATCAAAAATTAACCAAAAACACTAAAAAACCTAAAAAACCTAAAAACATTTTTGTTTGAATTTTTGCTTGGTTTTTGACACATTAAATAATTAGCCAAAGTGTGATTGATTTTGTGTTTCTTTTATTTTCTTCACATTTAAAAATATAAAAAATATATAAAAATCACTAAAAATCATTAAAAATACTTGTCTTTTATTTTCTTTTATTTCTACTACTTCGTAGGCCTCTGGCCAACCCGTGCTCCTTGAGTTCGACCCTGGGTGCTATACCAGGTTAATCTCATAGCTGGACCGCTCATTTTGTTTTGATTGATCTCTGATTTATTTAGCGGTCTGATTTTTCTTGATATACTTAGTCTGAGTGATTGAGGTCGCAACGACCATTTCTATACCTTTACCTTAGTCATTTAGACGAGTTATTAGAATGGCGCCGTTGCCGGGGAGCACGGCTTAGTAGTTCTTTTTGTTTTTATTTTCGTTTTTGTTTTCGCGGCTTTTCGCGGCTCTTCGGAGCTCGCGGCTTTTCGCGGCTTTATTTTCTATTTCTTTTTGTTTTATTTTGATTTTCTTTTATTTTTATTTTTGTTTTATTTTGTGTGTTTATTTCATTTTCCATTTTTGCATATATACCCTCACTTTTATTTTCCTTTCTTTTCTTTATTATTTGATTATTTTTGCCGATCTGACCACTCTCCTCTTTGTCTTGCGAGGGCCCGAGGACCGCGGAGGCGACTTTCGAGGAGCCGGTGCAGCCGAGGAACTTGGAGGCGGCTTCCTTCTCTACGAAGCCGCAGGAGAGAGCGAGAGAGAGAGAGAGTTGAGTGGGTGAGGATAGATTAGGTTTTTAGTTTTATTATTATTGTAATAATACAGGTACAGGACTTGGACTCTTTTGTGACTTGTGACCGTAGCAGGTCTGTTTCGCCGAGCACCGGCGTGCTCGGGGGACCCATTAGAACCCTCGCGGTTTTTCGTGGTTTTCTTCGCGGTTTTATTTTTCTTTTATTTCTGTCTTTTCCGGTTTTCTTCGCGGTTTTATTTTTCTTTTATTTCTGTCTTTTCCGATTTTTCACGGTTTTTGTTCGAGCCCCTAGATTTAGGATTTTCTGGTGAATGTGCCGTAACTAGTAGGATCCACACACCTAATTACATATCTGTTCCTATAGACCGTAATTGGACCTACTTAAAATCAATAATAAAAATAACCGACTCGCTAGCCTCCGTAGCCTACGTGCCGTAGCCCGTCCTGTAAAGCGCTTACTCCTACCCCCGATTTGTCGGACAGAGGAGGGACGGGCCAAGACCGGACTCTTTGGCTTGGAGGTCGGTGACCGGTTAGACGGTTCTTCGCTAGAAGTTGCTCGTCTAGGACTCGGCTTTCCCGCTGCATCATTTAGGTTAGTTTAATTTCTGTCTTTACTTTTATGCGCGGATCATATTGCATGTAGAGAGCTGGAGACAGGTACGCATTTCTGACTTTGCATGCATCATTGATTTTTCGTGCATCGGCTTTTTCGTCTTCTCCCCCCTGTTTTGGACTTAATAATCAGGAGAACCGAAAAATTCGTTAGGCCTTTTGTTTGCTTTGAAAAATATTAAAAAAGTGAAACCATAAAATTGGGACTGCTAATCTTATTGATCTTAAAACCCGCTCACCCTAAAAATTTTGTCTTGGGGAGAGCAACCCCCTCATTGCTTGGTTTGTATGCGCGAGAGAGTGACCCGCACACTAGGTAGAGCCCCCCGGTGCTAAACCCGACTGACTACCGACTCTTCCGTGCGGGCCAGTCAGTTAGGTTAGCATCGGATATCCCAACAGGTCACGTAAGCGCTCTGATACTTTGTGTGTTCACCAAAATAAAATTGACAAGATAATTTGACCGAACTTTCACGGTCTTCAGCTCGCGTTGCGTTGGAGAACCGGGGGTTTGTTTTCTGATCGTAATTTTTCCAGATCTCATCCGCCTTACTCGCCAGATCAAGATGATGGGTAGACGATCTCTTAGGCAGCCTCTGGTTGCACCGCTTTCGGGCGCGTCTACCTCATCATCTAGGTTGGCTCGCGAGAGCTCAGACCCGCTCTCCGAGCCCGAGTATGATTCCACCCTGTTCCCCCTCGACCCCCTTTCTGATCTTCCTGAGAGACACGAGCCCGAGGAGAGATTGATTCATTTGACCGCACCTGAGTTGGGCTCGTTTGGTTTTGCAGACGTCGCCATGGCCGGCAGTTCTGAGGATCGTTCCCGCACTGAGCATGTTGTGATGGATCAGGGAGCGATCAACTCCACCTTGATCGCCTCATTAGATGCAGTTCAGCAGCAGTTACGCGATCAGGGAGCATTTATGATTGAGATGAGGAGAGAGTTGGAGAGGCTCAGAGCAGAGCGAGATGAGCAGAGCGAGCCTGAGGACGGACCTGATGCAGAGGCACGAGCCGCAGCAGCAGCAGCAGCAGCCGCGGCCGCCGCCGCAGCGGCAGCAGCCGCAGGAGCAGGAGGACCACCACGACCGATGCGGGATTTACACAATCCCGGATCTACTCTGATGCATCACTGGGTAGTGGTGCCGGCGATCGTGGGGGACTTCAAGTTCCCCCCGAACACCCTGCAGATGCTACCCCGCTTCCACGGACTTGCCACTGAGGAGCCCCACCTCCACCTCCAGGAGTTCCTGATGATTTGCAGCACTGTCCACGACCGGCATGTGGACCAGGACACGATCCGGATGATAGCCTTCCCGTTTTCACTGGCAGATAGAGCAGCCACCTGGCTGAAGCATCTTGGGAGGTTTGTCTATACCTGGGAGCAGCTCCGCACCGCGTACTTGAACAAGTACTATCCACTCGGGCGGACGAATGCAGCGAGGGCCCTGATCAGCAACTTCTCCATGTTCCCCAACGAGCAGTTTCACAAGGCATGGGAGAGGTTCCGAGAGCTCCTGGACAGATGCCCGCACCACGACATCTCCAAGCCGAACTTAGTTCAGAGCTTTTTCAGCGGGTTGACACCAGAGCTACAGGGCCTGGTGAACGCTTCTTGCGGCGGGTCCTACTTCGCCAAGGACCACGACCAGGTCTGGGCCATCTACGAGGAGATGGCTGAGAACTATATGGTGATGTCTCAGACCAGGTTGTATACTCAGAAGACCCAGCCACATCAGCCAGGACCCGTGCAGTACCAGCGGATAGCACGGGTAGATGCAGGTCCTTCCAGTTCGTCCGCAGCAGCAGCACAGGCAGAGTCATCAGCTGCGGACATGGGCATTATCAGCGAGAAGCTGGACCGCATGGAGCTGATAGAGAAGAAGCAGTGCCAGGGTATCACGCAGATGGAGCAGATGGCACAGGTTCTGAGCGACATGAAGACACAGCTCATGTGTCTCCAGGAGGCACAGACGGCTTCTCAGCCCCGTCTTCAGTCGCGAGGCGACACCGGCAGCAGCAGCAGCTCGTCCCAGCGCTCCAGCACCCACGTGCAGCCGAGACAGGTTCACCTTGTACAGGCGGAGCCGTACCAGCAGCCGCAACCCACTTACCAGTCCCCACCATCTCCAGAGATGCAGATGGTGGTCTACCAGCCGGACCAGCCTCTGGCAGTACTCCCACCAGCCCCCTTCGATGCCGAGCCGTTGATGGATGTCAACGGGATTTGGTACGACCGCCCCCAGCCTGGGATCCGACGAGACCATCCTGGATTCAGGTGTGGGAGTGGTGGTACCCATCCCCAGCAGCAGCCGTCAGGACAGGGAGGGCAGTACTCCCAGCAGAGAGACCAGCACCAGCCGCAGCAGCAGCCCCCAGCATATCAGCAGCACCAGTCATCCTTCGGTCCGCGTCCCTATCAGCAGCAGGGACAGTCGTGGAGACGTGAGCAGCAGGCTCACCCGGGATACCAGCAGCAGCACCCTCCATCATACCCCTCTTACCAGCACCAACCACAGCAGTTCCAGCCGCCTCACCCACAGAGAGGCCACCCGTCGGGCTCCCACGAGAGCCCCGCTTTGGATGACATCGCCCGCCTCCTCACGGACCAGCAGGCCACATTCAGACGGGAGATGGACGAGTTCCTCCAGGAGATGCGGGACCTGGTGAGAGGGAAGGCCGCCATACCAGCCCAGATAGAGCCGAATCCGAACAACCTCAAGAGGAAATCTGAGCAGGTAGTACATACTGAGTTAGCCACTCCTAGTGACCTATTTGATGATACATCTTCGGATCTATTTGATGCTGATTTTGTCACACTTAGGAGCGGTAGGACCCCAGCAAGCGGCGGCGCCTCATCTGAGCTTCACCACGAGGACATCCCAGAGGCGCCACAGGAGGAGGAGAGCGGTACTGAGGCCGCTCCAGACGATGACGGTGGCACTGAGGCCACCAAGGATGCTGATCCCACCGGCGGTACTGAGGCCGCCGCTTCACCAGATCTAGGAGGTGGTACTGATGCCACCCGTTCAGCTGAGCCAGCCCGCGGTACTGATGCCGCACGACGTCTACCAGCAGCAGCAGCAGAGTCAGCCCACGGTGGTACTGAGGCCACCGGTGTTTGTACAGATATAGTTGTTGTCTTTCCTCGCATTCCTGTATCTCAGAACTCTGTTGTGAATAAAGGAAAAGGTTTACTTTCTTCTGGTCCCACTGTGGTGCATGATGTATGTGTGGATCCGGTCCTTGAACCGCTTAGACCTTTTCCTAGTCCTTCATCTGAGAAGGACCCAGTGATCCCCTTCCCTAGAGCCCTTCAGATGGGGAAGGGGAAGAAAAATAATCCAAAAAAGAGAGAGCTTGAGGAGTTCAGCCAGAGTATGATAGATCGATTCCACATCCAGCTGACCCTCCAGGAGGCTTTGCAGCACATCCCCCTTCTCCAGCGATCTTTGAGAGAGAGGACTACAGTCAGGAGGAGGAGGAGGAACCACACTTCAGAGATACATGTGCTGACGAAAGCCACATGCTTTGCGATCCAGAACCGACTGCCAGCCAAGAGGCCAGATTCAGGGGCCCCGTATGTCAGATGCCAGATCAATGAGCAGAGGTTCGACCGTACTCTTTTAGATAGCGGATCGTCGATCAACCTTCTTCCGGCAGCCCTTCTCGACCGCTTCGAGTTGGGAACTCTTCGACAGAGCAGGACAGTCCTTCAGTTCGCTGATCGATCTGTCAAGAGGCCGAAGGGGTTATTACGAGACGTTATCGTCACGATTCAGGGCCTGAAATTCCCCGTGGACTTCGTAGTGTTGGACATGGAGATCCCTGAGTCAGTGGCCGATACCCCCATCATCCTTGGTCGTCCGTTCTTGGCCACAGCCAAGGCGGTGACTGATCATGATAGCGGGAAGGTGTACTTTCGCGTCCAGGGCGAGAGTATACAAATAGAGACGGTCGAGGACTACAGAGCTAGATACAGAGCCCGTTCAGATGTGAGTACAGATTCAGAGCAGCTGACAGACGCAGAGCCAGACATCCACCAGGACTGTGATTTTGTGATCACAGATGATGAGGCAGCTTGGGCAGATCTTGAGACACAGACCACCCTCTCACTTTCAGATACAGCTGATACCGAGATGATAGCAGAGGAGAGTCTGGAGAGCACAGCCTTGGACCAGGATACCATTGAGGCAGCAGAGCCGGTCCTTGATTGCAGCACGATGATTAGTGATGGTGGTGCTGAGGCCACCTTGTTTTCCGGTAGTACTGATGCCACCGCGGTTGATACAGATCCCTCGGATTCAGAGTCTGATTGGGCCGATTGTGATGATCAGATGCCAGACCTGATTCCACCTGAGCCTACAGATGAGGAGGAGGTAGAGGCAGAGCAGACCAGAGACAGTGCAGTTGAGCCGCCTTCCCCCGATCCAGTTTGCGAGAGTACGCTTTCACTTTCCCAGGCAGATTTGGCCGACCTTGCATCTTTCACTCAGTTTCTTCCGCAGCCAGATTTGCCGGCACCCAGCATTCCAGAGCTGAAGCCGCTCCCTACTTCGCTGAAGTATCGATTCCTTGCGGGCGAGCCAGAGATGTACCCAGTCATCATCTCCACCGAGTTGACTGGAGAGTAGGAATCCCGTTTGATGGGGGTTCTTGAAAAGAACCGCAAGGCGATCGGATGGAGCGTAGCAGATCTCCATGGGATTAGTCCATCAGTGTGCTCCCGCCATATATATCTCGAGGATGGGGCGAAGCCGTCGCGTGAGTTCCAGCGGCGTCTGAACCCCAACCTGAGAGAGGTTGTGATGAAGGAAATATCAAAATGGTGGGGTGCAGGTTTTATTTATCCCATTTCCGACTCCAAGTGGGTTAGCCCCTTGCATGTGGTACCCAAGAAGACGGGCATCACGACTGTGATCAGTGAGTCGGGAGAGGAGATTGCTACACGAGTACCCACCTCTTGGAGGGTTTGTGTTGACTACAGGAGACTCAACCAAGCCACCAAGAAGGACCATTTCCCCCTGCCTTTTATTGATCAGATCATTGAGAGACTGGCAGGGAAGAGCCATTATTGCTTCCTGGATGGGTACTCGGGCTACAACCAAGTGGCCATCGCTCCTGAGGACCAGGAGAAGACCACCTTTACCTGTCCCTTCGGCACATACGCTTTTCGACGCATGCCATTTGGGCTATGCAATGCCCCTGCGACTTTTCAGAGGTGCATGCTGTCAATCTTTTCGGACATGGTGGGGGAGTGTTTGGAGGTCTTCATGGATGATTTCTCGATCTACGGCGACGGATTCGACTCCTGTCTTGACTGCCTAGACCGAGTACTCCAGCGATGTATTGAGTATCATTTGGTGCTATCTTGGGAGAAGAGTCACTTCATGATGACTCAAGGGACGGTGCTTGGCCATATCATCTCCAACAGGGGCATGGAGGTTGATCCGGCCAAGGTTGATGTCATTAGGAAACTCGCACCGCCGTCCAATCTGACGCAGTTACGGTCATTTCTGGGGCACGTTGGATTTTATAGGAGATTTATTCATGATTTCAGCAGGATTGCCCGACCATTGACTGACCTCTTGACGAAAGACACCGAGTTCCTTGTCGATGACAAGTGTCTTTCGTCGTTTGCTACTCTCCAGCAGTGTGTTATTGAGGCTCCTGTTCTCCAGCCGCCTGATTGGTCTCTCCCATTCGAGATCATGACGGATGCCTCCGATTTTGCCGTAGGGGCAGTGCTGGGACAGAGGAGGGATGGAGTTCCATTTGCTATACACTATGCTAGCCGCACATTGGATTCCGCCCAGCGGAATTATACAGTCACAGAGAAGGAGATGCTAGCAGTAGTGTTTGCCCTGGATAAGTTCAGATCGTATATCATCGGATCTAGAGTGACTTTGTTTATAGATCACACCGCCATCAGGTACCTCATGGCAAAGAAGGATGCCAAGGCCAGACTGACTAGATGGATCCTTCTACTCCAGGAGTTCGACATTGAGATCAAGGATAAGCCTGGAGTCAAGAATGTGGTGGCGGATCATCTCTCCCGACTAGAGCAGCCTGAGGATTCTGAGCAGATTGATCCCATTAGAGATACCTTCCCAGATGAGGCGATCCTTTCTATCGCCTCACTCTCATGGTATGCCGATGTTGTGAACTTTCTCGTTGTTGGGAAAGTCCCACAAGATTGGCCCAGACAGAGACTTGAGACCTTCCTTGCGAAGGCCAAGTCCTACCATTGGGAGGATCCCATCCTTTACCACGAGGGAGGGGACAGCGTCTGGCGTCGGTGTATTCCTCAGGAGGAACACCATAGCGTCCTCACTTACTGCCACAAGCTTGAGGCAGGGGGACATCATTCTGGGAGGAGAACGGCACAGAAAGTGCTCCAATCCGGCTTGTGGTGGCCTACCCTCTTCAAGGACTCAGATGAGTTCGTGAAGAGGTGTACTAACTGTCAGAGGATGGGCACTTGTGGACAGCATGATATGATGCCGATGCAGCCCATTCACTTCTGTGAGGTTTTTGACGCATGGGGCATCGATTTCATGGGTCCATTCCCTAAGAGTCAGGGATTTGAGTACATTCTGTTGGCCGTAGACTATGTGAGTCGTTGCGTGGAGGCTATCCCTGCCCGAGACGCTGATGCGAGGACAGTTTGCAGATTTTTGAGGAAGCACATCATCACGCGGTTCGGGGTTCCACGAGTTCTGATTTCTGATGGGGGATCTCACTTCATCAACGACCAGGTGAAGGCACTTGCTAGCGAGTTCGGCGTAGACCATCGCGTTGTTACACCTTACCATCCACAGACGAACGGTCTAGCCGAAGTGTCGAATAGGGAGATCAAGACTATTCTGCAGAAAGTCGTCCGCCCTGACCGAAAGGATTGGTCACAGCTTTTGGACTCGGTCTTGTGGGCATATCAGACGTCTTTCAAGACACCTTTGGGCACATCTCCCTTTCGCCTCGTATATGGCAAGCCATGCCATTTACCTGTTGAGCTGAGGCACAAGTCACTTTGGGCAGTTACAGATATTATCATGGATTCAGATGGTATGGGAGACCAGAGGAGGGCAGAGCTAGCTGCCCTAGAGGAGCTTAGAGATGCAGCTTTCTCAAGCAGCCTACATTATAAGGAGAAAGTCAAGGAGTGACATGATTCTCATATCAGCCACAAGCATTTTGAGATTGGACAGAGAATATGGCTGTTTGATGCGAGGCTTAGATTATTTCCAGGGAAGCTACAGAGCAAATGGAAAGGACCTTATCTGGTTCGGAAGGTACACGACAACGGTAGCATCGACATATCCGAGTTGTCTTCTGAGAGTACCTTCCGAGTGAACGGCCAGCGGCTCAAGCCATTTCTAGATCATGAGCCGCGGGTCGTTGATCTTGCCCCTATTCATTTTGCGTGAGATGTGGTCTTTGACTCACATCTAATGCATCTCACGCCTGAGTTTCACTGATCTTCCGCTGTATATAGATCCAGATGTCCATATCATCACATTCCTTAGTCCCACATCCCCTTCTTCATCTTGTGATTATGCTATACTTAGGGTGCACTTTACCCTAAGTATAGGGGGGATGTGAGACCTTGCGGGTATTTCTTTTGTTTCTGTCTACCCCTGTTTTGCTGCCTATACTTAGGGATATTTCACCCTAAGTATAGGGGGGGTAGACCCTGTATATTCTCCACTCGGTTTTCCCTTAGTATACAGCCTGCTATACTTAGGATTACTTGATCCTAAGTATAGGGGGGAGACCTGAGTCCCTCTTGACTTTTCATTTTTCTTCTGTATAGCCTTTCTTTTCACTTCCCTATACATAGCACGAGTTATGTCTTCTTCATCGCTCTTGACTCTAAGGACATCGTTCGAGCTAAGTATAGGGGGGTGTGTATATATTTCATATATACTTTAGCCATAACTCGTACTTTGTGTGAGTTTGTTAATAAATAAAAATGGCTAAAAACCACAAAAATTAAAAATTTTTCATGTACATAATCTTCTTTTATTTGCACATACATAGCTAGTGTACAAATTATTTTTGTAAAAATGATTTCAAAAATCTTTTGTGTAAAGCTTGTGTAAATATTTTCGTACCAAAATTATGTATATAGTACAAAATTTTTCCAAAATGTTTTGAAAATCAAAAGTTTGCAAAAATCTTGTGTAAATGTGTGTAAATATCTCTTTGCAAAACTTGCACTTCATGCATCATCATTCATGATTTCAAAACATTTTTCAAAAATTTTGCATGATTGTAAAATATTGTGTAAATAAGCATCTTTTTGTACATATGTATATAGTTTTTCTGGATGATAGTTGACATTTAAACTAGCCTGGAATCAAATTGAGAAATGGAGCTTGATTAAGATCTTAATCCACCTAATCTCTAAGAGGAACCTTATAGGACTTAGGTTTAAGGCTTTTCAGGTCCATGATGACTTAATTCTTTGAGTCCACTAGGCTATGATCACATGTCATCTCAATGAGCCTAAGTAAAGCACTTAACAACAACACATGACTCATATAGATTATGGCTTTACTTGGACAACCGCACTATGCACCGAGCTCTCTACGGATGAGGTGGTGAGGAGGCAGTCTTCCTTGACTTGGGGTAGCATATGAGGGTAGTACTTCTAGGCGGAACCTCTCTTCTTCTTATAGTGAAGGAAGTGCGTCTCAACTTGGTCTGGTTGCCATGAGGTCTAACGACGGGAGTTGTGGGTTGCAATAAAGCTTCAAAAGAGGGATAGTCTACTGGCTCAAGAGGAAAAACTCCTTGTGTATATGCTGCACATGTATATGTTGTATAGATGCACTCGAAAAAAAAATGTGCAAAAAGAAAAGAACTCCAAAAAAGTGGTGGGTCTGAGAGAAAATGATAATCCCACCGGAGTATGTATATAAGTGCAATAAGCAAAGCTTGGTTTCATGATCCACCTGTTGTAGCTTGCAGCAGGGAGACTTGGCTACACTGGTCAAGCTCCCAAGGGTACTTGGCTACACTGGCCTTGACCCATTCTCTTCTTCCCCCTCTTCTTGAGCCGGTTGTACTTGAACTTAGAAGGGAATACCCCGCTCCTCGAGGAAAGAGTGGCCAGATTGAGGTCATAGAGTTACCTTGTTGGGGAGGGTTGTCAAGTTGCCATTTCTGAGGTGGAGAGATTAGACTTCACATTCACAGGACAAGAAAAGATTCATGGTCTTCAGGGTTTGTGATTGATGACTTGTTCTGATCTGGAGCATTGAGGAGTCTTGGTTATAGATTAGTGGAACTTAGAGGCCGTTAGGTTTTAAGCTTAAGTCTAAACAAGGTTCCGACACATTAATAATCCAAAGATCTGATTGAGCTCCATACCTCAATTTAATGAAGGCAAGTTTAATAATCAACCTTGATCCATGTACATCCTCTTTTTCTTTTTCTTTCTTTCTTTTTCACTTCTTTTTCAAATAAGTGTTTGCTAAGGGACTAGCAAAGTATAGTATAGGGGGGTGATGAATACCCATTCATCACTCTTTATTCTTATATTTTAGCTACAAAAACCTATGCAAATGCATGTAGATACTTGTAAATAGGAATAATTAGCAAAAGCATGCATCTTGTAAAAATCTATAATTAGCATGTTTTTGTGCAAAAATAAAAGAATAAAGATGAAAAAGAAAAAGAGGGAAATATTTAGAATAAATATTGAGCAACCTAACCCAAGGGAGGGCTCAGCATGGGCCTGACCGCATAAAAGCCAAAGTAGAGGGAGATAGGGGCTCATGTGTAAATATTTGTAAATAAATAAAATTATATTTTCCCCACCCAAAAATATGTTTGTAAATATTTGTACATATTTATAAAGTATAAAAACAAAACAAAAAGCTAAAAACTAAAAAGATCAAAAACACCCTTTCACCATGTACATAGACCATGCCTCCTTATTTATTTAACCTTATAAATAAATAAAATTATTTTCTAAACTTTTTGTAAATATTCTATGTTATATAGTGTAAATAAATAAAATAAAAAGAAGCAAAACAAAAATCAAAGAAAAATTACAAAATTAAAATATAAAAATATATTGTATATATGGCATGTATATAATTGTATATATCTATTTATTTCACCTATGTATATAAATAATTAAAATCAAATAAAAATACCCTGTTATTCTTCAGTTTATTCTATAAATAAATAAAATATAAAATAGGAATAAAATTGTACAAGAATAATCATTAAAAATCAAAAATAAAAAAAACCAACATATTGTACATATACCTATATATAGCTATATAATGTACATACCTTATTTTCATTTCCAAAAATTAATTAAAAATCACAAAAAAATAGAAAAAATTAAAATAAAAATATTTTATGTTTTGAGTTTTTAATAAATCGGCCATCTCCTATTTTTAAATGATTTTATAAATCTTTTTGACTTGGCCAATTCTCATTGGTCCACGGGGATTGTTGACCGCCCGGTCAACTCCCCTTGTGGACCACCTCCCACGGGTTTTGGGATGCCCGACCCGATTTCTTTCTATTTTCGCATCCAAACCCGATCCCTTCACACCTGAGCCCCGGGTCCATCTTGACCGTGACAGATCCGGCACCCTCGCCGGGGTGCCCGCCTCGGGATCCGCGCTTCACGCTACCCTACCCGATCGAATCTTGCCGGACCTTCCACCGTATAAAGGCTGAGCTCCGCCCCCGTTTTCACGCATCTTTGGCTCCCCATTCTTTGTCCCGTGACCTCCACAGCAACCCTCGAGGTGACAGCTCTCGGTTGCCCGTGTCGCAGTGAGGCGAGAGTGGTCGGACCACTGATCCGGCGAGTTAGCACCGCCGCAGCTCCGCCCAGAGCAGGAGCTCGAGCCTCGGGTCGAGACACCCCTTGAGGCCACGACCAGGAGCTACCTCAGCTCCAGCACAGTCTCATCGACCGCCCAGGTAATCCCTTAGCTTTCCTATTTCGCCTAATTTCTAGTTTGCCCCAAATCGCTCCGCCGCTGTATTCCGTTGGTTCCGTCCACCTCGTGCATCATTTCGATCATCGGAACCCATATTCACCTTCGTCGTCCCTCCGCGCATCTTCTCCATACAACCATCCAACCCAGCTCGCATAGGAGCTGGGGTTCGAGCTCTACCGTCCGTCGCTCGCCGGAGCTCGCTCATCCCGACGCATAGACCACCTTCACACCGCCTAACCGGGTCGAGGCATTTTGCCCTCGACCCGCGAAGCTTCTGAGCCTTTTTGCAGGACCAGAGGAGGCTATCTGAGGCCTCCCGACATTCGACCAGGAGCTCTCCTCCGCCGACCTCGCCGGAGCCCCTCCAGGGCTCGGCTGGGCCATCGGAGCCCACCTTCAGCTGCGGAGCTTCACCGCGGACCTGTTCCGATCTTCAGAGGCAGCAGACGAGGACCACCGCGCTCGCACGAGGCCGACGAAAGTCGCCGGCGACCTGTTCTTCCTGGATCCTCCCAGACCGTCGATCGTGTCTCCTCGCTCCAGGTGTGATCGGAGTCGTCCATCTGAGGAGCTGTTTTGAGCGTCAGATCTGAGGAGACGCCATCTGGAGCGCCCACCAGCCAGACCCGTCAGATCAGCCACGTGGAGCGCATCCGACGACCCGCTTAATAAAGGGTAAATTACCCTTAGGCCCAGCTTTTGTTTTTATTTCATTTTAGTCCTGTAATTACTTTCGTCAGTTGTTTAGTTTTAGGGTATTTTGCACACTGGACCCCGTACTTTAGTTTATTTGCATTTATGCCCCTGTTTGTGTGAGCCACGTGCGTCGTCACGTGTATATTTGGTGTAATTGCAACTTTAGTCCTGTAGTTCTGGATGTTCGTTAATGAATGAAATGTTTTTAGTAATTGCATAAATGCCCCTGTGAGTGTTTTAATTCCGCATGTGCGTCTATTAGTGGGTTATTTGCAATACAGCCCCTGGACTTTTTGGTACGAGTTACCAAAAGGTCCTCGGACTTGTTTTTCTTGCCAAAAGGTCCCTGAGTGCCCCAGGCACGCGCCGCGCGCGTGCGTTGCTGGGTATTTTAAACCTGGGCCCCCAGAACTTCGGGTATTTGCACTTCAGTCCCTGTGCACAGTGCCCTCTTTTGATTTTTGAATAAAATGTCAAATCACCTCCAAATTCGATGAAAATTTGACACATGGCTCCTGCCATGTTGTAGGATTTTTGAGAATTTTTGAGGACATTTTTGATTTTATTTGTTATTTTTAAAATTCAAAAACCTCTTTTTCAGCCACTGTCTAGTTTCAAAAATCCAAAAAAAATATAAAAACCCCATCAAAAATTCTATAAAAATTAGGTACTGTTTCTTTTGTGTTCCTTGATTTTCTAGCCAATTTTGGCTATTTGTCATTGCTTAAAAACCATAAAAACTTAAAAACACCAAAAAACTCATAAAAATTATATTAAATAATCTAAAAACCCAAAAATAATAATTTTGGTACTCAAATTTTCCTTGTTTTGTCTAGTATACAGGAAAAATACCTCCAGGCCCTCTTGAGATCCTTAGATATTTTATTTAGGGATTTTGGTCCTGGCTGGACAGTACCTTGCTTTTCTATCACTGTTTGATTTTTAGAAAATAAAATATACATCAGAAAATTATCAAAAATTAACCAAAAACACTAAAAAACCTAAAAAACCTAAAAACATTTTTGTTTGAATTTTTGCTTGGTTTTTGACACATTAAATAATTAGCCAAAGTGTGATTGATTTTGTGTTTCTTTTATTTTCTTCACATTTAAAAATATAAAAAATATAAAAATCACTAAAAATCATTAAAAATACTTGTCTTTTATTTTCTTTTATTTCTACTACTTCGTAGGCCTCTGGCCAACCCGTGCTCCTTGAGTTCGACCCTGGGTGCTATACCAGGTTAATCTCATAGCTGGACCGCTCATTTTGTTTTGATTGATCTCTGATTTATTTAGCGGTCTGATTTTTCTTGATATACTTAGTCTGAGTGATTGAGGTCGCAACGACCATTTCTATACCTTTACCTTAGTCATTTAGACGAGTGATCAGTTTCGAATATGTGGTGGATAGAGTAGAGAAAACATAACAAAAAGAAGAAATAATAAAGAACGAAAAGAAGAGGGTAAAGGAGTTTAACTGAAATGGGTCACCAAGAATGGAGAAGTTAGACTTCTAATTCTGTCTTGGTCTCGAGCTGTCGGCGTGCAGCAAGGCTTTTAAAGCTTCAAGAAATTAAAGCTGCAGTAAAGCTCAATAGAAGATATGGATCTTCAAGAACCTCGCCTTCATCATCATTCAATGATGCTAGGGTTATTGTCATCATCCTAGGTAATCGTAGTTGGATGGTCGAGCTTCTCTCCAAATTGGAAAATGATTTTCGATGGGCGGCGATACGTGGATTTTGATGCTAGGTTATTAGGATCTGTGTGGGTCTTGTAGGAGAAGGGAAATGAGGGAGAGGAGGGTCACATCGTGCGAGGTGGTGTGTGCGAGGAAAGAGAGGTGAAGGCAAAGACCATTGGGGTGGAGGAGTCGGAGGTGAGAGATAAAGTCCACCATCCGATGGCTCCAGATCAAAGGGTGGAGACATATCCACATTGCAAGAAAAAAAAGGAAAAGGAAAAGGAAATAATAGAAAAGAAATAAGAGCCAATCAGAACCATTGGATCTCAGCACATCCAACAATAGAGAGAAGGGTGCCTGGATGAAGTGGGGGGGACGTCTGGCAGCTTCTGGAGCGGCCATATGTCGCCTCCAAAAAAATCAGAAAATAAAATCAAAGAAAATGAAAATAAAATAGAAAATGACTTCCACTCAAAAAGTGTTCTTCATAAAAGTTGTTCATCTCGATGAGAACGACAACTTTCATGAAGGGATGAAAATGTACAAACTAATTTTTTGATTGTATTTAATGTACATAAAATACCATATTTTATACATTTGAAATTTTTTATGATTTTTAATTAAGATAAAATTCAAAATAAAATCAAAATAAAACATAATAGTAATATTTATACATTAATCTATTTTTTTATTTTTAATAATTTTAAAAATAAGGAAATAAAAGAAGAGAGACTTATGTACAAACTTTATATACATACTCAAAACCATTCTTTTTCTTTGATTTTTAACTTGTTTTGGATGTGGATTTAGATTTTTACATATTTTAGTAAAACACAAATAAAATAAAATAAATGAAATAGGGAATAAATATAAAGAGTTAATTATGTACATAAGATGATAAATCAAAGATAGAAAATTTGTACAATATGCAATGTGGACCCAAAATCCATATTTCGTATATGAACTTTGATTCATTTGAATTTAATCTTGATTTGTAGATAATTGAATGTACATTAATTCAAAAGTGATCACGAGTTTATATGAGACTGTATGTGAGAGATATTTGACTTTACAATTTTTTGGTCTTAAGTTAAGGTCTGGTTTTATTCGACATATATTCACGTTAATATTTTTCTTTTATTTTTCCTTTGTTAATGTTAGTGTTATGTGCATAATGGAGTCGATCTTATTTGATTTAGATTTAGTGAGAATTAATTAAAAGTATGTAAAGTTAGTTCAGTATACATGTGAATTTATTCACAAAAAAGATAGGGCTTTTTATTAAGAATTTAATATAAAACAATTAGTCCTAATTATATGTAATATACCAATTGTTTATTGATGTATTTTAATAGTTTTATTGATTGAATTGTTTTGGTAAATGATCTAAGATCAATGAATAAGGTGGATGAATCGTGGACTCATTACATATGTGCTAACTTCTTGTGGACATATGGAAGCCATGATGTGGCATGGGATACATTGTGACTTCCTAATGATGAGGGAGGACTTGGGCTCCGATCTTTAAAAATCGCAAATGATGTAATGATGGTGACGTGGATTTGGCACATTCTCATGATGAAAGATTCAATTTGGGTTATGTCTTTTACCTCTAAATACTTGGGAGCGACAAGCTTCTCGAAAGCTCCTTCTCTCATTCCCCATTCCTCTCTTTGGCACTCTATTGTGCATGGTAGGGAGTTGGCAAGATTCAGGTCTTGCACGTTCATGTGGGTCGATTCTACAAGGCCCTTTAGGTTTGTTGCGACATGTGATTGTTTTCGGCTTTGAGTGTCGAATGTTGCTTGGTTTAGCCAGAGTGGAATAATTGTTGGACCAACATCGGCCTGAGCACATCATAATGGGATGGTGATATCGTTATCCATGATATCCTTATTACTTTCATCTAAATCTGGTTGTTCATTTCTTTTTTGTAGGGGTGGCTTGTAATTACCTAATTTGATAGGCTCTTTTTATTTTTACATCTGCAATATTTGTAAGCAATTACCGGTTACTATTTTCGATTTGAATATATACTCTTCCTTATAAAAAAACTTCCAACCATTACCCACATTCTTCTGCCTCACAGTATAATGCCCCTTTGTTAGGGGTGCTAATCAAATCGAATACCTTCGAATATACATGGATTCTGATTAAATTCATTTTCAAAGTTCGAACACAAAATCAAAGTTTAAACGAATTTGCTAACTTAAATTCAGATTCAATTCATTTTGAGTTGCAAACATTCAAATTCGATTCATTTATTTAGAATTTAAATGTTAATTGCTTTTTAAAAATCATATAAATAATTTTATACAAAGATTATTATAAATTAAATATGTTATTATATAATTCTAATTTTAAATAAATTACTTAGATAAGTTGGAAAATTTTGTATGGTCGTAGAAAATATCAGACATATAATATATAGTGGATAAAAAACTATTTTTTACATATATTATATGTCCTTGGTAATTAAATATACTCATTTTTTTTGTGATGAAAGAAATATATAAATATATTCTAGTTATATAAAATGCCTATTGAAGATATCATTATGTTAAAGCTCATAAAGAAAATTAATATAAACTAATATTTTTTGAAACATGGAATAATAAAATATGACTTAACAAGATAAAACCACTTCAGTCATTGTGAGGATAACCGATATCTAAAAACAAAAGCCATGAAATACACATGAATTTCGATATATAAAAGAACATGTTACATTATGGTGAGAAGAGCTTGTAGATGACTCATGTTGATAAATGTTGTTCTTGTATTTGTGTCCATCATCATAAATTGTCATGTAAGGAAAATCGAAATAGAAAAGTGGAGGTGGGTTATATGGATAGGTCATGAACCATGACAAAATGTTAAGGAGGAACTTACAATATCGTGGCCATTGTTTTCACGTGCAAGGAGAATGAGCATCATTGTCGATCATAGATTTGTGCGATCTTAGTCAATAATCAAAATGAGAAGAAAGGGTAGGGTAATGAATGAGAGAATTTGGAAATAAATATGAGGTGGAATAGGAATAGCGTCTTAAAATTTTGTTCTTTCTTACTATACGTTATTATTTATTTTGTCCTTAACAAGTAGGACATAATACATTAATATTAAATTGAAATAGCTTAGAGTATTTTGTGATTCTCTTAATGACTCAATTTCTGAATAGTATTCTAAGATTGGCAATCATACATATACTAACTTGTAACAAAGTTAATGTCACTAGGCTATACCAATAAGTAGAAACGATAACTAAGACGTTTTGCATAACACGATGCACGTAAGACCCCTATCCCTGACTCATGATGTGTTTCAAAGCCGAGCCACTTGAACTTGGTCTAAAATATGTGTTATTATGACTAAAAAACTAAAAAATATCACAAACTGATAACTAAATTAGGTATGGTTAAGGAGTAAGAATAATTGGACTAATATGAAGATAATAAGCCAAGATGCTTTTGGATAGATTGAGTGGAGGTTCAATGTGAACTTGTAAAGAGAGAAGGAAAAAAATAAGTCACAATATAAGAGCCTAATATTGCATATACATGCCATATAGTGACAAGCTACATCAGTGTAGCATGTCATTAAAGAGATCATGTTGGTGTAGTTTGGAGGTGTTAAATCATACCTGTAGAGTCTAGGTGTGAAAATAAGTTTAAGAATAACCAATTACTCACATATGTGTATGTAGTAAGGGGATTTGAAAGTTCCTTTAGATGCTTGTTTGCAACATGAATCATGTGGCACTATCTTCTCTCGTACTTAATAGTCAAAATATGATTAATACTTCTGTGAATGAATAAACCAAAGTAGAAATGAAAAAACACTTAATTCTATTTCCATACTTTGACGTGTTATGCTTAGTGATACAATGTAAATATTAAATCTTTCAATATGAATTAAATGATGTATATTTTTTGCATCTATTCCTTGAAAATAAATTCGGACTAAATGCATGCCTTCCCTTTGATGTTATTATGCTATAACTCCATGCACGAGAACATTCAGACAGAATCAGCCAAGGGCGTGGCTTTTACATGTGTGCATATAAATATGTATGCATCGTATGCATGCATGTATGTAATTAGTATATAAATATAAATATATGGATGCATGTATGTATATGTATATATGTATATAAATATCAATTAAAATCAAATTACTATCAAACAAATTCATCTTAATTCAAATTTGATTCATTTGGGAATCAAATACAGAAGTCAAATTCAAATTCAACTCGTTTTATTTCAAATCGATTTTTTTAATTTTTATAGAACGAATTTTAATCGAACTTTGAATTATTCAATTCAATTAGCACATATATCCTTTTTTTCTGAATTATTCATTTCGATTAGCACACATATCCTTTTTCCATTATCCATGTACTCCTTTTCTGTTATCCATCTACTCCTATCGCTCCTATCCGGTACCTGTTTCTTCTTTCTCCGTCAGTAAAAGGATGTGATCCCCAAGTAAAAGAGGAGAGAATTTTCTCCCCTTCATTCTCTCTCTCTAAGTGTTTTTAAAGTTGGAGAAAGGAATAAAGGGATCTGTTTGATGACGGTCTTACTGCTTAGAAGCTATGTTTTGGGCGTGCATTGCACTCAATTCCACTTCCTTTTTGTCTCTCTTCCTCTCTCTAAATTTTTGGAGGGTTCTAGAGATAATGGGTCAACCGAGATTAAAGCAAAAGCGGGAAAAAAGGTGGGACACAGAAAACAATTGTTTTAAGGATATTTTATAGAAAACCCCTGTAAACTGACATCGTTGTTGTTAACTCCCCTGCAAACTTTGGGTTTGGAAAACTCCTCTCCAATTTCTCCATTTTACAAATATATCCTTCGCATTTACAAAATTACAATCGAACTTCTCCATTTACAAAATACACCGTAAGATATGTACAACAGACATTCGAAGGGTATTTTTGTAAAATGAAATAGTTATAGGCGTATTCAAGTAAAAACGAAGTTGGCAAGGGTACTCATGAAATAGAGTAAGTTTGTGGGGATACTCATGTAAAAAAGAAACGCTTTATATTCACATACATTGAAATAGTACTTTTTAAGAGTATTTAAAAGAAATAAAACTATCAACAATAGGTAGATCTATCTTTACCATCCCATTCAAGTTAGAAAGCCAGATTAGCCAATATCTCAGCTATCTGTAGCAATATAGATAAAATAAAACCATTGTAAAAACCAGTATGCACGAACGATAAACAAACAAAATTACAGAATCATGTATTTCTTATGAATACCCGTGAAACAATTTTAACGAACAAAGAACTTGAAACATTATTAATAGAATCTCGACGTCAAATATAAAGAATCTGTAAATTAATAATTATCCCTTTCTCGTTGCTGTCTCGGTTTAATTTCTTAAAATCCATATATATCAATGGCCAACTCCGGGGCTAGGACCGGAATCCTTGATTCCTCCTAGTGTGTCCTTCACATTGGGGAATCCATGTCCAATGCCCGGGCTAGGACCGGAATCCTTGATTCCTCCGAGAACGTGCGCGTCGATGATCCCATGTCCAACGCCGGGGCTAGGGCCGGAATCCTTGATTCCTCCCAACACCCCCTTCAGGTTGGGTAATCCATGCCCCACACTGGAGCTCGGTCCCGCCGGCTTGATCCCACCAAGCATTTGGACATGAGTCATTATTTGGCTTCCATCTCTGGGCTTGCACCCCAAGGTGATCTTCGCTCCTCGAAATGCCTCCAGTGGACGAGCTGCGGCCACCGCCCACTCGACTGACATGACCAGAAGGAACCCTAAAACAATGCTAGCTCTCGCAATCGCCATCGTCTTCGCCTCCCCTCTTTCCTTACTCCTCTGTGGATTTGTTCTGTTGATGTGAATTGAATGAGAACTGCTCCCTATTGGGGTTCTTATATACACCACATTTAGATATGATCATAATATTATTTTTGATATGCAGTGATTTTGAGAGGAAGGATCTCAGATGGTTCGTGTGACGTGAAGAACCTTGGGGGAATATCAAACAAAAAACATCACATGGAATAATGGAACGGGGGAGAGTTTAAGTCCAAATTGATGTCATTGGTTGAGAGTTTTTGTAGCCAGATGTCATTAATTTATTATATATATACCTGCATGCACGTCGGGCTATATTCCCATGCAACTATCGGTTTTTTGCAATCACATCCCATGAAGCCTATGTATAATTACATTAAAATCCAATAAATTGTTTGTTAGTATTTACCCACACACAGTTTTGCTGTGATTAATTGTGCTTCAAGGGTATATACGTGAACAAATTTCTGGGGCACGTGTGTAATTACAAAGTTTGCACGTGTATTTATGTAGATACATACATATTTTCTAGGAGAAGGAAAGTATAAAACCATTTCCATTCGCGTTCTGTGTACGTGTGTATGTATAAATCCATCTCCATTCACGTTCTGTGTGTACATGCGTGAGTATGTATATCTACTAGGGAACACAAATATATTTGTATTGACATAGGTTTGATAGATTATATTAATGTCATTTATTTCATATGGCAAATATAGTTGCAAATAATGTATTGAAAATCCAACATTCAACAAATGCAAATACAAATATAATATTTCAAATTTTGACAAATACAATATATATATAGAAAATTTAAATGATATGCATACAAAATATTTTATTTTTATAAAAATTTAAATAAATACCACATATAATTATGGAAGAAAAAAAATCAAAATGCACCATTTCCATGATGTAAGTTGCCTATCGTCTTATATTCAGATGCTTTATCTAATTACTAACCTTTTTGTTCATTATGATTTTCTTTATGTATTTCCTATTTCTAATTCACTCAATGCATATTATTACTGATTTTTTCTCTTTATTCTGCTCCAAGAGATCGTTGGTGTTAGGATTTAGGAAGCTTTTTAATAACCATATAATATGGTGTTGTGTAAGTGAGTCATTTCATTTTAGATTTTTGCAGCATATTGTAGATTATATACAATAAAGTAATCATCTTAAATAAAAATAATATTCCTAGCTAAAAATTATTGTATCCATTATATAATGGGGTTAGAGAGCTTGCATCAAGATGCATGTAACTTGACATGCACTGGTGCCACAAACGTCTATTTTTTATTTTATTTTTTAAATGAAACTGTGTGGGATTTAGATTAGTACTGTATATCACCATGATATCATTCAAAATTCAACTTATTTCGAGACTTCTAACCCATCCATCAAGACTATCAAAATTTAACGGTGTCAGAATTGCTGAAATTGAGCCCTTTCAGATGGATATGTTAGGAATGTCTATTTCACATTAAATTTTAAATACATATTCCACTTATCATTCTAAGTAAATCCCCCACATTTAAAAAAAGTAAAAAAAAATTGACGGTTGTGGCACTGTTACATGTCAAGTTACATGCACCTTGGTGCAAGCTTCTCAATCCCTTATATAATACATTCATTTTTTACATATTTGATAATATTTCTTGTTAAATAAAAATCGATCCAACTATTAAAATATCAAGTATTGAAATCACTGAGAAAATTGTGGATCCTATACCCAAGAAATGAAAAAAGGTTACTAATTAGTGATGATATAAGTCAATTAGGATACATCTACTATTCATATTTTAGTCCATATTTATTTGTCAAGTATCATATTTGAATAGTCAATATCCATTTGCACTCATATCCGTATTTTGAGGATATGATTTATCATTTTACACATTCGTATAATTTGTATTTGTCGCCTGTATTTGGATTTTAAAAGAACAAGGATATGATAACACTTATATTTGCATCCATATCCAATATCACCTTCATTCCTAATAACTACACATTTAAATTTTTGCTTACACGCACGCACACGTGCACACGCACAAATCCATGTGTATAGTATGGTAGCCGACGTTGATGAATAAAGTGAGCATGTTCCTTAGGAGATAAAGTACGAGAGTAGTTGGATATTTGCAATTGAATATCGATATTGAAGAAAATATATCCCTTAATAAAAAAAAGGTCGAAGTAAGAGTACTCCCACCAGATTCATCGATTTTGACCATATATAGAAGGAAAGAATCAGAAAAGTTAGAAACTTATTAGGTTGAAATTTCAGAATTTGTTGAGGAAATCAAGCTGGACGATGCAATTAGACACGTGTTTTTTAATTGGAGGCTTTCTTTCGACCTAATTTGGACCCTTGAAAATTAAGAAGTCAAGGATTTGACAGCTGCCTTTTGAAAAAGAATGAAGAACCCCATTATGTCAACTCGATTTTGGAGACTCATCTTAACCAATCATGTACAAATAGATCGCACACGAAGGTCCCAAAATATATAGGTAATTTTTGTAAGTCCCCTTTTTTTTGAAAAAAAAGGCCGGAATTCATTCCATCAAAAGAGGAGGTAGCGGACTACCAGCATACAAGGGTGGGTGCATACAAATAAACCATCACAGAGCATAATAGGAAAATCCAGGAGTGGGAGGGGGGGGGGGGGAGCACTTAGTACAACTGGCCAACCCCCAAGAATGGCAAAAAAAGAGGTAAATGTTCATTTATCCAAACCAAAAAAGAATAGTAACCAAAAAGAGCATAAGAAAAGTTTGTTGCAGTAGGATAAGGATGGCTGGTGTTAGGCAGAGATCAGCTCCTTGCGGGGCCTTACGACGGGTATGGGGGAGTAGGTTGGTGGTACTCATAAGCTCATTTCTGTAACAAAAATAAGGTAAAGAGGGAACATGTAGTGGGTGAAAATTGTAAGGCACGTGAGCCCAGAACGAACCATTTCTAAAATAAATATTATTGCAATCATATTATATATCAATAAGTTTATTGATTTTCACTCCCTATATGAGATTAATGAATGCATGCACTTATAGGGTCCCTTAGTACAATCAATGTTATGTACCATAACCATCTTGATAATCATGCAGATGTTGATCCAATGGATGGATCATAGAGGCCGGTGTTGAGATGATATCTAAAGAAAGAGATTGACGAGAAAAGGATAACAATCCTTACTCTAAAGGTTATCTGAGAAGGAGACGACAATCCTTACTCCAAAGGTCAATATACAATCGATCTCTTGATGTAGGTCCTCTGCATAGGAATAGATATTTGGAGGTGCCGGATAAGTTAAGTCAAAGAGATGACTTAACGAGATTGAGATATCAAAGACCTATATCGTATGCTGTCAAGATATAGGTATGCATCCTCTGACCAGAAATAAATGTGTTACTATATGTCTGAGTATGTACATTAGACAGACCATTAGGTTGATGACCTAATCAAGGTCTATACACTGGCGAGCTGGTATGCATATAAGGACATATGAGTAATACGATCTATCAAGGGAATCATACAAGTTTACTACTAAAACGGAAGACATGAGCTCACTTATGAGATATTGGACATGATCAAATTCCATCGATGGTCATCTTACTTTGGAAGCATGACATTATTTGTGGGTTTGATATATGTTTTTGAAAATCATAGGATCGATATCAACTCACAATGATCGAATGAAAAAGTTAATGATAAAATCCTGAAGAAGATAGTTCAAATATGATTAGAACTTCATATTTATTCTAGGTCTTCATGTATGTAGGATGTACAAATATTAGGAATACTCGAGGGTGATGTGATCTTAATCGATTGTATAACCATGATACTTACATTCTGAAGGAGTGATGAAACATGTTTGAATTTAAGTGACTTCGCTCAGTAGATGAGTTATTCAATCTTGGTCTTTGGACGTCGATCTAAATATTTCAGATGTAATGACCAGATTGGATATTATATCTGGCTTGATCAGACATCTATGAGTGTTCCTCCTTATGTAGGTATGAGATTATATCTCAGATCCATGTCACTATACATGGAATGTATATAGTCGCCCCGTCCTTATCTCCAATTATTTCTGGAGAAGGCACACTATTCTTTAGGAGTTCAAGAATAGTTTTATAATATCTTAGCAATGAAAAATTGATGATTAATTTAGATTTAATTATCATTACTAATGTGGTTACGATACACATTATTTGAGCATGTGTAGGGAGACATCTAAGATAATTAAATTAGAATTAGTTATCATAGATAAGATTAATGTGGATAGAAATATCCACAATAATCATGGATATTGTGGATGTGATCTGTAATATCATAGAGAGAAATAAATGTAAATGTGATTTACATTTAATATGGTATCGTTGAATATGATTCATAAATATCAATGCTTTATTTGAAATTGTCACAAATAATTTACAAATTATTTGGTAATATTTTGCTGATAAATAATTCTATGAATAAATATTGAATGTAATGAGATTATATTAAAAGATATTAGATAGAGAAACTCTCTCTCCATTTTTCAAGGTGGACGTTTACCCTCCAAATGAATTAGGAGGCTATCTCATTTCCTCATTCTTGAAATGTAACTCTATTTTTTCCTCTTTATTCATGAGAATGTGATTATTTTTAGAATAAAATTTAGAGCAATGAATTATTAATGATTTATTAATTCTAATTTCTATTTTACTTGGAGAATAATTAAAATCTTTTACTCTCAACTATTGACAATTAATTAGAAGTGTATCCTAGCCATCCAATTTTGTATAAAAGAATGAATAACCTTAGTCTTATTTTACACACAGTTAAGTTGAAGCAATCGTTGTAACAACTCTCTCACTCTTTCTCTACACATCACCTCTCTCTCTCTCAATTCCTTGTGGCTGTCCACCAAGTTTTTGTTGAGAGCACAACCATCATCATGCTGCTAGACTGATTGCTCATGGTTCTTCATATTATTCAATGCCTCATGAATGTGAAGGAGACATAGAATTTCATGAGATGAAATCAAAAGGTTCCCTACTCGTATCGTCACTTTGGATTGTGGGAACCACTTGTCTCATCAACACGCCCACAAGTGCTCTTTACGTCGGATCAGACTTGAGACAGGAGGTCTATTCTCTTAGAGTCCCATGGATCGCGATCATGCTTCAAGAGATAATCCTATTACTCATGTTATTGTGATAAAATGACATGAGAATTGTTCCCATGTCATGTGGTTTCTTTGAAAATTTTTAATTTCCGCTGCCCGGTCGACTAGTATGACTACTCGACTGAGATCATATGCGATACGATCTCTACACTTTCGTGATGTGTGAGGCATAATCCCTCACCTTCAAGTGATATTAGAGTCTTTGTCTAAGGTCTTAGATATGATCCAAACCTTAAGGGAACAAGATTTTAGATATCGAATGCGCGGAACATGTTTTTTTGCATAGATGTGATTATCGAATCGATATTTGCATATATGATATAGCTACTATTTTACCCTATTTTGAATTTTTTGGTATATTAAATCATATTAGAGTGTTTGAACATATCCTCAAAAGTTTTGCCAAAGGTTGGCAACAATCGGGCACCATTTTAGATTCGAAAATTTCACATGTTGTGTTGTTTTTTTCAAGATTTTCGGATATGTAACTAAATGATTTTATAACAAGTTTCATATAATGAAGTATGTTTATAGTAATTATGTGATGAATCTACATTTTATTATCTTTATTCTATCATTTTGGCCTTAAAAACCCTAGTAAATGCGTGTAAATAGCTTAAATTATGCATTTTAGCATTCATGCATATTTGTGTAAATAGTGTATAAAATGCGGTTTTAAAGCCAAAATTATAGAATAAAGAAAAGAAAAGAAAAAGAGTAAAATATTGTAAATATTTTATGATCCGAAACCCTGAGACCTAGGCATCTCGATGACTAGGTCGACAAGGAAAAAGTAGGGGAGATAAGGGCCAGAATACAATAAATTCCCCTTTGATTTTATCCATTCTTTATTCATTTTGGGGACCTATTTTTGGTTCCACTTTTTATAGTTCAAATAAAAACTTTATACATGAAAGTTGTATATAATTAAATAAATAAAAAAACAAAATTGATTTCACTCAAAAATAATATACAGATAAAAAGTTATGGTCTGAATAAAATTCCAGAATCCCCAACTTCCCAGACCTGTATCTCACAAATGAAAAACAACAAATGCATCAAACTTTTTAATTGTATATAATTCAAAATAAGCTATTCAATGATGGTGGTTTCGCATTTGGCGGAGCTACGGTTTGGAAGTTGAGTTTTGGACCCCTATTGTATACATGTACAGATTAAAATATTCATTTTATTATTTATTCATTATTTTATAATTTTATATTTTTATAATTTTGTAAATATTTTTTATAATATATATGTACATTAAAATCATAATAAAATACAAAAGAAACACAAAATTAATACTTATATATATAATACATAAGTATAAGACCTATCAACATACCTATATTATTACTATTTATATATTATTAAGTGTAGAAAATACTTAGAAAAAATAAAATAAAAATATATTTAAGTGTATGAAAACATTCTTTAAATTTATAAAATAATAAACAAAAATAAATAATGTAAATATACAAAATAAAAATAAAATATTAAAATATAAAGATAATATACCTATAAAGGGTATAAAGGAAACTTGTAATTATTAATCTCTAAAAAATAACTAAAAATTACCATAAAATAATTTAAAAAAGAATAAACATTTTTTATTTTATAACTAAAATTTAATAATTTCAATTACTATTTTTAAAATGATTTTTGAATTATTTTTTAGGGGGTTTTTCCTGGTTGGTCCATGTGGACCAACCAGGTTGGTCTGATAGTTGACCTCCGGTCAACTGTCTGACCTCCTCCCATAGCCTTGTCAGGACGTCGTTTTTCACCTCTTTTCGTGATTTTTTCGAGGCCGCTACTTACACCGTTTCATGATGCGTCCTACACAATTTTTTCTCCCCTAACAATGGTCTTACACGCCCATATCTTATCTAGGGGATTGGACCCGCGATTCACTCGATAATTCTCGATCTTTGAGCCACCTTCACCACTTCTTCAAAACCAAATCCAAAACCCCTTTCTTCTTTGAACCCTTCTTTTGACCTAGCCGCCCCCTTTCTTCTTGTGCTCTGGACCGGAGGCTGTGACAGGGCCTCCTCTAGCCGTCTAGGAGGGTCACGCGTGGCCGGGAGGTGCTTCCACCATCTCCGGCGGCAAGCCGCCGTAAGGTTGCATCTCGGGATAAACACCCTTGAGGTTGGCATTTCTATTTATTTTTCTTGCATTCCTAGATTCTCATTAGCCTTAGGAGTAGATTACTACAGTCCATTTCGATCCGTACCCTCTAACAACCTCCACCAATCCTATCGTCGGAGTTTGCTCCGAGTGAGCTCCGCCTCCCATCTTGTTTCCACCCTTCCGTGTGGTTGGGGCAATTTACCCCTGACCCTCTCACTTTTTCCTTGCATGTTCATGAATCGAAGAGCGTCCTTGGGGATATTTTGAAGGCCTGTCGGGTTGCTGGGAGCTTCCCAGCGCCGCCAGGCTCGCGCGGCCGCTCCAGGCTCTGCCGGAGCGTTTGAACACCCCCAGGCCTTGGAGCATACTTGCAGGACCCTCAGGCATCATTTTGGCGCTTATCCAAGCAGTGGAGGGGGGAGATCTGCGCTGGGGGAGCTCGCATCTCTGCGAGTTCTTCCAAGTTCGTCGAAGACGCCTCGCCGCCGTTGGATATTGAAGGTGCCCCAGAAGGCACAGTAGCCGTAGGATCGTGATCGCCTCCATCCGTCAGATCGTTCAAAAGCCATCTAATCGTGGTCGTTGAAAGCGAAGCGTCGTCGCGCAACGAGGGCTCGTCACGTGGTAAGTGGGAAGCCCTCCACCGTCGGATCACGCACAAGGCCTTTGGCCTGAGTATTTTGCAATCTCTACCCTGGGCATTTTTGTATTTAATATTTAGTATTGAAACATTCATCTGCCATTCAAATATTTTTGTAATATTTACAGTCGAACTCCGCATTTCCATTATTGCAAACAGGTCCTCGGCCACGTCACCTCACGTGACCAGTACACGTGAGGTGCGGGGCATTTTGCAGAGGGACCCTTGCATGTTTTGCTATTTAGCTTTAGTCCTGGAACTTTTAATATCACATGTAATATTTTTGGATAAATTGCATGTATACCCCTAGAGTTTTGTAATATTGCATTTATACCCCTGTCAGGTCACGTGGTTATATACGTGAGCTTGGTAAATTTTGCAGCGAACCCCTTCTGGGTTTGGGTATTTGTAATTAATCCAGGAACTTCATTTATTAGTTGTAAATTTTTGTGAAAATTGCACTTTGGCCCCTGTACTTCCTGATATTTGCACTTATACCCCTGTCAGCTGTGTGATTTTTATCGGTTGTTTGAATTTATTCCGTGCATCATCTTAACTCAAAACATTACCAAAAAATACCATAATCTCCTGTGTGCTTGCTTATTCACGCCATATTTTGCATTTCACTTTTATTGCATTTTATTATATATTAAAAATAAAAACATGCATTTTTGCTACTGTTTGCATTAGAAAATAACAAAAAAATATCAAAACTCTTTGAAAAATTCCAAAAAAATTACCTTAGGTCTATTTTAGTGTCTTTTAATTAATATCCAAAAATCATTAAAAGTTTCAAAACAAAAACCTTAAAAATTAGAAAACCCTAAAAACCTTTAAAAAATATTAAAATCCTAGAAAATTCCAAAAAATGCAAACTCAGGTCCTGTAGTTTTTCTATTTTATTGTCTTTATTTTAAAATTAATTTGAGGAATTTTGAGTATTGTTTAGTATTTTTCATCCTCATTTTAATCTCGGCCAGTAGCTAATTCACTATTTTCTTGCATTTAGACTTTTAAAAATACCAAAAACATTCAGAAAAATTCCCAAAAATCACAAAAACACTTTAAAAATATAAAATGACAAAAAATATTTTATTTCCTATTTTTTAGCATTTTTTCTTATTTTTATAAATACCCTAACCTCCTCTTTTCTTATATTGTATATATATTCTATCATTGAAAAAGGAAATATAAAAAAATATAAAATATAAAAATATAAATATAAAATCAGAAAATTAAAAATCAAAATACAAAAATATAAAATTAAAAAATTAAATAAAAAATTAAAAATTAAAAACCCACAAAAAGATTGCATACTTGTAGACACACATCACAATCACATTTTTGGCACTTTGCTTGATCTATCCTGCTTGCTCCCTGAATTCGACACTCTACATACTTGCACTATACACATTTCTTGTAGAGTTAAAATAATTTGACTCCACATTTGTTTCTCATTGTTTGATTAATACTGTTGTGGGTTCATTGTTGACTTTAGTTGGGATTCATTGAGGGTCGCTGCAGCGACTGTTGTCTCCGCCTTGTGTGGGACATTTAGACCCCGTGAATTCCTTCTATATCAAATGGCGCCGTTGCTGGGGAGCAACAACGCGCAGTTCGGGTCTTTGTCTTTGCTTGATTGTGATTGTTTGTCTATTTCCGCGGCTTTTACTTGTTTGCTTTTTATTTGATATAATTGTTTGAGCTGTCTAACCCCTCCTCTTTGTTGACTTTGTGCGAGGAACCGCGGATCGAGGGAAGCGCTTGTGCACCCACGTGAAGCCGGCTCTAGCCAGCCTAGCACCGAGGAGACAAAGAGAGAATTTTGAGGACCGAGCTCTACCTGTAGTTATAGCATTTACAAACTGTATTTATTTTTGTAATTTGTCATGAGAGAGCACTATTATTGTAATAATACAGGTACTCATGACACTTGGACATTCGGTCCTAATTCCCAGGTGTTTGTACACCTGGGGGCTCACCACAGCTTTCTCGCATTTTCCTTTGCATTCTTTTTATTTGTTTTTCGATTTTGATTTTATTTTCTATGTGTGATTGAGCCCTTAGTTGTAGGATTTTCTTGGCGATAGCATTAGGTCCAAACACAATAATAACCATTTCATGTACTTATAGTGCGCTTTGGACTTAGTTCAAATTTTAAATAGTCGCCTCATCATCTTCGAGCCTTCATGCCGTGAGCCCACCCTGCCAAGCGCTGCTCCTGAACTCGATGTGTCGAGAGGAGGAGGGGTGAGCATAGACCAGACTCCGGGATTGAAGATCGGTGACCGACTTGTGGTTCTTCACGATAATAACAATTTCTAAACTTAGGGCGATTTCATCGGCTTGCATTTGCACATAGATAGGTTTCAATTCTGCTGAGCATCCTTGCATGTAGAGTGCTGGAGGCAAGGTGAGAATTTCTCTTTAGCCTATATCATTGATTTGTCGCTTGCATTGCTTTTCGCTTCGACCTCTGATTTTGATCACCTAGGTGCTTAAAAGAATTGAATCCCCGATAGGATCGTGCATTGCTTATTAAAATCCAAAAAAAATGATAATTAATAAAATTGGGACTGCTAAAATTACTTGACCCTAAAAACAAATATCAAAAAGAAAAATATTGTCTTGGGGCGAATAATCTCCTCATTGTCTTCGCTTTTATTTGCTCGCGCATACCCTAAGGACTAGTGCCCAAATCCCATTTTAGCCCCCTAAGTGTGTGTGCAAATTCTTGACTTCTCACGTAACTCTAAAACAAACAAGATAAAAAGATCGACTTTTTGGTCTCTACCGAGTTGGGTAGGTGAATTGAGGGTTTGTTTTGTGAGAGTTTGATTGTGATTGTTTGTGTGTGTCCTCGATCATCCCTACACATTTGCACCTTATTCTTCACTCTCTTGACTTGACCTTCGATCTCTCCCGAATCATTTTCCTTTTGTTTTTGAGAATTTTGAGATGGACCCCTGGAGCGTATTCTATCCGAACTTTGCGGATCCCTCATTCACTCCAGCTGGTCCACCTCCCTTGTATCAGGAGGACTCTCCTCCTATTTTTTCTGACTTTTGTACATACCCGCCTTAGCCGCACCATCAGACCTCGGACTTCTACCCACATCCACCACCACCTCCTTATTTCCCAGCTTCACATCCACCCGAGTCTGATCTGTTGGAGTCACCTCTCACGATGTCCACACTTGAGACCTTGACCCAGTTCGTGGAGCAAATGAAGTCGAGGATTGACGGCCTCACCTGCATGAATAAAAGCCACATTGATGCTTCACGATCTGATCTGGAATCATTTGAGGATTACCATGAGAGCTTGCAATCGCCCAAAATACAAAAAACAAGAAAAATTTAAAAAATCCAAAAAGAGTTCGGGAGACACTCGGTTGATTCAGACTGTGAGGAGAGTTCCCACTTGCCGGAGCCTTAGACCACACCTGCACTCACACCTTGTCCCACCTTTGACCCCGGGGATGCCGTTGTATAGACTTCTCTTGGCATGCCTCGTGTAGATGCTGATTCCGACTTCCTCCCTTGTATGGAGGAAGTCCAAAAATTCAAACTAATGTTGACTGAATCTGAAGTGGTGGCCACCATTCATGAGATTATCCGTGCCCCACTTCGGCAGGCTATGACCAATTTATCTGCTCCTCTTCCCAAGAAGCGAAAGCGGAGGAGCAGATCTGAGAGTCATATCTTGACCATGGCCACTGCCCACGCCATCTCACAACGTCCCATTCCTCGGAAAAATAACACTGCCACACCTTTCATTAGTTGCATGATCTCTGACCACACATGTGATCGCACTCTCCTAGATGGCGGTGCTTCGATTAGCATCATACCCTTCTCGCTGGTACAGTCTCTTCACCTAGGGCCTCTCAAGAAAACCAGGATGATCGTACAGTTTACTGATGCATCTATCAAGAAGCCGAAGGGTATCCTTGAAAATGCTGTCATCTCGATCAGGGCACGAGCTACCATTTTGACTTTGTCGTTTTGCCCATGGAGACCTCCATAGGGGAGCACTCTCCAATCATCCTGGGACGGCCATTCCTCACCTCTGTGAGGATCGTTATTGATTACGGATCAAGAGAGATTCGCTTCCGTCCTATTGACGAGAGCGAAGTGTTGATCACTGCACCCACACTTGACCAGAGACCTGCACATGATGCGACGACACCTGTTCTAGCTGACCCTGAGGCCTATGACCTATATGAGGATATCAGAGAGACTTTCTTTATGACTGATGATGAGACCCGAGAATTCCTCTCCAAGGAGGAAGGCTCGGAAAGCATAGACCTTGGAGTTTCTGCTTCCTATGATTGACGATGTGTTGATGACGTCCGCGGGATTTACACGATTAATACCATTTAACGGAGGGCAGATTTAGAGACTAGACAGGACGGACATGACTCGACTACTTTTACTGATGGGTTCGCTCCTGTGCACTCAGATTCAGATAAGACTGAAAAGGTTGAATTTGATTTGATTGCTTTTTTTCGAGAATTCAGGCCTTTTAATGAGAAAGATGATCCGGTTGAGATTATAGAGGATGAACAGAGTTCGACTACTTCCACTGATGAGTTCGTTCCTTTTGGTTTTGACCTGGATGACACCTCGCAGGACGACTCTAAGTACACTACTTCCGATGATGATGAGTTCGTCCCATTCCACTTTGATATCAGCGAGACACCAAGGCCGAACCTAGTCGTACTTCTTCCACTCACCCGTCTGTGCCTTCACACCCTAGGGCCCCTGAGTATATTCACTCTGTCGACCCTGATCGGCTTTCATTCACTGTGGACCCCGATGTCGACCTACACCATACCAGATCCATCCCTCAGCGGTCCTGCAAGAAGGTTTGCTTTCTACCTTCTTGATCCTGTGTATATCCATCTCTGTTGTATATTCTCTTTCGTGTATCTCTGTCTATCTTCTGTGTTGCTCATCCACCCATTCTCGTGTTTCCCTTGCTTAGGATGTACTTTGTCCTAAGTATAGGGGGGTGGACGAGCCGAGTGTTCATTCGTCGTTCCGTTTCATTTCTCCTGTTGTTGCCTATACTTAGGGCTTCTTTTACCCTAAGTATAGGGGGAGTGGTGTGTACATCCTCACGATCTCTTCTTCCATCTTCATCTCTTTTCTTCTTTTCTTCTTTTCTTCTTTTCCTTTTTTATCTTCTTTTTGTATCTAAAAGGTGTCGCCCCTTGTAGACAATTTTCTATACTTAAGATGCACTTTGTCCTAAGTATAGGGGGGTGCACACCCCAAGTTTTTCATTCTTTTCGATCCTCTCCATTGTCTCCTCTTCTTGTCTGTACTTATGGATATCTTACCCTTAGTATAGGGAGAGACAATCTGAGTATGATCTGTTCATTCCCACCCTTGACCCTCCTTGCCTTGTGTACGGTCTGCTATACTTAGGATTATTTGATCCTAAGTATAGGGGGGACGGTCAACTTCTCATTCGTTCATTCATTTCTTATTGCATTTATTCTTTAGATTTTCCTATACTAAGTACGAGTTAGGTCTTCTCTTTTCTCTCTGATCTATGAGGACATAGCTCAAGCTAAGTATAGGGGGGTCGTAAATACTACGTATATACTTTAGCCATAACTCGTACTTTCGTATTTTTCTTAATAACATGGCTTATAATTCTTTAAAATTCATTAAAAATCTTAGTAAAAGATGTTGATTATTCCTCAAATTCTTTTTGGTATTTACTGATTAATAAATCAGGTGAAAATGTTTTTTGCAAAATGTTTGAAAAATTGTTTGAAAATCTTTGTGGAAATCTTTTGAAAACTATTTTTAAAACATTTTGTTACATGTTTTCAACCTTTGTAAAAATATTTTGATTGTAAAAATTCTTTTCTTTGTGTGAAATAAATTATTTGAAAAATGATTTGCAAATGGTTTGAAAAATGGTTGCAAAAATATTTAAAAAATCTATTGATACTGTTTGAAAACCTTTGCAAAATGATTTTCAAATTTGTGTACATGTTTGTAAAATGTTTGTAAAAATTATTTTGGACTATAGTTTTCAAAAATTGTTTGAAAAATTGTGTCAAATATGTTTGAGGAATACATACATCAAACCTAAAATTCTTTATTGTATATATGTATAAAATTGATCACTTACCCTGTAAATTCTTAAAATCCACTTCTCGTAAATATAAGAAGCACTCCCGTGTAAATATTTTAACCTAGTTTTTATCCAAAATCTTTTGTTTTCAAAAATCTCAAAAACATTTACAAAACTAAAATCCAAAAAAACATTTGAAAAAAAAATCTTTTTGAAAAAAATACAAAAAATGCATATGCATCATCATCATCATCTTTTCAAAAATCCATAAAAAGTTCAAAATCTTGAAAATTGCATCACAAAAATATTTTCTGCATCGCATTGCATAGCATTAGCATTTTTCAGATTGAGTTTAATAGTTGAACAAGTCTAAATAAAATCCAGAGATTGGAGCTTGATTGGACCTTAAAATCTACCTAATAACAGGAACCTTATAGGAAATGGTTTGAGTAACTTCAGGTCTAGTTGACTTAATTCTTTGAGGATCACGGGACTTGGTTCAATGGATTCTTGACTGCCTAAGTAGAGTATTTCGGAGCATACGCACGACTCTTGTTGATAATGACCTAACTTGGACACCTGCACCTTTCACATGGCTCAACTCAGTTGGAGTGGTGAGGGGATTGGATTTGCCGATATGAGACACACACAAGTGGAAACACTTGTCCTCCTCAAGGGAGGGAAGTGCACCCCAACCCATCCAGTGATGAGGAATTCTAAAGACATGAGAGTGTGGGTTGCAATAAAGCTTCAAAAGAGGGATAGTCTACCGGCTCAAGAGGAAAAACTCCCTATGTAAATGCTGCTGTAAATAGTATTTCAAAAAAAAGGAAGACAGGCCTGTACAAAAAAAATAAATTGCCTGCCAAAGTATGTACATATGTTGTAAAGTCAATAAGCAAGCTTGAGTTCCAAAGTCAAATATGTGAGCCTGCAGCTGGATGACTTGACTACACTGGTCATGCATCCTAGGATAGGTAGCTACACTGGCCACCGTTCATTCTTCTCTTCACTCCCTCCTCTTGAGCTGGTTGCCACTTGAACTTAGAAGGGAATACCCCGCTCCTCGAGGAAGGAGTTATTGGATTGGGGAATCATTGGATTGTCATACTGGAGAAGTCAGTCTCTTTTTCATTCTAGTTGGGGAGAGCCACAATCACTTACACTGTACGAGTCAGATTCATAGTCATAAGGGTTTGCGTATGAGTTGAGATATTTCTGACCTGGCTATTGAGGAGACTTGAACAGAGTATTGGGATTCTCAGGGACCGTTGAATTTCAAATCTGGTTCTCATTAAGGTTCCGCCCGCACTAAAATTCCAAAGGTCTGACTTAAGCTCCAAAATTTGATTTTGTGAAGACAAGTTTGATAATTAAATTCAATCTACATTTCTTCTTTTTCTTTTCTTTGTTTTTCTTTTTCTACACTTATTGCATAAGTGTTTGCTAGGGACTAGCAAAGGCAAGTATAGGGGGATGATGAATCTACTTTTCATCATCTTTATTCTATAATTTTGACCTAAAAAACCCTAGTAAATGCGTGTAAATAGGCTTAAATTAATCATTTTAGCATTCATGCATATTTGTGTAAATAGTGTATAAAATGCGGTTTTTAAAGCTAAAATTATAGAATAAAGAAAAGAAAAGAAAAGAAAAATAATAAAATATTGTAAATATTTTATGACCTGAAATCCTGAGACCTAGGCATCTCGATGACTAGGTCGACAAGGAATAAAGTAGGGGGAGATAAGGGCCAGAATACAATAAAATCCCCTTTGATTTTATCCATTCTTTATTCATTTTGGGGACCTATTTTTGGTTCCAGTTTTTATACTTCAAATAAAGAAACTTTGTACATAAAAGTTGTAGATAATTAAATAGATAAAAATGCAAAATTTATTTCACTCAAAAATAATATACAAATAAAAAGTTATGGTCTGAATAAATCTCTAGAATCCCAACTTCCCAGACCTGTATCTCACAAATAAAAACTCCAAATGCATCACACTCACCTTTAATTGTATATAATTCAAAATAAGCTATTTAATGACGATGGTTTTGCATTTGGCATAGCTACGGTTTGAAAGTTGAGTTTTGGACCCCTATTGTATACTTGTACAGATTAAAATATTCATTTTATTATTTATTCATTATTTTTATAATTTTATATTTTTATAATTTTGTAAATATTATTTATAATATATATGTACATTAAAATCAGAATAAAAATACAAAAGAAACACAAAATAAATACTTGTATATATATAATACATAGGTATAAGACCTATCAACATACCTATATTATTACTATTTATATTTTACTAAGTGTATAAAATACTTCAAAAAAATAAAAGAAATATATTTAAGGGTATAAAAACATTCTATAAATTTATAAATAATAAAAAATATAAATAAATTAAATATACAAAATAAAAATAAAATATTAAAATATATAGATAATATACCTATAAAGGGTATAAAAGGAAACTTGTAATTATTAATCTCGAAAAAATAAATAAAAATTACCATAAAATAATTTAAAAATTAATAAACATTTTTTTATTTTATAACCAAAATTTAATAAATTCAATTACTATTTTTAAATGATTTTTGAATTATTTTTTAGTGGGTTTTTCCTGGTTGGTCCACGTGGACCAACCAGGTTGGTCTGACAGTTGACCTCCGGTCAACTGTCTGACCTCCTCCCATAGCCTTGTCAGGACGTCATTTTCGCCTCTTTTCATGATTTTTTCGAGGCCACTACTTACACCGTTTCATGATGCATCCTACACGATTTTGTCTCCCCTACCAATGGTCTTACACGCCCATATCTTATCTAGGGGATTGGACCCGCGATTCACTCGATAATTCTCGATCTTTGAGCCACCTTCACCACTTCTTCAAAACCAAACCCAAAACCCCCTTTCTTCTTTGAACCCTTCTTTTGACCTATCCGCCCCCTTTCTTCTTGTGCTCTGGACCGGAGGCTGTGACAGGGCCTCCTCCAGCGTCTAGGAGGGTCGCGCGTGGCCGGGAGGCGCTTCCACCATCTCCGACGGCAAGCCGCCGTGAGGTTGCATCTCGGGCTAAACATCCTTGACGTTGGCGTTTCTATTTATTTTTCTCACAATCCTAGATTCTCATTAGCCTTAGGAGTAGATTACTACAATCCATTTCGATCCGTACCCCTCTGACAACCTCCACCAATCCTCTCGCCGGAGTTTGCTCCGGTGAGCTCCGTCTCCGCCTCCCATCTCGTTTCCACCCTTCCGCGGGGTCGGGGCAATTTACCCAGACCTTCTCACTTCTTCCTTGCAGGTTCAGGAATCGAAGAGCGTCCTTGGGGAGATTTTGAAGGCCTGCCGAGGTGCTGGGAGCTTCCCAGCGCCGCCAGGCTCGCGCGGCCACTCCAGGCTCCGCCGGAGCGTTTGAACACCCCCAGGCCTTGGAGCATACTTGTAGGACCCTCGGGCATCATTTTGGGGCTTAACCGAGCAGCGGAGGGGGGAGATCGGCGCTGGGGGAGCTCGCATCTCCGCGAGTTCTTCCCAGTTCGTCGAAGATGCCTCGCCGTCGTTGGATATTGAAGGTGCCCCAGAAGGCACAGTAGCCGTAGGATCGTGATCGCCTCCAGCCATTAGATCGATCAAAAGCCATCTAATCACGGCCGTTGAAAGCAAAGCGTCATCGCGCAGGGAGGGCTCACCACGTGGCAAGTGGGAAGCCCTCCGCCGTCGGATCGCGCACGAGGCCTTTGGCCTGGGTATTTTGCAATCTCTACCCTGGGCATTTTTGTATTTAATATTTAGTATTGAAACATTCATCTGTCGTTCAAATATTTTTGTAATTTTTACAGTCGAACCCCTGCATTTTTTATTATTGCAAACAGGTCCTCGGCCACGTCACCTCACGTGACTAGTACACGTAAGGTGCGTGGCATTTTGCAGAGGGACCCTTGCGGGTTTTGCTATTTAGCTTTAGTCATGGAACATTAATATCACATGTAATATTTTTGGAAAAATTGCATGTATACCCCTGGAGTTTTGTAATATTGCATTTATACCCCTGCTAGGTCACGTGTTTATACATGTGGGCTTGGTAAATATTACAGCGAACCCCTTCCGGGTTTTGGTATTTGTAATTAATCCAGGAACTTCATTTATTAGTTGTAAACTTTTGTGAAAATTGCACTTTGGCCCCTGTACTTCTTGATATTTGCACTTATACCCCTGTCAGCTGTGTGATTTTTATTGGTTGTTTGAATTTATTTCGTGCATCTTCTTAACTCAAAAAATTACCAAAAAAATACCATAAGCTCCTGTGTGCTTGCTTATTCATAAAAATTTTTGCATTTCAATTTTATTGCATTTTAATATTTATTAAAAATCGAAAACATGCATTTTTGCTACTGTTTGCATTATAAAATACCAAAAAATATCAAAACTCCTTGAAAAATTCCAAAAAAATTACCTTAGGTCTATTTTAGTATCTTTTAATTACGGTCCAAAAATCATTAAAAAATTCAAAAAAAACCTTAAAAATTAGAAGACCCCAAAAACCTTCAAAAAATATTAAAAATCCAAGAAATTCCTAAAAATGCAAACTCAGGTCTTGTAGTTTCTCTATTTTATTGTCTTTATTTTTAAATTAATTTGAGGAATTTTGGGTACTGTTTACTATTTTTCATCCTCATTTTAATCTCGGCCAGTAGCTAATTCACTATTTTCTTACATTTGGACTTTTAAAAATACCAAAAACATTCAGAAAAATTCCCCAAAATCACAAAAAACTTTAAAATTATAAAAATACAAGAAATATTTTATTTCCTAATTTTTGATCATTTTTCCTTATTTTTATAAATACCCTAACCTCCTCTTTTCTTATATTGTATATATATTCTATCATTGAAAAAGAAAATATAAAAAATAGAAAATATAAATATAAAAATATAAAATCAGAAAATTTAAAAACAAAATACAAAAATATAAAATTAAAAATTAAATAAAAAAATTAATATAAAAAACCCACAAAAAGATTGCATACTTATAGACACACATCACAATCACATTTTTGGCACTTTGCTTGATCTATCCTGCTTGCTCCCTGAGTTCTACACTCTACATACTTGCACTATACACATTTCTTGTAGAGTTAAAATAAATTTGACTCCACATTTGTTTCTCATTGTTTGATTAATACTGTTATGGGTTTATTGTTGACTTTAGTTGGGATTCATTGAGGGTCGCTGTAGCGACTGTTGTCTCCGCCTTGTGTGGGACATTTAGACCCCGTGAATTCCTGCTAAATCATTATGTTAAGAATCAAACCATAAAATCACTCGAATTTATTTCGTGCGATTCTGACTTTGTTTACCCTATATATTTGATATTTATTGAAGATGTGTCGGAAGATGATTGTATCATCTTGATGATGTTTTTAATGTATTTATTAGTCAAAATTACTCATGAAAATTATGAATTTATCTTGATTAGTTATTGATTCATAAATTTAGAAAAATATTTGACAGCCATCAACTTTTATTTAATGATTGCCCCATGACAAACAGTAGCTTGAAACTACAATAGTTGTAGTTCAATACTTACATGCAAAAACAACTTTTTTGCTTGATATGTCTATAGTTTTGGAGAAACTAAAAGTGTTTTAAAATTTCTAAACTTCTGAGTGATTAATATATAGTATTATATACGGTTTAAAGAACGATAAAACCTGTTAATATAATTTTTACCAATTATGTTGTCTCGAATTGGAACGATGACGGTGTCCAGGCCTTGATATGCTAATGGGCTAACTAATCGGCACCATGTGTCACATATGCAATGGAAGAGCTCCATGTTAGCATTATCTATACACCCTGGTTGGATCAGTTTCAAGGAAAGGTAGCATGAGAAGTCTCTACGTACTTTAACAACTAAAACAAGAATAGTAAATGTACTAAGTGAAGGTGTATACTATATAGTAATATCAAGTAAATGAATTGTTTTTTGGTTGTACTCAATTGATGATTAATTTGATGTTATTTGATTAATTTATCTAATTGAAATAAACAATTTATATTAATAGGACTAAAATTCCCTTGGTAGGATTACTAACTGGAATTTGTAAAATGATTAACTAAAATTTGAACGGGAAATGGAGGATCATAAGATGACATCAATGGTCTCATGTCAAGGCGAATGATTCTGTTGCCATGTATTGTATGGTGGAGACGCCTATTGATGAATCTACATTTCATCACCTTTATTCCATCATTTTGGCCTTAAAACCCCTAGCTAATGCATGTAAATAGCCTTAATTTGCATAAATTAACATTCATTCTTTGTTGTATAAATAATGTATAAAATATTTTTTTAATACCAAAATTATAAAATAAAGAAAAGAAAAGAAAAGAAAAAGAATAAAATATCAAAGGTATTTTATGACCCTGAACCCCGAGATCCAGGCATCTTAATGACTAGGTCAACAAGGAATAAAGTAAGGGGAGATAAGAGCCAATAATTCATTAAAAATCCCATTTATTAACTCTCTATTTATTCATTTTTGGGACCTATTTTATTGTATATTTCTTATATTCAAATAAAGAAACTTTTACTTAAAAGTTGTAGATAATAATATATAGAAAAATACAAAATTGAGTTTGTACAAAAATAAAACATGGTGTACTTTTTATACTCTGAATAAGATTATAAAATCCCAACTTCACAGACCCATATCTTCCAAATAAAAACTCAAAATGTATAAAATCACCTTTAATTGTATATAACTTTTAATAAGCTATATGAAGGTGGTTTTATATTTTTTGGAGTTAAGATGTGAAAGTTAGGTTTTAGACCTAGGTTCTAGACCCCTATTGTACAATATACCTGAATAAAATATTCATTTTATTTATTATTTACTATTTTAATAATTTAATATATTTATAATTTTGTAAATATTATTTATAATATATGCACATACTAAAACTAAAATAAAACCATGAATAAAATATTAAAATGTGTATATAAAATACATAGATGAAATACATATACTTATACCTATATATTTTATATACCTATTTATTTAATTATATATATTACATGAAAAAAATAAAAAAAATATATTTATTTATATAAAAATAAGTTATAAATATATAAAATAAGAAAAATTTAATAATAAAATAAAATTATAAAAAAATTAAAATACTTAAAACATAAGTAAATATACCTATAAATGGAACTCTAAAAATAAAGTTATAATTAATAACCTCAAAAAAATAACTAAAAATTATAATAAAATACTTTAGAAAATAAGAAACCATTTTTATTTTATAACTTTAATTTAATAAAATCTTTTATTATTTATTAATGAATTTATAGATATTTTTAAGGTCGGATTTTGCTGGTTGGTCCACACGGACTAACTAGATCACCCCGTGAGTTGGCCAAGGTCAAGTCCTTTGACCTGCACATGTGCCCTGTCAGACTTAGTTTTGACCCATCTTCTCCCTTTTTCCAAGACGATACGAGCATCGAATTGGGTAGATCTCTTCATTACTTTTCCACCTTGATCTTTGGTGATGCAAGCCGGCTCAAGTCCTCGAGTTGTGGATCACTAACGCTCTCGTTTGACCTCGGTCTTCAACCCCGCATGACCACTCGTATAAAGAACCACCTCCGTCCAAAGTTTGAGTTTGATCCCTCTTCCGCCTATTTGCACTAGTTCTTAGCCCGGATTCAACGTCTTGGTGATAGCAGGATCCGACTCCATCCCTTGGCGAAGCATCTAGCGTTGAATAGATGTCGGTCTGCTGCTCGTCACTCACCAACCTCGCCAGAGCTCCTTCCTCTGGTCGTGCTTCTATGGTAAGCTTCTATCTTTTTAGCTCTTTTCTTCTTTAGCATATCATTAGCCTAGTTTTGGGTTTCATCTCGCTCGATTTCGTGTGATTCTTTGTAAAAATCAAAATACCTCATCCGTTCGAGTCTTCCTCCATGGGGAGAATTTCTTGGGTCTCAGTGGAGTCCAGCATACAACAAAAATCTCTGATAGTCTCGTCAAGGTCATGGTCCTCAAGGTCATCTAAGATCGGTGAAATCACATCAGGTGCAGGTCTCTTATCGGCAGTGGGTGCAGTGATGATCACTTCACTTTTGTCAACAGGACGGAAGTGAATCTCTCCTGATCCATAATCAATAATGACTCTCGTAGAGGCGAGGAATGGTCGTCCCAGGATGATTGGAGAGTGCTCCCCAATGGAGGTCTCCATGGGAAATATGACAAAATCAACATGGTAGCTCATGCCCTGAATCGAAATGATGGTGTTCTCAAGGATACCCTTCGACATCTTGATAGATCCATCACCAAACTGAATGATCATCTTGGTCTTCTTGAGAGTCTCTAAGTGAAGAGACTGTACCAACAAGAAGGGTATGATGCTAATCGAAGCACCGCTGTCCAGAAGAGTGTGATCACATGTGTGGTCAGAGATGGTGCAACTAATGAAAGGTGTAGCTGTGTTCCTTTTCCCAGGAATGGGACAGTGTGTGATGGCATAGGCAGTGGCCATGGCCAAAATATGATGCTCAGATCTGCTCCTCCACTTTCTCTTCTTATGATGAGGAGCAGATAATTAAATCATGGCCTGGTAAAGTGGGGCATCAATGATCTCATGAATAGCGGCCACCACTTCAGGTTCAGTCAGCATTTTGTTGAATTTTTGGATTTCCTCCATACAAGGGAGGAGATCAGAATCATCATATACACGAGGACAACCAAGAGCAGTATGTACAGTGGCATCCTCGGGGTCAGAAATGGGAATAGATGTGAGTGAGTGTCTGGGTGAATGATCTGGCAGATGATACCTCTCCTCACAGTCTGAATCGACCAAAGGTCTCCCAAATTCTTTTTGGTTTTTAAATTTTGTTCATCTTTTTTTATATTTGGTGATTGCAAGCTCTCACAAGAATCCTCAATCAAGTCCAAGTCATCAGATCATGAAGCATCAATATGGCTCTTATTTAGGCAGGTGAGGTCATCAATCCTCGAATTCATATGCTCCACGAACTGGGTCAAGGTCTCAAGTGTGGAAATCATGAGAGGTGACTCCAATAGGTCATTCTCGAGTGGATGCGACTGTGGAAAATACAGAGGCGAAGGTGGATGTGGATAAAAGTCCGAAGGCTGAAACTGTGGCTGGGGAGGATATGTACAAAAATCAGGAGAAAAGTCCTCTTGGAAAAAGTGAGGTGGATCAGCTAGAGGGTACTGTTGAAGCAAAAAATTGAGCGATCTAAATATGTCTCACACAGGGCGGAGACACAGTCATTGTGGCGACCACATGAAATCTGGAATTCAAACAACAATGAACCCACAACATAGATCAAACAATGAAAAGCGATGGGGAGTTAAAATTTATTATAACTCTACAAAAGATGTGTATAGTGCAAGTGGTGTAGTGATCGAACACAGGGAGCAAACAGGTAGATCAGGGTAGAAGTGCACAAAGGTGATTGTGATATATTTGTCTATCAATGCTATTTTTTGTGGGGTTTTTTTAATTTTATATATTTATATTTTGATTTTTAGTTTCTGATTTTGTATTTTCTTTTTATAATTTATATATTTTTTTATATTTTCTTTTTCTTTTGAATTATAAAATAAAGTACATATACAAAATAAGAAAATAGAGGTAATGTATTTATAAAAATAGGTAAAATAAGAAAAAATCAGGAAATAAAATATTTTTGTGCTTTTATTTTTTCTAATATTTTTGTGATTTTTCCATATTTTTGTTATTTTTTTGGTATTTTCAAAGTAACAAATACTCAAAACAGTGAATAAGATAAAAAGCTGAAATTAAAATGGAGAAATAAAATACAAAATAGTAAAAAAATTCTCCAAATTAATTTTAAATTAAAGATAATAAAATAGAGAAAAATTTAGAAACAGAGATTATATTTTTAGGATTTTTTAGGATTTTTTAATATTTTTATGAAGATTTTAGGGGTTTTGTAATTTTTATGAGTTTTCTTTTATAATTTTTAGTGATTTTTGGATTAAACATATAAAACTTAAATACACAAAATATATTTTTTGGGAATTATTCGAGAAGTTTTTATATTTTTTTATGTATTTTCTAATGCAAATAGAGATGAAAATGCATGTTTTTGAATTTTTATAAGTATTAAAATGCAACAAAAATGAAAAAAATATGATGTGATAAAGGAATGAAGCAAGAACTTATGCTAATTTTTGGGGATTTTTTGAATTTTAGAGATGCATGAAATAAATGCAAACAACAAAGAGAAAATTCACCCATAGTAGGGGTATTTTCGTAAATAGGCAAAACTCCAGGGGATGAATACACTTTTTCCAGAAAACAATAACGCAATAAAAAACTTTGTAGACTAAAAATAAATAGCCAAACACCCAGGGATAAAAGTGCAAAATTTCCAACAGACGCACGTGACAAACATGTGTATGGTAGGGACTGTTCTGTAATTTTCAAAACCCGAGGGGCTAACTAGCAATTTTATAAAAAGACAATAACTTAATTAAAAGGATTCTAGACTTAATACAAATACAACTATTCCCAGGGGGTCCTCCACAAAATGCCCAACCCCACGCGCGTGAGTCACGTGAGGTGACGTGGCCGAGGACCTAAATGCAATATGGAAAAGTTTGGGGACGGTTCTGCAATTTTTCAAAATAAATAAAACGGCAAATGAAAGTTTAAATACTAATTATTAATTAAAAAATATCCAGGGTAGGATTTGCAAAATACCCAGGCGAAGCGAATCGGACGGCTGAAGGTATTTCACTTGACATGTGTCCGCACGAGGGGCGTCGATGATGGTTCGGCTGCCAACGGCCGCGATTAGATGCTTCTTGGATGATCTGACGGCTGGCAACAGGGATGATCTGACTGCGCATGTGAGATCTGGAGAGCGGCCTTTGATCTGACGGCGGAGGTGGGAGGATGAACTGGGAAGAACTCCGTCGGGGCGGAGTTCGACCGGTGAGAGCTCCCTCCTCCATCATCTCCTTCAGCTCCAAAATGGCTCGAACAACTCCTCCAGGTGTCATCTAAACTCGCCGATGAGGTCGAGGAAGCCTAAAGGCTCCAGGAACCTCCGATGAGGCTCAAAATGGCCCCAGGTCCTTCAATCGTGCGTGTACCTGCAACAAGTAGTCAAGGGGGTCGCGGGCAAACTGCCGCGACCCACCTGCAGGTGGAATGGTATGGGAATGGTGAAAATGGAGCTCGCCGGAGCAAGCTCCAACGAGGTGGTGTAGTGGGTGGTCGATTAGATGTGAGGCAAAATGGAGGGGATTAATCGGTTCCTATGGATATGGTGAAACTAAAAAGAGCAAGAAAACGTAAATAAAACAGACCTCGACGATTGTAGAAGCCAGAGATATGAACCTCGACGGCCGGGGCCAGAGATGGGTGGTGGAGCCGCTCCTCGGCCCTCGCCTGAGCTCTACGCGTGAGCTGGAGGATGCCCTGTCACGGCCTCCGGTCCGAAGCTCGGTGAAAGGACTCAAATTAGGGTCAAAAGAGAGTTCAAGGATCAAAGGGAAGGTTGGGGGGTATTTTGAATAGATAGATCCGGCACTCTGAAGATCGAGACGTAGCGGTCGGATTGATGATCCACAGCCCAAGGAGAGCCCCCGGCGTGAATCACCAAGAAACGAGGTCAAAATGTCGTGAAGAGTGTATCATGAGATAGTGCAAGGTTCACCTCGAAAAACCCGCGAATTTGGCCAAAAACGCGGTTCTGACAAGAGGGCAGGCGCGGGTCAAAGAGTTGACCTGCGGGTCAACTCTCCAACCCTCCTGGTTGGTCCACGTGGACCAACCAGGAAAAAGCCTAGAAAATTTATTTGTTAATTCATTTTAAAATAGCAAATGATTTAATTATTTTTAGGTAATTAAACAAAAAATGTTTATTATTTTATAAGTTATTTTATTATGATTTTTATTTATTTTTTAGAGTTTAAAATTACAAGTTCCCTGTTAAGGGCTATATAGGTATATTTATCAATATAAGTTGATGTTTTATTTTTATTTTGTATATTTATTTTTATCTATTTTGTTTATTATTTTATATATTTATAACTTATTTTTATAAACTTAAATACATTTTTTTATTTTTCTGATGTATTTTATACAATTAAATATATAGAAGTATATTCTTTATAGGTATATTTATTGGTATTATACCTATGTATTTTATACAAGTATTTTATTTTTATGTTTTATTTAGTGATATATTCATGTTTTAATGTATACATATATTATAAATAATATTTACGAAATTATAAAAATATAAAATTATAAAAATAATGAATAATAAATAAAATGAATATTTTAATCTGTACAAGTATACAATAGGGGTCCAAAACCTAACTTTCAAAACCATAACTTAGAAAAATATGAAACCACCTTTATTAAATAGCTTATTGAAAATTATATACTATTAAAAGTGATTTTGATAGATTTCAAGTTTTTATTTGAGAGATACAAAATTCTGGGAAGTTGGAATTCTGGGAACTTATTTAGATCATAACTTTTTATCTACATTATTTTTGTGTGAAATCAATTTTATATCTATATTTAGTTGTCTACAACTTTCATATATAAAGTTTCTTTATTCGAAGTATAAAAAGTATAACTCAAAATGGGTCTCAAAATGAATAAAGAATGAATTAAATAAAAGGGATTTTTATTGGTTTCAGGCCCTTATCTCCCCCTACTTTATTCCTTGTCGACCTAGTCATCGAGATGCCTAGGTCTCGGGGTTTCGGGTCATAAAATATTTACAATATTTTATTCTTTTTCTTTTATTTTCTTTATTTTATAATTTTGGCATTAAAAACAATATTTTATACACAATATACACAAATATGCATGAATGCTAAAATGCATGAATTAACAGTATTTACACACATTTACTATGGTTTTTAAGGCCAAAATGATAGAATAAAGATGATGAAACGTAGATTCATCATCCCCCTATACTTGCCTTTGCTATCCCCTAGCAAACACTTATGCAATAAGTGCAGAAAAAGAAAAACAAAGAAAAGAAAAAGAAGAAAGATGGATTAAATTTAATTGTCAAACTTGTCTTCACAAAATCAAAGTTTGGAGCTTAAGTCGGACCTTTGGAATTTTAGTGTGGGCGGAACCTTAATGAGAACCGGATTTGAAATCCAACATCCTTCAAGAATCCCAAAAATCTGTTCAAGTCTCCTCAATAGCCAGGTCAGAAATATTTCAACTCATACGCAAACCCTTACGACTATGAATTAGACTCGTCTAGTGTAAGTGATGGTGGCTCTCCCCAACTAGAATGACAAAGTGACTGACTTCTCCAGTACGACAACCCAATGATTCCTCAATCCAACAACTCCTTCCTCGAGGAGCGGGGTATTCCCTTCTAAGTTCAAGTAACAACAATCTCAAGAAGAGGGGATGAAGAGAAGAATGGACGGTAGCCAATGTAGCTACCTATCCTAGGTTGCAAGACCAGTGTAGTCAAGTCATACAGCTACAGGCTCACATGATTTGATATTGATGCTCAAGCTTGCTTATTGATTGTACAACATATATACATACTCCGGCAGGCATTTTATTTTTATACAGTCCTGTCCAATTTTTTTGAAGTTTTTCTTCTTTTTTTTGAAATACTATTTACAACAGCATTTACATAAGGAGTTTTTCCTCTTGAGCCAGTAGACTATCCCTCTTTTGAAGCTTTATTGCAACCCACACCCTCCTGTCTTTAGAATTCCTCATCACTGGACGGGTTGGGGTGCACTTCCCTCCCTAGAGGAGGACAAATGTTTCCACTTATGTGCGTCTCATACTGGCAAATTCAACCCCCTCACCACTCCAACTGAGTTGAGCCATGTGAAAGGTGCAGGTGTCCAAGTTAGGTCATTATCAACAAGAGTCGTGCATGTACTCTGAAATACTCTACTTAAGCAACAATAATCCATTGAACCAAGTCTCGTGAACCTCAAAGAATTAAGTCAATCTAGACCTGAAGTACCTCAATTCCAGTTCCTATAAGATTCCTGTTATTAGGTAGATTTTAAGGTACAACCAAGCTCCAATCTCCGGATTTTACTTAGACTTGTTCAGCTATCAAACTCAATCCGAAAAATGCTCATGCTATGCAAATGCTATGTGGAATGCAGAAAATATTTTTGTGATGCAATTTTCAAAGATTTTGAACTTTTTATGGATTTTTGAAAAGATGATCCATATGCAGTTTTTTGTATTTTTTTCAAAAGAGTTTTCAATTGTTTTTGGTATTTTAATTTTGCATATGTTTTTGGGGATTTTTTTTGAAAAGAAAAGATTTTGGCTAAAAACTAGGTTAAAATATTTACACAAGGATGTATCTTATATTTACAAGAAGTGGATTTTAAGAATTCTAAGTGGTCAATTTTATAAGTATATATATATAAAGGATTTTAGGTGAGATGTATGTATTCCTCAAACATATTTGAAAATCATTTTACAAACAATTTTGAAAAACTATAATCCAAAATAATTTTTACAACCATTTTTACAAACATGTACACACATTTGAAAATCATTTTTGCAAAGGTTTTTCTAAACAGTATATATAGTTTTTCAAAATATTTTTGCAACCATTTTTCAAATATTTGCAAATAGTTTTCCAAACATTTTTATTTCACACAAAGAAAATGAATTTTTCAAAACAAAACATTTTTATAAAGGTTGAAAATATTGAACAAAATATTTTACAAATAGTTTTTAAAATATTTTTCAAACGGATTTTCAAACTATTTTTTAAACATTTTGCAAAAAAACATTTTCTCCTGACTTATTAATCAGTAAAAAAAAGAATTTGAGGAATAATAACATCTTTTTATTAAGTGTTTTAATGAATTTTAAAGAATTTTTAGCCATAATTATTAATAAAAATACAAAATTACGAGTTATGGCTAAAGTGTATACGTAGTATATACGATTCCCCTATGCTTAGCTTGAGCTATGTCCTCATAGATCAGAGAGAAAAGAGGAGACATAACTCATACTGAGTATAGACAAGTCTAATAAATAAATGAATAAAGATACGAATGAATGAGAAGTTGACCGTCTCCCCTACACTTAGGATCAAATAATCCTAAGTATAGAAGACTGTACACAAAGCAGAGAGGGTCAAGGGTGGGAATGAAAAGATCGTACTCAGACTGTCTTCCCCTATACTTAGGGTAAGATATCCCTAAGTATAGACAAGAAGAGGAGACAATGGAGAGGATCAAAGAATAGTACTCGGGGTGCACACCCCCTATACTTAGGACAAAGTACGTCCTAAGTACAGAAGACTGTCAACAAGGGACGACACCTTTTTTGGTAGAAAAATAAAATAGAAAAGGAAAAGAAGAAAAGAGATGAAATTGGAAGAAGATATCGTGAGAATGCACACACCACTCCCCCTGTACTTAGGGTAAAAGAAGCCCTAAGTACAGGCAACAACAGGAGTAATGAAACGGAACGATGAACACTCAGCTCATCCACCCCCCTATACTTAGGACAAAGTACGTCCTAAGCCGGGAAAACACGAGAATGGATGGATGAGCAATACGGGAGATGGACGAAGATGAACAAAGGATGATATACAACAGAGGTGATTGTACACATGATCAAGAAGGTAGAAAGCGAACCTTCTTGCGGGACCGCTGAGGAATAGATCTGGTATAGTGCAGGTCGACATCGGGGTCCATAGTGGATGGAAGTCGATTAGGGTCGACAGGGTGTATGTCCTCAGTGGTCCTAAGGTGAAGAGGCACATACAGAAGAGTGGAAGAAGTGTGGTCAGATCTGGCGTTGGGGGTCTCGCAGATATCATAGTGAAAAGGGACGAACTCATCATCATCGGAAGAAGTGTAGTCAGAGTCATCATGCGAGGTGTCATCCAGGTCAAAACCAAAAGGAATGAATTCATCAGTGGAAGTAGTCGAACTCTGTTCGTCCTCTATAATCTCAACCGGATCATCTTTTTCATCAAAAGGCCTGAATTCTCAAAAAAAAGTAATCAGGTCAAATTCGGCCTTTGTCTTATCTAAATCTAAGTGAACAGGAGCGGACTCATCAGTGAAAGTAGTCAAGTCATGTCCGTCCTGTCTAGTCTTCAAATATGCCCTCCGCTCAATGGTGTCAATCGTGTAAATCTCGCGGATGTCATCAACACATCGCCAAGTCCCAGAAGAAGGAAATTCGAGGTCCATGCTTTCTGAGCCTTCCTCCACGGGGAGGAATTCTCGGGTCTCAGGGGAGTCCAACATACAACAAAAGTCTCTGATAGTATCATCTAGGTCATGGTCCTCGAGGTCAGCCAAGATAGGTGTGGTCACATTAGGTGCATGTCTCTGGTCAACTGTAGGTGCGGTGATCAACACTTCGCTCCCGACATCAGAACAGAAGCGAATCTCTCATGATCCATAATCAATAACGACCCTCGCAGAGGCGAGGAATAATCGTCCCAGAATGATTGGAGAGTGCTCCCCTGTGGAGGTATCCATGGGCAATGCGACAAAATCAACATTGTAGCTCGTGCCCTGAATCGAAATGATGGTATTTTCAAGGATACCCTTTGGCCTCTTTATAGATCCCTCAACAAACTGATCGATCATCCTGATTTTCTTGAGAGGCCCTAAGTGAAGAGAATGTACCCGCGAGAAGGGTATAATGCTAATCGAAGCGCCGCCGTCTAGAAGAGTGTGATCACATGTAAAGTCAGAGATGGTGCAACTAATGAAAGGTGTGGTAGTATTCCTCTTCTTAGGAATGGGACGGTGTGTGATGGCATGGGCAGTGGCCATGGTCAGAATATGACGCTCAGATCTGCTCCTTTGCTTCCTCTTCTTGGGAAGAGGAGTGGATAAATCGGTCATGGCCTGCTGAAGTGGGGCAGGATGATCTCATGAATAGTAGCCACCACTTCGGGTTCAGTAAACATTTTTTTTTAATTTTTGGACCTCCTCCATACAAGGGAGAAGGTCGGAATCAACATCTACACGAGGCATGTCAAGAGCAGTCTGTACAGCGACATCCTCGAGGTCAAAGGTGGGACAGAGTGTGAATGGATGTTTGGTCAAGGGATCTAGCAAGTGGGCGCTCTCCTCACATTCTGACTCAACCAAAGATCTCCCGAACTCTTTTTGGGTTTTTAAATTTATCTCATTTTTTTGTATTTTTGGTGATTGCAAGCTCTCCTGGAAGTCCTCGAGTGAACCCATATCATGAAATGGTGGAATATCATGGTCTCTCTTATTTATACTAGCGAGGTTGTCAATCCTCTGTCTCATACGATCCATCATTTGGGTCAAGTGCTCAAGGGTGGACTCCATGAAAGGTGACTCCAATAGCTCAGTCTCAGGTGAATGTGAAGGTGGAGAATACGGAGGTGGTGGTGGGTGTGGGTAGAAGTCCGAGTCTTGATACTATGGCTGAGGCGGATATGTACAAAAATCAGAAAAAATAGGAGGAGGGTCCTTCTGATAAAAGGGAGGTGGATCGTCTGGAGTGAACGAGGGATCCGTAAAGTCCGGATAAAATGCGCTCCAGGGGTCCATCTCGAAAACAAAAGGAAACGATTCGGGAGAGCACGAAGGTCAAGTCAAGAGAAGTGAAGGAAAAGGTGCAAATACACAAATGCGTTCTAGAACACACACATGCAAGCACAAACAAACACACACAGAACAAACCCTCAATTCACCTACTCCACTCGGTGAAGACCGCAAAAGCGATCTTTTTATCTTGTCTGTTTTAGAGTTAGGTGAGAAGTCAAGAAGTTGCGCAAACACTTAGGGGCTGAATAGGATTTTGGCACTAATCCTTAGTGTGTGCGCGAGCAGATAAAAGCGACGACAATGAGGGGATTTCTCGCCCCAAGACAAATGATTTTCTTTTTGGTTGATTTTAAGGTCGAGTAATGTTAGCAGTCCCAATTTTATTAGTTATCACTTTTTTGTATTTTTAATGAGAAATGCACACGCCTAACGAGGAATCAATTTTACTTAGCACCTATGTGATCAAAATCAGAGGGAGAAGCGGAAAAGCAATGCAAGCGGCAAACGATGATGAATGCTAAAGCGTAAATGCTCACCTTGCCTCCAGCACTCTACATGCTAGGATGCTCAGTAGAATTGAAACCTAAACTATATGCAATGCAACCGATGAAATCACCCTAGGATGAGAAGCTGCTATTAGCGTGAAGCACAATTTTCAAAATTTGTCGTGATCCAAATGTAGACTATAGGCACATGAAAATATACTTAGTTGTTTGGACCCAATACTACGTCAAGCAGCTCCTACAGCTAAGGCTCAATCACACAAAGGAAAGAAATCAAAACTGAGAAACAAAAGAAAAAAAAGCGATGAAAACACGACAAAACTGCGGTGAGCTCCCAAGTGAACAATCACTTAAAAATTGGGCCCGAAAGTCCAAAGTCTGGGTACCTATATTATTACAATAATAGAGGGTCTCTCACTCACTTCAAATTACAAAAATAAATAAATACAAAAAATAAAAGTGGAGCTAGGTCTTCAAAAATCTCTAAGTCTCCTTGATACTAGGTCGGCAAACTGACACCGTCTTCACGTGGGTGCGTAGGTGCCTTGGGTAGAGCGCCTCACTCGATCCGAGGTACCTCACACGAAGTCAACAAGAGAGGAAGTTAGACAGCTCAAACAATATATATCAAAAAAAAGCAAATAAATAAAACCGCAAAAATAGACAAATGTTCACAAGCACAAATAATCCCAATCCAAGCGCTGTTGCTCCCCGGCAATGGCACCATTTGTTGAAGCTAAAAATCGAGCGATCTAAATATGTCTCAAACAGGGCGGAGACACAGTCGCTGTGACGACCACACGAAATCTATAATTCAAACAACAATTAACCCACAACAGAGATCAAACAATGAAAATGGTGCGGAGTTAAAATTTATTATAACTCTACAAAAGATGCGTATAGTGCAAGTAGTGTAGAGGTCGAACACATGGAGCAAACATGTAGATCAGGACAGAAGTGCACAAAAGTGATTTTGATATATTTGTCTATCAATTCTATATTTTTGTGGGTTTTTCCAATTTTATATTTTATAATTTTAATTTTATATTTTTATATTTTGAATCTTAATTTTTGATTTTATATTTTCTTTTTATAATTTATATATTTTTTATATATTTTTTCTTTTTAATTATAAAACAAAGTACATATACAAAATAAGAAAAGAGAGGTAATGTATTTATAAAAATAGGTAAAAATAAGCAAAATTCAGGAAATAAAAAATTTTTGTGCTTTTTATATTTTTTTTCTAATATTTTTGTGATTTTTTCTATATTTTTGCTAATTTTTTGGTATTTTTAATGTCACAAATACTCAAAACAATGAATAAGATAAAAAGTCGAAATTAAAATGGAGAAACAAAATACAAAACAGTAACAAAAATTCTCCAAATTAATTTAAAATTAAAGATAATAAAATAGAGAAAATTTAGAAATAGAGGTCATATTTTTTTGATTTTTCAGGAATTTTTAATATTTTTATGAATATTTTAGGGGTTTTGTAATTTTTATGAGTTTTCTTTTATTATTTTTAGTGATTTTTGGACTGAATATAAAACAAACTTAAATACACAAAATTTATTTTTTGGTAATTTTTCAAGAAGTTTTTATATTTTTTATGTATTTTCTAATGCAAACAGAGATGAAAATGCATGTTTTTGAATTTTTATAAATATTAAAATGCATCAAAAATAAAAAAATAAAAATATGGCAAGATAGAGGAATGAAACAAGAACTTATGCTAATTTTTGGGGATTTTTTTGAATTTTAGATATACATGAAATAAATGCAAACAACAAAGAGAAAATTCACCCCAAGCAAGGGTATTTTCATAAATAAGAAAAAGTCCAGGGGACTGAATACAATTTTTCCACAAATATATAACGCAATAAAAAACTTTGTGGACTAAAAATAAATGGCCAAACACCCAGGGATAAAAGTGCAAAATTTCCAACAGACACACGTAGCAAACACGTGCCTGGCAGGGATTGTTCTATAATTTTCAAAACCTAGGGGGTTAACTTGCATTTTTTTCAAAAAGATAATAACTTAATTAAAAGGATTCTGGACTTAATACAGATACAACTACTCCCAGGAGGTTCTCCACAAAATGCCCAACTCCACGTGCATGAGTCATGTGAGGTGACGTGGCCGGGGACCTAAATGCAATATGGAAAACTTCGGGGACGGTTCTATAATTTTTACAAAATAACTAAAACAACAAATGGAAGTTTAAATATTAATTATTAATTACAAAAATAGCCGAGGTTAGATTTGCAAAATACCCAGGCGAAGTGAATCGGACGGCTGAAGAGATTTCACTTGACATGTGTCCGCACGAGGCGCGCTGATGACGGTTCGGCTGCCAACGACTGCGATTAGATGCTGCTTGGATGATATGACGGCTGGCAACATGGATGATCCGACAGTGCATGCGAGATCTGGAGAGCGGCCTTCGATCTAACAGCGGAGGAGGTGGGAGGATGAACCGGGAAGAACTCCACCAGGGCAAAGTTCGACCAGCGAGAGCTCCCTCCACCTTCGTCCCCTTCAGCTCCAAAATGGCTCGAACAACTACTGCAGGTGTCGTCTAAATGTTGGTGGCCCCAAAATTCTCTGGTGGACACCGGAGCTCGCCGACGAGGTCGAGGAAGCCTAAAGGCTCCAGGAGCCTCCGACGAGGCTCAAAATGGACCCAAGTCCTTCAATCGCGAGTGTACCTGCAACAAGTAGTCAAAGGGGTCGCGGGCAAACTTCTACGACCCACCTGCAGGTGGAATGGTGTGGGAATGTGAAAATGGAGCTTGCCGGAGCAAGCTCCGTCGAGGTGGTGTAGCGGGTGGTCGATTGGATGTGAGGCAAAACGGAGGGGATTAATCGGTTCCTAGGGATACGATGAAACTAAAAGAGCAAGAAAACGTAAATAAAATGGACCTCGATGGTTGTAGAAGCCAGATATATGAACCTCGACGGCCGATGCCGGAGATGGGTGGTGGAGCCGCTCCTCGGCCCTCGCCTGAGCTCCACGTGCGAGCTGGAGGATGCCCTGTCATGGCCTCCAGTCCGGATCTCAGTGGAAGGACTCAAATTAGGGTCAAAAGAGGGTTCACGGATCAAAGGGAAGGTTGGGGGGGTTATTTTGAATAGATGGCTCTGGCGCTCCGAAGATTAAGACGTAGCGATCGGATTGATGATCCACATCCCAAGGAGAGCCCCTGGCGTGAATCACCAAGAATCGAGGTTGAAATGTCGTGAAGAGTGTATCATGAGATAGTGCAAGGATTAGCCTCGAAAAAATCGTGAATATGGCCAAAAATGCAGTTCTGACAAGAGGGCAGGCGCGGGTCCGAGAGTTGACCCGCGGGTCAACTCTCCAACCCTCCTGTTTGGTCCACGTGGACCAACCAGGAAAAAACCTGGAAAATTTATTTGCTAATTCATTTTAAAATATAAAATGATTTAATTATTTTTAGGTTATTAAATGGAAAATGTTTATTTTTTTTATAAATTATTTTATTATGATTTTTATTTATTTTTTAGAGGTTCTAAATTACAAGTTCCCTTTTAAGGGCTATATAGGTATATTTATCTATACAAGTTAATGTTTTATTTTTATTTTGTATATTTAATTTTATTTATTTTGTTTATTATTTTATATATTTATAACTTATTTTATAAACTTAAATATATTTTTATTTTTTTCTGATGTATTTTATACAATTAAATAAATAGAAGTATATTCTTTATAGGTATATTTATTGGTATTATACCTATGTATTTTATACAAGTATTTTATTTTTATGTTTTCATTAGGGATTTATTCCTATTTTCTAATGTATACATATATTATAAATAATATTTGCAAAAATATAGAATTATAAAATTATAAAAATAATGAACAATAAATAAAATGAATAATTTAATCTCTACAAGTATACAATAGGGGTCCAAAACCCAACTTTCGAACTGTAGCTCAGAAAAATATGAAACCACTTTCATTAAATAGATTATTAAAAATTATATACAATGAAATGTGATTTTAATAGATTTCAAGTTTTTACTTGAGAGATAGAGGTCTGGGAAGTTGGGATTCTGGAAATTATTCAGATCATAACTTTTTATCTGTGCATAATTTTTGTGTGAAATCAATTTTATATTTTTCTATATTTAATTATCTACAACTTTCATGTATAAATTTTCTTTATTTGAAGTATAAATAGTAGAACTAGAAATGGGTCCCAAAATGAATAAAGAATGAATTAAATAAAAGGGATTTTTATTGGTTTCTGGCCCTTATCTCCCCCTACTTTTTTCCTTGTCGACCTAGTCATCAAGATGCCTAGGTCTCAGGGTTTCGGGTCATAAAATATTTACAATATTTTATTCTTTTTCTTTTATTTTCTTTATTCTATAATTTTGGCATTAGAAATAGTATTTTATACACAATATACACAAATATGCATGAATGCTAAAATGAATGAATTAATAGTATTTACACACATTTACTTGGGTTTTTAAGGTCAAAATGATATAATAAAGATGATGAAACATAGATTCATTAGGTACGAAGGATCCGCAAAGTCTGGATAGAAATTGCTCCAATCGGCCATCTCAAAATCAAAAGGAAAAATGATTCGGAAGAGCACAAAGGTCAAATCAAGGGAAGTGAGAAAAAGGCACAAATGCGTAGAGGAGATCTTGAATGCACACAAAACAATCACAATCAAACTCACATAAAACAAATCCTCAATTCACCTACTCAACTCGGTAAAGATCGCAAAGTGCGGTTTTTTTATCTTCTCTATTTTAGAGTTAGGTGAGAAGTCAAAAAGTTGTACAATCACTTAGGAGGGATGAATAGGATTTTGGCACTAGTCCTTAATTTGTACACGAGCAAATAAAAACGAAGACAATGAGGGGATTGCTCGCCCCAATATAAGGTTTTTCTTTTTGGTAGATTTTAGGGTCGAGTAATGTTAATAGTCGCAATTTTATTGTTATCACTTTTTGGATTTTTAGTAGGAAATACGCGCGCCTATCGAGGGGTCAATTACTTTAAGCACCTAGGTGATCAAATCAGGGGTAGATTCAGAAAAGCAATGCAAGCAGCAAATTAATGATGAATGCTAAAGCGAAATTCTCATCTTGCCTCCAGCACTCTACATGTAAAGATGCTTAGTAGAATTGAAACCTATCTATATGCAAATGCAAGCCGATGAAATCGCCCCAGGATGAGAAACTGCTATTATCGTGAAGAACCAGATGCTAAATATCTAGAAGAGAGATCCAGATGTCCGGTCTCTGAAGTGCATCGGTGTCTGCCACAGTGGATCCTGCAAGCACTGTATAGCACTTCTCTCGATGCTCGATCTCAAATCCAAAATAGATAGCAATTAGAATTGACTAGATCCAAACATAGACTATAGGAATACGCAAATATAATTAGGTGTTTGGACCTAATACTATCAACAAGCAGTTCCTACAGCAGAGCTCAATTACACAAAAGAAAGAAAAGCAAAACCAAGAACAAAATAAAAAAAGGCGATGAAAACCGCGACAAAACTGACGAGGCCCCCAAGGGAACAATCCCTTGGGCACTAGACCTCGTGATATGTAGTGTCTGAATTATTACAAATTCAAATGGTCTCTCTCTCTCTTCAAATTACACAAATGAATAAAATAAAAAGTGCAGCTAGAGCTAGGTCTTCAAATTCTCTCTAGGTCTCCATCGATTCTAGGTTAGGAGTCACAACACGCCTTCACGTAGGTGCACATGCACCTTGAGTAGAGCACCTCCCTCGATCTGTGGTACCTCGCACAAAGTCAACAAGAGAGGAGGTTAGACAACTCAACAAGATATGTCAAATAATAAAGAAAATAAATGAAATAAAGTATAGATAAATAAAATCACAATCAAATCAAAGCTAATCTATGTGCAGTTGCTCCCTGGCAATGGTGCCATTTGTTGAATAGGATTTTGTGAGGGTCTAGAAATCTCACAAGGCGAGAGATCCAGTCGATGCGGTGACCGCTCACTAAACCCAACTTCAGACAACAATTAGCCCACAACAGATGATCAAACAATGAAAAGCAGATGCGGAGTTAAAATTTATTATAACTGTACAACAAAGATGTGTATAGGTGCAAGTATGTGTAGAGTGTCGAACACAGGGAACAAGCAGGATAGATCGGTCAAAGAATGCGCAAAATGCAAATGTGATGAATTTGTCTATAAGTTCCTTTTTATAGATTTTATATTTTTAATTTTTTAATTTTTTATTTTTATATTTTTATATTTTGATTTTTAATTTTCTGTTATTATATTTTCTTTTTATATTTTATATTTTTTTATATTTTCTTTTACTTTTAAAATATATAAATCTATATATAGGATATATATACAAGATAGCCTAGGGATTATATAAAAATTAACAAAAATAAGAAAACTCAAGAAAATACAATCTTTTTTGGTTTTAGATAATTTTTTACTATTTTTGTGATTTCTTAGGAAATTTTGCTAATTTTTATAGATTGTTAAAGTCCAAAATACCCTAAAACATGGATAAAATTAATATCCGAACTTAAAATGGAGATATAAAATACCAAACATAGTCAAAAATTCTCTAAATTATTTTTTACATAAAGATAATAAAATAAAGAAAATTTAGAAACAAAAAGTGTAATTTTTGGAATTTTTTAAGAACTTTTAATATTTTTATGAAGGTTTTAATGGTTTTTCTTTTTTTTGAGTTTTCTTTTATACTTTTTTAGTGATTTTTGGTTCAAAGGTCAAGAATACAAAAATACATAAAATATATTTTTTTGAGAATTTTCAAAAAGTTTATAATTTTTATGTATTTTATAATTCAAACAAGAGAAAAAATAGACGTTCTTGATTTTTATAAATATTAAAAAGCGTCAAAATTACAAACAACAAAGAGAATCTACACTATGGCAAGGGTATAAAAATAATTAGCAGAAAGTTACAGGGCCATAGTGTAATTTTTACAAAAATATATTACTAAATTTGAATGTTATAGGACCAAGAAAAAATACGCAAAGCCCTAAAGGCCTCCATGCAAAATGCACAACTCACGTGTTTAAAGATGCGAGCCACGCATGTAGGGGCCTAGATGTAATTTTCAGAGACTTTAGGGGCTCTGCTTGTAATCTCCACAAAAAGTTAACACTGAATTAAAAAGTTTATGGACTAATTGAAAATACAAAATAACATGAGGGTCCTGCTGCAAAATCACCACCTCACGTGATGCGTCACGTGAGATGACGTGGCGTGGACCAGAAAGTAAATATCAGAGAGCTTAAAGGTCTTTCTGTAAATATTACACAAAAATAATAAAGGTCGATGAAAGTTTAGAGTCTAAATATAAATACAAAAATGTGGTGGGGGTGAAATGCAAAATACCACAGCCAACGACGGAGACGAACGATCAGATGATGTTCACTAATGCCACGCATTGCCACCACGTGTGACGATTATGATTCACCCACTAACGGCTAGGACCAGAAGATCTACATCGATCTAATGGTGTAGGGCAGGCATGGTCTGACAGTTCTTGTACAAACTGGGGTGCTGCCCTAATCGGACGGTGGATATAGGATATGGAAGAACGGGGAAGAACTCCAGTGAGACGAACTTCTCCGTCACCGATCCTCCTCCTCTGTGGTCTTTTGAGGCTCCAAAACAGCCGAGGACGATTGATGAATCTACGTTTCATCATCTTTATTCTATCATTTTGGCTTTAAAAACCCTAGTAAATGCGTGTAAATACTGTTAATTTAGGCATTTTAGCATTCATGCATCATTGTGTAAATAGTGTATAACATACGATTTTTAAAGCCAAAATTATAGAATAAAGAAAAGAAAAGAAAAAGAATAAAATATTGTAAATATTTTATGACCCGAAACCCTGAGACCTAGGCATCTCGATGACTAGGTCGACAAGGAATAAAGTAGGGGAGATAAGGGCCAGAATACAATAAAAATACCTTCTATTTTATCCATTCCTTATTCATTTTGGGATCTATTTTTGGTTCCACTTTTTTTACCTCAAATAAAGAAGCTTTGTGCATGAAAGTTGTAGATAATTAAATATAGAAAAATACAAAATTGATTTCCTCAAAAATAATGTATAGATAAAAAGTTATGGTCTGAATAAAAATCTAGAATCCGAACTTCCCAGACTTGTATCTCGCAAATAAAAACTCCAAATGCATCAAACTCACTTTAATTGTATATAATTTAAAATAAGCTATTTAATGGCGGTGGTTTCGCATTTGGCGGAGCTACGGTTTGAAAGTTTCGTTTTGGACCCCCTATTGTATACTTGTACAGATTAAAATATTCATTTTATTATTTATTCATTATTTTTATAAGTTTATATTTTTATAATTTTGTAAATATTACTTATAATATATATGTGTGTTAAAATCAGAATAAAAACTCAAAGAAAACTCAAAATAAAAATACTTGTAAATAATGTACATAGGTATAATACCTATACATAGACCTATATAATTCATACTTATATTTTATTAAATGTATAAAATACATCAGAAAAAAATAAAAATATATTTAAGTGTATAAAAATACTTTATAAATTTATAAAATAATAAACAAAAATAAATAAATTAAAAACACAAAATAAAAATAAAATATCTAAATACATAGATATGTATACCTATAAAGGGTATAAAAGGAAACTTGTAATTAATATCTCTAAAAAATAAATAAAACTTACCATAAAATAATTCATAAAATAATAAACATTTTTTATTTTGAAACCAAAAATTAATAAATTCAAATACTATTTTTAATTGAATTTACAAACCTTTTTTTCCAAGGTTTTTTCTGGTTGGTCCACGTGGACCAACCAGATCTCTCCCTTGGTTGACCTCGGTCAACTCTCTGACCGAGGTCTGGACTGTGTCAGAATTGAGTGTTTGTCTGTTTTCACCCTTTTTTCTAGGTCGCGTCATTCACCATTTCATGTCAATGTCTTCATGACTTTTTCTCCTTGTAGGATGGTCTTACACGCCTAGGGTCCTCCTCGAGGAATGGATGCCTGTGTCGCCTGATGCACCTCGTTCTTTGGAGCCACTCAACCATTGTTCAAAATGACCCCCTAGACTTCATCCCTCCCTTGAACCCCCTTGGACCCGTTCTAGCATTCCTTCTTGGAGGTCTGGGTAGAGCATGGTGACAGCGAGACTCCCCGCTCCTTGGAGGCGTCGTTAGGCGAGTTAGAGGTGGCTTCCATCATCTCCAGCCACGGGTGGCCGTCGAGGTACCTTCTCCTTGCTTTTTGGCAAGTCGAGATGATGTTTTCCCTTTGATTTTCTGTCCAATAGTCAGCTGTAGGCTCCATATGTAGGCTTATGCTTTCAGTTAGCCATGTAATTAAGAAATCTGCAATGATTTGGTTTATAAAAACCTCACCGGAGATCCGCTCCAACCATCATCATCCACCAAGCCTAAACTTCCATTATCACCCCTCAGCCGACCTTGGGACCTTCCTTGTTGTTCTTGATATTAACCTGCAGGTACCAGGCGCCGCAGGCCCCTAAAGGGGCCGGATTTTTGTCTAAAAAAACCATCTCCAGGTCGGCTTGAGAAGCTGGGAGCGCCGGAGCACCTACAACGGTCTCCGGCCATTTTTGGAGCCCCTGGGAGGTACGAAGCTGCTGTAGGGACGTGGAACGACCGTCATCGGTTGTGAAGGTGACTGGAGCCGTAATTAACAGTGAATCAAATCTCACCGGAGGGAGACTCTTCCGGAGTTCGTCCAACCGAGTCTCCAGCCGTCGGATCCGTCTTGTTCCTCCAAGTCTACAGCCGACGTTGGATCTCGCAGCCACGCACCATCCGATCTTCATCGACTATTTAATCTGGACCGTTGCGGGCGAACCGTCATCGCGCGGGGAAGCGACGCCACGTGTCCCAAGTAAAATCCCATCTGCCGTCCACCAGCCCCCTTGCGTGGGTAATTTTGCATTCTATCCCGCCTGTTCTTGTAATTTGTTAAGTAGGCATTAAATTTTCATATGTGCTTATAATTTTGTGTATATTTTGCATGGTGCCCCCCATGTTTGGTCTTGTTCAAGTTTCAGTCCTTGCCAGGCCACGTGCAGCACACACGTGACTAGTTCTTTTTGCAAAAGCATTCCTGGGTTTTGTTTTATTTAGATTTAGTCCGAAACATTTCAGATCAGTGTTAACTTTTTGGTACATTTGCAATTAGGCCTCTACGTTTGTTGGAATTTTCAGTTGTGCCCCCGCCTGGTCACGTGTCTCGTGCACGTGGACTCTAGCATTTTTGCAGGAAAGGGCTTGCACCTTTACAAATTTATATTCAGCCCTTGAATTCCAGTAATTAGTGATATACTTTCTGGAGAATTTACATACAGGTCCACGAACATTTCCATAATTGCAAAATAACCCCTGACAGTTTGATTTTTCTTTTTGTTGATTCTGTATTATTGCATACGCCTATAAAATGCTAAAAAGTCCACAAAAATTTCCATAGATTTCTGTTGCATTGTAGTACTATGTCATATTTTTATTTTGCATATTCATTGCATTTTATTATTTATAAAAAATCAAAAACATCCATTTTCAGCACTATTTGCATTATAAAATACATAAAAAATATAAAAACACTTCAGAAAATTCCCAAAAAATAGATTTTGCCTATTTTAGTGTCTTTTAATTCCAATCCAAAAATCACTAAAAAATATAAAAGAAAACTCCTAAAAATTAGAAAAGCCAAAAACCTTCCTAAAAATATTAAAAATCCATAATAAATCCTAAAAATACAATCTTTGTCTCTGAATTTTCCTCGTTCTATTATCTTTTACTGAAAATTAATTCAGAGAATTTTTGTTACTGTTTCCTATTTTATTTCTCCATTTTAGTTCCAACCCTTTATTTGATTCACTGTTTTCTTGTATTTTTGACTTTAAAAATACCAAACAAATTAAGAAAAATCTAGAAAAATCACAAAAACATTAGAAAAATATAAAAAGACCAAAAACATTTTATTTCCTGAATTTTACTTATTTTTAGTTATTTTTATAAAATACATATACTTCCTTTTTCTTCTTTTGTATATAACTTTATTTAAAGAAAAAGAAAATATAAAAAATATAAAATGAAAAGAGGAAATATAAAATCAGCAAATTAAAAATCAAAATACAAAAATATAAAATTAAAAATTAAAAAAATATAAAATAAAAAACCCACAAAAAATAGCATAGATAGACAAACATTCACATTCACACACTTGAGCATTATTGCCCCGTTCTACCTGTCTGCTTCCTGTGTTCGACCTCTACACATACTTGCACCTATACACATTTTGTTGTAGAGTTATAATAAATTTCAACTCCATATATTGCTTTACATTGTTTCATCATTATTGTGGGTTAATTGTTGTTTTAATCCAGGATTTCCCTGGAGTTCAAACCAGCGACTGGTGATTCGCCTTGTGAATCGACACGACCTCTTGATTTTCTGGGTTAAACAATGGTCCTGTAGGTGTCGTCTATCATCCGGAGGCATCCAAAATTGTCGGGGTTCACCAGCGTCCTTGCACAGGGGCGATAGAGTAGGGAAGCTCCAGGAGCCTCCGACGAAGTCCAAAACTTGCTTCAAATGATCCTTGTGCTCCATGTACCTGCATAAGAGGTTAAGAGGGTCGAGGAAAAAAATGCCTCGACCCTCCAGGTGGCGGTATGGGGCGTAGGTGGAGTGGGCGAAGGCTGCTGCGACGGAAGGGGGAAGAAGGAGCAGCCAGGTCTCGATCCGGCTGGAGTCGAGAGGGAACGTAGGTGGACAGAGGCGCAGGAAGCGAGGAGGAAGCGAGATGAGGTAGAGGCGAAGTTGGTCAACAACGGAAATGCACGGTGGAGGGTTCACCGGAGCAGAACGGGGAGGTTTTACACTAAATACGCAATTAAACAACAAATCGAACGCAAAAGCGATACCTAGAGCTAAGCTATGCTAAGAAAATGCAATAAAAAAGGGTTTACCTCACCGGCAGAGCCAAGAGATAGGACCCACACGTCGATGGCCGTTGGAGGTGGCTGGAAGCACTCCCGACCACGCCTTACCTTCCTCTCAATTCCTGGAGAAGGCATGTCACACCCTCAATCCAGAACACCCTAAGGGGAGGGGAAGATAGGTCAAAAAGAGGTTCAAAATCAAATGGGAAATTCCGATGGTCTTTTGTACAAGTGACGAGCAGCTCCAAGAATCAATGAAGACCGAGCGAATAGGTGATGCTCGGCCCAAGAGAACACTAGGGTGTGTATCATCGATAATTGGGGAGAAAAAGTCGAGAAGGAAGCAAAGCCAAAGGATGCAAGGCTCGACCTCCAAAAATCCGAGAAGAAGAGGCCATACACAATTCTGACAAGGAAACCTCGGTCAGAGAGTTGACTGAGGTCAATAAACGGGATGATCTGGTTGGTCCACGTGGATGTGGGGCGCTGGTGGACCGCCATATCTGACACCTGACTCCCATCAGAGTCGCACGATTGCGCCTTCACCAGCGGCCGCCACCTAGCCCCCCACGTGCGCCTCATGTGCTGCAAGGGTATATATCCCTTTTTACCCAACATTTGTTTACGTTTTAGTCTATAAAATAAAAGTTGTAGTTGAACTTATTTGCATTCCAATCCCTATAGTTTCTATTATTTGCTTTTTAGTCCTCCCAGTTTGGAGGCAAATGTGTCTTCACGTGAACGTTGATGCTTTTGCATTTTTAGTCCTGGACTTTTTAGATGTTAATGTTTGAATACATGTTTCTGAAATTGCAAATATGCCCTGTGAGCGTTGAATTGGCGCATGTGCGGGATTTAATTGGACATTTTACAGAATCGACCCCTGACTTTTAGTGCTTGTTATTGTTTAGTACATAAACTTAAATTAATTGCGTTTAAGTCCATACAACTCACGTGTTAGGTGTTTAATTAAATAAATTTCAAAACTACTCCAAAATTTCAAAAAAATTACCAGTAGCTCCTGCTACTGTGTAATATTTTTGGTAATTTTTGTGACGTGTTTTGAGTTTATTTGTTATTTTCTAAAATTTAAAAAACCTAAAAAAAGTGTTTGTCTAATTTAGAAAACCCATAAAAATATAAAAATACCTTTAAAAATTCTAAAAAACGATTCCTTATTATTTTGCTTTGCTTTATTTTCTATAGCATTTTTATTTCATTATCTTTTATAAAACCACTAAAAATTACAAAACACATAAAATCTTATAAAAATCATTAAAAATTCCTTAAAAATAAAAAAAAACTGTGTTTTCGAGTTCTCTAGTTAGCTTTTATTTTCTATTTTCACTTTAAATAGCTGTTAGGAATTTAGGGGTATTTTAAATATTTTAAAATTGCCTTTCTATCCATGATGTACACAGTTTGTTCGTTTTGCCTTTCTTTTATTTTTAAAAACTATATAAAAATCAGAAAAATCTCATAAATTACCCAAAAACACTTGCATAATTTAAAAAAATAAAAATATTTTTTTATTTTGAAATTTTGACCTTTTTATACCTTAATAAAAATTGTTGTGTTGTGTTTGCTTTCATTTTCTTATTCTTTTTCTTAAAAGAAAATATAAAAAAATTAAAAATTAAAAATCACTAAAAATATTTTTATTTTTTTGGATTTCTCGACTACTTCGTAGGACTATCCCGTGCTCCTTGTGTTCGACCCTGGTAGCTATACCAGGTTAAATAAATAGCAAGATCGCTCTTTTTGATTTTTGTGCTTGATTGATTTTGATTGGTGGTCTCTGTTTTCTTGTTGAGCTTGGCTCGGGTGATTGAGGTCGCAACGACCTTATCTGATACTTAACCTCTGTCGCTCGAGCTGCTCATCAGAATGGTGCCGTTGCTGGGGATGTAAGCCGTTTGTGGACGTCAGATCTGACATCCAACTATCTGACGCATCTACTATGTCGGCGGTCCGGATGAAATCTGGAGGTACGGGGCCAATCCAACAGTGTTGGATCATCCTGTACGAACAACTCTAGGGCGAACTTCACCGGAGCCAAGGAGGAGATCCTCAGACCTGATGGTCGATGGAGAAGCACGGAATGGATCGTGGAAGGCTTTCGCATCGACTGATCGGATCAGATGGGGGCTCCACCGGTCGGATGGGAGTGGCGATGAAGGTGGCCGAGAGGCACTCCGACGAGCCCTGGGATGGATGGAATGAGGGCTCCCAATGTGCATAAAGACCTGCAAAGGGTAGCTCGGACTCAGGGCTACACTCTGGTCTGGGTTATTTGAACCAGAAAGCAAAGAAGCGAGGTAGGGCGCTTGGTCGATCTCCGACGAAGGTGATGGAGGAGACCTAAATCCTAATCTCGACCTAATGGACGAGGGTCAGGGTGATCAGGTTGCGGAGCAAGATGGGGGGTGAGCGTGTGGTTCGATCTGAGCGGTTGGGCATGGGTGACGGAGCTCCGACCAGCTGGTCAGAGCTGGCGAAGGTGCGGCGGCGAACAAATGAAAGATTCGATCAAATGGGAAAATGCTAAGGATAGAAGGGCTACCTGAAAGACTAGGAGTGAACCTGAGCTCCAGGGGAGGGTGGACGTCGAGGTGATGGCCTCGACCTTGATGCGGCTGTCGGGGGAGGCTACTCGCGGCAGATGTCCGGCCACGAAGGGGGAGCTACGGCTATGCTACACCAAATCAACCACCAAGCGGCGCTCCAGGCAGTTGTCACTTAGCTGGAGGTGGCTAGGGTTTCAAATGGGAACGAGGCACGGGCTGTCGTCCTGGGAGAGCGGATGAGAGGTTTTATAACATTGCCAGGAGGCTAGAATAAACGGGCGAGGGCACACGAATTGAGGAGGATTCGTGCCCTCCTAGGGATCCACGAAGGTCATGGATCCACTTGGAGAGTGCGGGCGAAGAATCGGGGCAGCAGGTTGCGTGATCTGCCCGAGAGAAATGGGAGAAGTAGGTCCAGCGAAGACAATCGGGTCGGGTCAAGCCTAGAAGATGGCGTTGACCCGAGTCAATATGCGGACGTGGCCTAATCAGGAGCGGCGTAGGAAAGAGATAAAAGCCGCTACAGGACAAAATAACAAGGAAAATGAAAGATAAATAAATTTAAAATAATAAATGAATTTAAATTAAAAAATGAATAGAATGAAAAATATTTATTATTTTTCAAGGAATTGTTCTGTGATTTTTATTTATTTTTATGAAAAATAAATTACTCTATATATAGTATATTGTATTATATACATGTATAATATACCTATGCATTTTGTACAATTATTTTTAATTTATTATTTTTACAAAAATACTCCAATTTTATATTTTATTTATTTTCAATATAATTTTTGGAGTACAAAATAATTTTTATTTTATTTTTATTAAGTATTTACAGGTATAAAATAAATAGAGAAGGAAATATATATACATGTATTATGTACAAAGGAGGGAGACTTTTATTTTATTTTTATTTTATTTTTCTTATTTTTATTTTATTTTTAGGAATATATACAAGGAGGTAAAACATATTTTTATTTTGGCAAAAATAAATATTTATTTACACCCATGAAAAAGTATTTATTATTTTATAAAGTATTTTATCATGATTTTAATTTATTTTTTAGAGATCTAAAATTAGAAGTTACATTTTAGGGACTATAGATAGGTATATTAATCTATGTATTTTAGTCTTTTATTTTTATTTATATTTTTTATTGTATTAATTTAGTTTTTTTATTTTTATAATTATAACTTATTTTTATAAACTGAAATTTATTTTTATTTTAGTTTTCATATAAAATATATACACATAAATAAATAGATATATTAATTATATAGGTATAATTATAGGTTTTTCATCTATATGCTTTCTTTACATATTTTATTTTTGCATTTTCTTTGGTGTTTTTTTCCTATTTTAATATATACATATATAAAAAATAAAATTTACAAGATTATAAAAAATAGAAAAATATAAAAATAATGAATAATAAATAAAAGAAATATTTTAATCGGTATAATTATACAATAGGGGTCCAAAACCAAACTTTCATACGTAACTCCAAAAAATATGAAACCACCTTCATTAAATAGCTTATTAAAAGTTATATAAAATTAAAGTAATTTTGATATATTTTGAGTTTTTATTTGAGAGATATGGGTCTAGGAAGTTGGGATTTTGGAATCTTATTCTGAGTACAACTTTTATCTATATATTATTTTTGTATGAAATACATTTTTAATTTTTCTATATTTACTTATCTATAACTTTCATGTACAAAGTTCTTTTATTTTAAGTATAAAAAATTGAATTAAAAATAGGTCTCAAAATGAATAAAAAGGAATTAAATAAAGGGAATTTTATTGTATTTTGGACCCTTATCTCCCCCTACTTTATTCCTTGTCAACCTAGTCATCGAGATGCCTACGTCTTGGGATTTAGGGTCATAAAATATTTTCATTATTTTATTCTTTTTCTTTTCTTTTCTTTATTCTATAATTTTGACATTAAAATAGTATTTTATACTCATTTTGTACATAAATGCATGAATGCTAAAATGCCCAAATTAAGGGAATTTACATGCATTTACTAGGGTTTTTAAGGCTCAAATGATAGAATAAAGGTGATGAAATGGAGATTCATCTCCCAACACCTGGAGGAGGAACAGACAGACACCCGGAGGATCAGCCAGATCAGAGACAACCATGGCTGATAAGGCAGTTTGCACAATCCCGGTGCAACTCTCACTCATCGATGGACAGACACCCGGAGGATCAGCCAGATCAGAGACAACCATGGCTGATGAGGCAGTTTGCACAATCCCGGTGCAACTCTCACTCATCGATGGATTCAGCTCCCTGAGATTCTAGGCAACTTCAAGCTCGGCCCCCAGACGATCCAGTTACTACCCAAGTTCCATGGGATAGCCACTAAGGAGCCGCATTTGCACCTGCAATTATTTGAAATGATCTGCAGTACAATCCACGATAGATACGTAGATGAGGACACCATCAAGATGATGGCATTCCCTTTCTCCCTGGTCGACATAGGAGCCTATTGGCTGAAGCATTTGGATAGATATGTCACTACTTGGGAGCAGATCTGGACCGAGTACTTGAACAAGTACTATCCACTCGGTCGGACCAATGCAGCGAGAGCACTGATCAACAATTTCATGATGATCCCCCATGAGCAGTTTCATGAGGCGTGGGATCGCTTTAGAGAGCTCATCGACCGTTGTCCACATCATGAGATATCCAAGCCCAATCTAGTTCAAAGTTTTTTATGAGCTAACACCAGAGCTGCAGGGCTTGTCAATGCCTCATGTGGAGGGTCCTATTTCACCAAAGATGAGGACCAGGTCTGGGCCATCTATGAGGAGATGGCAGAGAATTACACGGTGATGTCCCAGACCCGAGCCTACACACAGGGGAAGACTCACCCATAGGCTGTGTCCTATCAGAGGATAGCACGGGTTGATGCAGGTCCATCTACTTCGTCAGCAGCAGCAGCATAAGCAGAGTCTTCAACAACTAACCTGGGGATTATTAGTGAGAAGTTGGACTGCATAGAGATCATAGAGAAGAAGCAGTGCCAGGGCATGACACAGATAGACCAGTTGGCACAGACTCTCAGTGACCTGAAGACCCATATCTTGTGTCTCCAAGAGGCATGGACGGCTACTCAACCCCGTCTCAGGTCACGGGCAAATCACGGTAGCAACAACTCTTCCCAGCCACCTACCCAGTACCGCTAGGTCCACCATATTCAGGAAGAGCCATTTCAGCAGTTGCAACATTACACTCAGCCACCACCGTCTCAAGACATCAGATGGTGGTGTACCAGCATGATCAACCACTATTCTTCCCCTTACCCTTACGAGTAGGATCCATTAATGGAAGTCAACGAGATTTCGTATGAACGGCAGCAGCCCGGGATCTACCGTGATCATCCTGGATTCAGATGGTCTATCGGAGGCACCTCATCCCAGCAGCAGCCTCCAGCTCAAAGCAGATCGAGCAGCTAACATCAGCAGCAGCCCCAGTACTCCCAGCTACAGCAACATTACCAGTCAGGTCCTTGTCCCTATTATCAGGGATAGGAGTGGAGGCAGCAACAACGTTAGCAGTACACCTAGCCTCCTCCACCGCAGTACGAGTAGAGCCATCCTCATTTCCAGTGAGATAACCCGTCCAATTCTCATGGACCCGTCTATGAGAACCCAACCCTTGACGATCTCGCCCGCCTTCTTTCAGACCAGCAGGCATACTTCTGGCAGGAGATGGATGAGTTCCGATAGGAGATGAGGGACATCATAAAGGGCAAGGTTGCCATACCCACTCAGATCGAGCCCAATCCGAATAATCTGAAGATGAAGTCCGATCAGGTACAATTCGCAGAGACCACCACTCCTAGATACTCCTTGGGTGATATTTCTTCCTATATATTTTATGCTGATTTTGTGACACTTAGGAGTGGTAAGATGCCAGCCGATGGTGCCTCGTCTGAGCGACGACCACATGAGGATCTAGGAGCGCTAGACGAGGTGGATAGCGGTGCTGATGCTGCTAATGGTGTTGATGACGGTGGTGCTGAAGCCACCAAGGATGATGATCAAGTCGACGGTACTGAGGCCATCGTATCTCCAGATGTAGTCGGTGGTACTAATGCCACCATTTCACCAGATGCTGAGCCAGAGCACGGTGCTGATGCCGCGAACACTAACGCCGTGGGCGGTGTTGATGCCACCAGTTTTCATTCAATTGTGTTTTTGTATATTATTGTATCTCATGAGAGTTTAGAAAGGATAAAAAATATGAATAAAGGAAAGGTTTCTTTATTTTCTTCGAGCCCATATATGTTACACGATGATCCTTGTATAAACTCCACTCCTTCACAGGCACATGAACCTCTTCCTAGCCCTCTATCTGAGGAGGGCCCATCCATCCCCTTCCCTTAGGCACTCCGCTTGGAGAAGGGGAATAAAAAAGAAAATCCTAAAAAGACACAACAGTTATAGTTCATCTAGCAGATGATTGACAGATTCCATTTCTAGATGACTCTACAGGAGGCACTTGAGCACATCCCTCTCTTCCAAAAGAACCTGAGAGAGAAGACTACAATTCGCAGGAAGAGAAGGAACCATAATGCCGAGATCCATGTGCGCACTCGAGCCACATCCTTCACGATTCAGAACTGTTTGCTGGCCAAGAGGCCATATGCAGGAGATCCGTATGTCAGATTCCATATTCACGAGCAACGGTTCGATCGAACTCTATTAGACAGTGGCTCTTCCATCAACCTACTTCCGGCAGCCTTACTCGACCGATTCGAGTTTGTCCCTCTTCGACAGAGTAGGGAAACCCTTCAGTTTGCTGCTAGATCTGTCAAGAGGCCAAAGGGGTTGTTGAAGGATGTGGTCGTCACAGTTCAAGGCCTGAAATTCCCCATGGACTTTGTTGTACTGGACATGGAGATCCCTGAGTCTGTGACATATACCGCCATCATTCTGTTGGACATGCGAGCCCACGGCGAGCCATTATGCGATAAATGTTATTGCAAATATCATTCCCTGATCTGAAATGAAGAATAAATAATTTACATAATAGGTCCCTCTATACAATTAGGGTTATGTACCATGGCCATCTTTATGATCATATAGCTGTTGATTCAATAATTGAATCGTAGAGGCTGGTGTTTGAATGAACATCTAAAGAGTTAGATAGAGGACTCATCAGGCACCGTTAAATGATTATTAAGAGATGATCTCCAGCCTGAGTAGGAGATAGCAATCCTTTCTCACATAGGATGATATTTGACCAACCTCTTGATGCAGGTCCTCTGCATAGAAATAGTGATTCAAAGGTGTCAGATTAGTTATGTCAAAGGGTTGACTTAGCGAGATCGAGATAACCTAAGTCCTATGTTGAATGCTGTCACAGCATAGGCACACATCCTCTGACCAGAGTCATATGTGTTACTATATGTCTGAGTGTGTACATTTGGTAGACCAGTAGGTTTATGACCTAACCAAGGTCTATACAACGACGAGCTGGTGTGCATGTAAGGGCATATGAGTGATATGATCTCTCAAAGGGATCATACAGGTTCACTTATGAACTGGAAGACATGAGCTCACTCATGAGGTATTGGGACCGATCAAATTCCATGCAAGGTCATCATGCTTTGGAAGCATGACAAGAATTTGAAGGTATGATATATGCTTTGAGAAAGCATATGATCGATACCGATTCCCAATGACCAAGATTGAGAAACTTGGTGATCAAACCCTGAAGAAGACAGTGTAAAATTGATCTTCATGTTCAGGTTCATCATAGGTCTTCCAATATACATGATATGTAGGTATTGGGAATACCTGAGGGTGATGTGATCATAAACAATTGTATAACCATGACGCTTCCAGTCTGAGAGAGTGATGAAACAGGTCTGGATTTTAGTGACTCCTCTCAGTAGAGAAGTAACTTGATCTTAGTCCAAGTGTTGGACATTGATCTGAATGTGATTTAGATGCAATGAGAAGATTAAGTATATGGACTTGATTTAATCAAGCATCTGTGGGAGGTCTGTTAGATCTGGATTTGAGATAAGATCTCAACATCCAAATCACTATACGTGGAATAATACAATCGCCCTGTCCTTATCTCCAAGTATCTGCGGAGAAAGCACATTATTCTTGAAGGAGTTCACGAATAACTCCTATGAATTTTTTATCCAAGCAAGAATGTCTTGATGATTAAATGAGATTTAATTATCAAATATAATATGAATAAGATTCATATTGTGAGAATGATTATCCAAGATAATTAAATGGGATTTAATTATCAAGGATAAGAATATCGTGGATAGTGCTAATTATAATATCTGTATATATTATAAATGTGATTTATAATATATAATAGAGAGAGAGAATTTTTGTAAATAGCATTTGTTAATTAATAATGTGGATTGAATTCACATTAATTAATTAATTGGAAATGTAATTTACAATTTAGTTTAGGTTGTGAATATGATTCACATATTTTTCAATGGCATGATTGAAATATTCACAAATTAATTTGGAATTAATTTGGTGGATATTATTGCAATAAAAGTTATTGCAATTTATTAAGAAATAATAGGATAAAATAAAAAGGAGACAAATCACCACCAAAAAGGGGTGGCGTCACCAATGACTTAGTCTTAAGTGACACCCCTATTTTTAGGGATGATTTGTTGTCTCCCTTTTTGTTATCTTGTTATCTCTTAATAATTAATTTATGTTAAAATTAAATTGTGTTGATAATAATGCAGCATATATTTAATTTGATATAAATTAATGTTGTTGGTTTTGAACCAACAACAATCATGGCCATTGATTGATACAATGATCAACTTAGCCTTTGGATCTATGTATGCCATGGATTGATAATCCATTGGATCCCAAACTAATATATAAGGAGGGCAACCCTAGCCCTTGAGAATAAATAAACACAACACAAGAGTAGACGCCTACTCTTCCTCTCTCTCTCTCTCTCATTTCGTCCTCTCTCTCCTTCTCTCTACGGTGGTCGTCCATCTATGTGTTGAGAGAGAGAGCTTCTCGCCTTCGCCTTCGACTACTCGAGGATCTCCATTTTCTTTGGGGCTGCTTGCTCTAGAGGAAGACGCCGGATTTCGTTGGACAAAATCAGGAGATTCGAGGCTTGGATCTTCATCAAGGATTGCGGGAGTCACGCGTCTCATCATCGCGCCCGCAAGTGCTGTCTGCGTGGATCGGACTTAAGACAGGAGGATCTCTTGCTTTAGAGATCTTGTGATCGCAACCACGCTTCGAGAGGTATTTATAATACTTTGTGGTTTGATGAAACGATCCAAGAAACGTTCTTGTGATCATGTGGCTTCATCACATGTTTTAAAATTTTTAAATTCCGATACACCTTGCGACTAGTGCGACTAGTCGCCCCGATTGCATAAGATGCGATCGTCACGCTTCCGTGATGCGCTTGAGGATTCTCAATATCCTTCAAGTGGTATCAGAGCCAGGTTGAAAAAGATTTTGGATATGATCCATGAACCTAGGACGACTTGGTTTGAAAGGGTTGCGAAAGTTTTATCGCATTTGAATTTTCTCACCTCTGTCTAATTGATTTTTTCAGCACTGTTTAAATTGTTTAAACACGAAATATTTGGATTTTGTTCCCCATTAAAAAAGGAAACCATAGTATCTGAGTTTACTAAATTTGGATTTCATTTGCTCAAGATATGGCCTTTTGAATAAGCATGTATTCACTGTTGCGGGAACAACAAATCTGAACGTGATTAATTTGTAATTACGGTTTTGATGCGCCTCAAAATACGTGAAATATCACTTAGGTTCTATTCTAAATCAAGTTTGCAATATTAGGAAACTAATTTTGCGAATTTTGGATTTAAATTGATCAAGATAAGTTAATTTTAGTGATTAGGGGTCACTACTGGAAATTGACAAACTTGATCATGAACCTTGTGATAGTCATTCAATTATATTGATGAAAATTAATTGTTAATTTTCTGAAATTGGTTATTGATAAGTATTTGTGAAATATTTAAAGATGATAATCAATTCCTTGAATGGCATCCCACTAACCATAATGATAAGATAGTTGATCTTGATCATTGGTTAATTTGAAATCATCAACAAACATTGTTTGCATACAAAACCCTAGGTCATCCTAGAATAGTTGTAGGACAACTTTTACATGCAAAACCCTCTTGTTTGAATAGGATTGTGGATTTGTTTAGCAAATCTCTTTATAATATAATCAAAATTCTTTTGATGTATATTATATGGTATAATTTCAGTTGAAAGGCCGATGAGCATCTCAAAGTACATGATGATCTATCTGGAATTATCCTTTCTTGAGGTGGATATGGTGTCTAGTCGGAGAGCATTGGGGTGGCAGGTTGCAACGTATGTGGTCCGTCCCACTCTTGTCGGTACTGGCCATGACAACGGGTAGGGACTCGATAATGCCGAAGAAATCAAAGTATATTTTTCTAATTATTAAAATTCAAAATAATACGTACTTTGAGATTATACCTACTACTCAAGTAAAATTCAAAGTTTGTTGATTGAAAATTGGACTGATAATTAATTTAATGTGATCAAATTAATTATATCCTATTAAAACACTCTATTATGAATAGATGTGTATTTCCCTTGGAAGAATTAATTATGTGAATATGATTCACGATAATTAATTATTTCAATTTGAATAAGAGGTGGAGGATCACATAAGTGACATCCATGGTCTCCCGTCAAGGCAAAGAATCTCGTCACCAAAAGTTGTATGTAGGAGACGCCTGTCCGAAGTGATAGATCCTATATACAATTATTTGGATGGGTTTCTTTGCTTCTCGAAAGAGTAAGGCCGTATACATAGTGACCCCAATATCAGGTCCTAATATTATTGGGGCGATATTGGATTGCATATAGCGAGTATTAAGCCTGTTGACGGTTGGTTCAATTAGCAACTGGTCAACATCATCTTAGGGGTGGTGGGCCCGGGTGTTAAAGACTGAATTGGGAAATGCAAGTTGGACTTGCAAGGTTGAATGTGTTCCTGCTTCTTTTTATCGGAGTCACATGTTCTCATATTATTGGGATGTGACAAATATAGGAAAGGAGATCCCAGATCTTGCTAGAGATATAATGGTAAGAATATCTCTTACATTGAAAGTGATTAAGGGAATGAACTTTCATTGTTGACAAGGCAAGACAACTTTGACATAAAAATTCCTAAATCAAAGTACAATATGTATATATAATATATATACCCTTAAGTAAATTTCTTATTTCAGATAATCCTTCATTAAACCCACTCAATGTTATACTCAATAATAACCAGTAAAATATCATGGATTGGACTCATGATCTAGATATTGTACTTGCAATTGAACACATAATGTATGTGGTTGCAATGTGCAAGTTTCCTCAACATAATGAGGAATGACAATTAAATAAGACAATAAAACATCACTTTACGGTTTGTATGTCTCTATAGTCTTGATCTTTCATCGAGTGTACTTTGGAAGTGACATCTCGATGATGATCGCAATTGTCAAAATAATCCTTATAAAATCTAAGAAGATGTTCTGGCATACATATGTGCTCTAGACATTTAATCATGAATGATATGGTTCTCTGCATTATGCAAAATGGTGGCTCGAAAGAGATGATGTATTCAAAATGTTTGAATAGTTACCTGAACCTAAGTCTCTAAGAGTTAAGATGTATGTAGATATGATGAATGTCATCATTCTATTGTCTATACTCTATTCATTCATGAAGCTTCATAATAATCATTTTGTATGAATTTAATGAAGCATGTGTAAATGTTGAAGTGCTCTTGTATTGAAATCTTTTGAATTCAACATAAGTGATTCTTTATCTTGAACAATGGTTGTTTATAGATGAAGAGAGCACAGTGGAAGCGTGGGTCACACCCATGTTAGAAGGAAAGTCAAAGAGATGATTGTACTTCTATGACTTCCATATGACATCTAAACAGTTGGATGAATGCCAATACTGCAATAAGTTGATGTGTTGATAGTATGACTATCAAGTCTATCTAAAATCCATAGTGAAGGACTCAGATAGAGCATCAGAATAATCTACATATAATCATTGACTTTGACTTCCTTATTTCATAAGATAAAGTCTGATAATTGTATCCCAATCTTCTAATGACACTTGCTATTGATTGCATATATATATTAGAAGATTAGAATTTTGATCTAAGGTTTAATAGTCATCTACATGGATATTGGTGCAATTGTTGCAACAATCTCCATTAGATTGATAGACTACATGATTTCAGTAGGAGAGTCCTTAGTCTTAGAGAATGTCTCTATGACATGGATATTAGAATACACTCATATTTTATTTCCATGTGTTGGAAATAAACATGAATTCTGGAATAAACTTATCATAAAGAGTTATGATGGATATATTTCAGATAGTAATCTAACATCTAGTGGACTCCACAAAATTAGAAATTTAATGAATGGTTCATTAAGATTTCTAATATTGAAAATTAAAACCTTTATAAGATCAATAGGAGGATGAAGATCATTTGACAATGATTTGGCATCAAGTTTTGGACATATGTCTGTTGATGAGATCAATAGACTAGTAAGATATGAAACTTTAGAATGTCTAAAATTTCAAATCTTACATACTTGTGAATATTGTAATCGAAGAATGTCCAATACACCCTTCTCTTAGGAAAGGTGTAAGATGTCAAGGTATTCAGGATCTCATACATATTGATGTATGAGGATCATCTATATCATAGTGAACATTATATATATGTGATATCTATTGATGATTATGTATGATATGAGATTTCTTCTCTTCACCTGAGAAACCTTTGAAATGTTCAAAGATTTCATAATTTTGGTTTAGAACCAAAGTTCGAAGGAAGATTAAATGAATTTGATCTAACCAAGGTAGCAAGTACCTATTAGATAAAATTCAAAGAATACCTTATGGAGATATGAATATCATTTCTATCTCAATCCTCTTGATAAAACTAAACTCAATAGAGTTGTAGGGAGATACAATTGGATCATGTGTGACATGATTTGATCAATGATGAATTTTAGCATAATTAACTCTTAGTTTCCAGGTATGTATGTGGTAGAGACTACATTATATATCCTTAATAAGATTCCATGCAAATAAGCTGGAATCGAGCACTAGAGTGTGCTACTTCATTTGGAAAATAAAGGATGGTATTGGATACCTACTTTATAACCCTGAGATTCTTAAAAGATCTCATCTCTGAGAATGTGATTCTTAGAGGATGACTCTCTTGAGAATCAAGATGAAAATAAAGTGTAGGAACTCGTTTGATCTTGAAATGATAATGAGGCTCCTGAAATCTGAAACTAAAAGGATAATTAAAGATGAAACATTAATACCTCTTCAAATGAGTTTGAGGATGTATTCCATGTATCAATTAAGTCTAACAATGATCGGACTTCATGTGATGAAGCTCTTGAGGATCATGACATGGAAAGTTGGATATTAGCAATAAAGTCTAAAGTAGACTTCATATACAAATGTTGTGTATGGACACTCGAGGATCCACCTATAAGGATAAGACCCATTAAGGTGTAAATGGATCTTCAAGAAAAGAGAGAACCTGATGAGAAGGTAGAGACCTTCAAAGCACGATTCATAGCCATGAGCTACACACCGGAAGAGAAGACATTGCTTGCAATGAGACTTGCTCTTCGTTGACCATGCTTAAAATAATCAGAATATTGCTAGCCTTAGCTACACAACTTGATTATTGCATCTTCAAGATGTAAGTCAAGATTGCATTCCTCTAAGAATACCTCTCTGAGGATATTCACATGAAGTAGCCCCGTGGCTTCATGATTGGGGAAAGTAAGGTGTGAAAGCTAAAGAAATCCATCTATAGACTAAAATAAGCTTCTTGTTGTTGGAACATAAGATTTGATGAAATTATAAATGTTATAATTTCAGATATAATTTTGGTGTACCATGTGGAGCTTAGTGGGAGTGCCATTGTGTTCATCATGCTAAATGTAGATAATATCCTAATCATTTGGAATGATATAAGGATGATAATAAGTGTTTTATGATCTGGCTATTTCATACCTTGAGATATGATCTCAAAAGATGCCTCTTGGATCTTAGTTCTGAAGGTGTTCAGAAGCAAAGAAAAGAGGGTATTGGGACTGTCACATTTGTAGTACACCTTGGACATGTTCCATTTTTCTGGAAATTCCAAGGCTTTCTTACCTTAAGATTTGGTACTAGCCTATCTAAAGGGATAGCACCTCAAAGAGTTGGGGTAGTGAATGCTAAAACTGGTTGCCCTTTTGTGCATCAGTTACGAGAAGCTGAAAGTATGCTAGATGTATCCAAAAGCCAGATGTCGGCCATGTAGTGGGAGTAGTAAACTGTTACTAATCCTACTATGGAGATAGAACACTTGATTGCAGTAATAACAATATCTTCAAAGATGACAAGGCTTTAGAGATTGTGATCTCTAAGTCTTATCTTCAAGAAATTAAGACTTCATAGATAGAGATATAAAAGGTCTTAACTGCGAATACCTTAGGAGATAGAGATCTCCAGGAATAAGGGTATTCTGATTAGGATAATAGAAATTACATACTGGTTATAATAATAATTTTTGAGCTATAGTGTCAAGGACACTATGACTGACAAGATTGAGTATTGGTTGCATTAGATGCAACATTCGCATTGGATGCGAGCACTGTTACTGGGGACATCCAACTGTCGTAAAAGGACTTGGCGTAGTCTCGCGGGAACAGAGTGACTGATCAGCTTACCTAGCTATTTTCTAAATAGCCTATGATTGTCACATGAGTGTGGATTTAAATGATTAGCCCACTAATGGCTCTTTGGGCTAGTGGGAGATTGTTGGACATGCGAGCCCACGACGAGCCATTATGCGATAAATGTTATTGCGAATATCATTCCCTGATCTGAAATGAAGAATAAATAATTTGCATAATAGGTCCCTCTATACAATTAGGGTTATGTACCATGCCCGTCTTGATGATCATATAGCCATTGATTCAATAATTGAATCATAGAGGATGGTGTTTTGATGAATATCTAAAGAGTTAGATAGAGGACTCATCAAGCACCGTCAAATAATTATTAAGAGATGATCTCCAGCCTGAGGAGGATATGGAAATCCTTTCTCACATAGGCTGATATCTGACCGACCTCTTGATGCAGGTCCTCTGCATAGGAATAGTGATTCGGACGTGTCAGATTAGTTATTAAAAGGGTTGACTTAGCGAGATCGAGATAACCTAAGTCATATGTTGAATGCTATCACAGCATAGGCACACATCCTCTGACCAGAGACAGATGTGTTACTATATGTCTGAGTGTGTACATTTGAAAGACTAGTAGGTTGATGACCTAACAAAGGTCTATACACCGGTAAGCTGGTGTGCATGTAAGGGCATATGAGTGGTACGATCTCTCAAAGGGATCATACAGGTTCACTTATGAATCGGAAGACATGAGATCACTCATGAGGTATTGAGACCGATCAAATTCCATGACAAGAATTTGAAGGTATGATATATGCTTTGGGAAAGCATATGATCGATACTGATTCCCAATGACCAAGATTGAGAAACTTGGTGATCAAACCCTGAAGAAGACAGTGTAAAATTGATCTTCATCTTCAGGTTGATCATAGGTCTTCCAGTATGTAGGATGTGCAGGTATAGGGAATACCTGAGGGTGATGTGATCATAAACGGTTGTATAACCATGACGCTTCCAGTCTGAGGGAGTGATGAAACAGGTCTGGATTTTAGTGACTCCTCTCAGTAGAGAAGTAACTTGATCTTAGTCCAAGTGTTGGACATTGATCTGAATGTGATTCAGATGCAATGAGAAGATTAAGTATACGGACTTGATTTAATCAAGCATCTGTGGGAGGTCTGTTAGATCTGGATTTGAGATAAGATCTCAACATCCAAGTCACTATACGTGGAACTATACAATCGCCATGTCCTTATCTCTAAGTATCTGCGGAGAAAGCACATTATTCTTGAAGGAGTTCAGGAATAACTCCTATGATGAATTTTGTATCTAAGCAAGAAGGTCTTGATTATTAAATGAGATTTAATTATCAAGTATAATATGAATGAGATCCATATTGTGAGAATGATTATCCAAGATAATTAAATAGGATTTAATTATCAAGGATAAGCAGATCGTGGATAGTGTTGTCCATAATATCTGTGTATATTATAAATGTGATTTATAATATATAACAGAGAGAGAGAATTTTTGTAAATAGCATTTGTTAATTAATAATGTCGATTGGATTCACATTGATTAATTAATTGGAAATGTAATTTACAAATTAGTTTGGGTTGTGAATATGATTCACATATTTTTCAATGGCATGATTGAAATATTCACAAATTAATTTGGAATTAATTTGGTGGATATTATTGCAATAAAAGTTATTGCAATTTATTAAGAAATAATAGGATAAAATAAAAAGGAGACAAATCACCACCAAAAAGGGGTGGCGTCATCAATGACTTAGTCATAGGTGACACCCCCTCTTTTTTAGGGATGATTTGTTGTCTCCCTTTTTGTTATCTAGTTATCTCTTAATAATTAATTTATGTTAAAATTAAATTGTGTTGATAATAATGCAACATATATTTAATCTGATATAAATTAATGTTGTTGGGTTTTAACCAACAACAATCATGGCCTTTGATTGATACATGGATCAACTTAGCCGTTGGATCTATGTATGCCATGGATTGAGATCCATTGGATCCCAAACTAATATATAAGGAGGGCAACCCTAGCCCTTGAGAATAAATGAACACAACATAAGAGTAGACGCCTACTCTTCCTCTCTCTCTCTCATTCTCGTCCTGTCTCTCCCTCTCTCTAAGGTGGTCGTCCAGCTATGTGTTGAGAGAGAGAGAGCTTCTCGCCTTCGCCTTTGACTACTCGAGGATCTCCATCTTCTTTGGGGCTACTTGCTCTAGAGGAAGACGACGGATTTCGTTGGACGAAATAGGAGATTCGAGGCTTGGATCTTCGTCAAGGAATGCGGGAGTCACGCGTCTCATCGTCGGGCCCGCAAGTGCTGTCTTCGTGGATCGAACTTGAGACTGGAGGATCTCTTGCTTTAGAGATCTCGTGATCGCAACCACGCTTCGAGAGGTATTTCTAATACTTTGTGGTTTGATGAAACGATCCAAGGAACGTTCTTGTGATCATGTGGTTTCATCACATGTTTTAAAATTTTTAAATTCCACTGCACCTTGCGAATAGTGCGACTAGTCGCCCCAATTGCATAAGATGCGATCGTCACTCTTCTGTGATGCGCTTGAGGATTCTCATTATCCTTCACATTCTAGGACGTCTAATCTTGGCCACAACCAAGGTGGTGTCCGATCATGATAGTGTGAAGGTATACTTTCGCGTCGAGGGTGAAAGTGTACAAATAGAGACGATCGACGAGACCAGAGCACGAGGCTCATCTTGCTCAGAGTAGTTTAGCGATACAAAGCAGACGATAGATGCAGAGTGAGACGTCCACTGGGAGTGTGATTTTGTGATAACAAATGATCATGCAGTTTGGTCTGACCCCGTTTCACGAGCTCTTGTCTCACATTCAGGCACTACAGATCTACAACTTCTAGCAGATGAGAGTTTAGATAGCACATTCTTGGCCGAGGACACAATCAAGGCTAATGATCGTGGTTTGGATAGCGAAGCATATTTCATCTCTTGCTCTTCTAATTTAGATCCCTCGGATTCCGACATTGATTGGGCAGAGTTTAATGAGTTTTTAGCTTGTCTGATTCCCACAGAGATGACAACTAGGGTGGAGATTGAGCCAACACCTATTACAGACACACCAGCAGGGTCATATTCATCAGATTTTCATGATTAACAAGAGTTCTCCCATTCAGATCTAGTTGCTTTCACGTAGACATTCCAGAAGCTAGATTTTCCAGCTCCCAGTTGCCCAGAGTTGAAGCCCTTGCCACAGCTGCTGAAGTATAGATTCCTTGTAGGTGAGCATGAGATGTACCCAGTCATTATCTCAGCGGATTTGACTGCAGAACATGAATCTCGTTTGATGGACATTCTTGAAAGGAACCACAAGGCGATAGGATGGAGCATAGCTGATCTTCAGGGGATAAGTCCAGCCCTGTGCTCCCACCATATCTATCTCGAAGAGGACCCTAAGCCATCGCGTGAGTTCCAGTGACGGCTGGACTCGAATCTTCGAGAAGTGGTCATGAAAGAGATATCAAAATGGCGGAGCGTCGATTTTATCTACCCCATCTCCGACTCCAAGTGGGTTAGTCCATTACATGTGGTGTCCAAGAAGACGGGCATCACTACAGTTATGAGTGAGTCCGAAGAGGAGATCGCTACCTGGGTACCCACTTCTTGGAGGGTCTGTGTGGACTACAGACGATTGAATCAGGCCACCAAGAAGGATCATTTCTCGCTGCCTTTTATTGACCAAATTATTGAAAGGTTAGCTGGGAAGAGTCATTACTGCTTCCTTGATGGATACTCCGGTTACAATCAGGTGGCTATAGCGCCCAACACTAGGACAAAACGATATTCACCTGTCCGTTTGGGACTTATGCTTTCAGACAGATGCCATTTGGTATATGTAACACCCCAGCGACATTCCAAAGGTGCATGTTTTCCATCTTCCCGGACATGGTGGATTACTATTTAGAGGTCTTCATGGATGAATTTTTGGTCTACGATGATGGGTTTGATGCTTGTCTTGACTGCCTAGACCGCATGCTTCAGCGTTGTATCGAGGTCCATCTTGTTCTATCTTGGGAGAAGAGTAACTTCATGGTGACTCAGGGGACGGTGCTTGGTCATATCATCTCCAACAGGGGCATGGAGGTTGATCCGTCCATGGTGGATATCATTAGGAAACTCAATCCACCATCCAACCTGCGACAGTTGCGGTCTTTTCTAGGGCATGTCAGTTTCTACCGATGTTTTATTTAGGACTTCAGTCGGATTGCCCGACTGCTTACTGATCTGCTGACCAAAGATATCGAGTTCATTGTAGATGATAAGTATCTTGTGTCATTCGAGACTCTCAAGGGACTAATTGTTGAGGCTCCTATCCTTCAGCCGCCTAATTGGTCTCTCCCATTTGAGATCATGATGGATGCTTCTGATTTTACCATAGGGGCTGTACTAGGACAGAGGAGGGATGGATTACCTTATGCCATTCACTAAGCTAGCCATACATTGGATGCCGCTCAGCGGAACTATACTGCCACCGAGAAAGAGATGCTAGCCATAGTTTTTACCTTAGACAAATTCAGATCTTATATTCTTGGATCCAGAGTGACTATTTACACTGATCATACCACCACGAGGTACCTCATGGCAAAGAAGGATGCCAAGGCTAGATTGACCAGATGGATCCTTCTACTCCAGGAGTTTGATATTGAGATTAAGGATAATCCTGCAGTCAAGAATGTAGTGGCGGATCATCTCTCCCGATTGGAAAATCGTGAGGAATCAGAGCAGATAGAACCTATTACAGAGGCCTTCCCAGATGAGGCGATCCTTACTATTGCCTCGCTTCCATGGTACGCCGACATTGTGAACTATCTTGTCGCCAATAAAGTTCCACGAGGTTGGCCCAGACAACGACTTGAGACCTTCCTTGCAAAGGCCAAGTCGTAACATTGGGAGGATCCCATTCTTTATCATGAAGGAGGGGATAGCATCCGGCGTCGGTGCATTCCTCAGGAGGAGCACCATAGCGTCCTCACATACTGCCACAAGCTTGAGGAAGGAGGACATCATTCTGGGAGGAGAACAACACATAAAGTGTTGCTCCAATCCGACCTATGGTGGCCTACCCTCTTCAAGGATTCTGATGAATTCACGAAGAGGTGTACTGACTATCAGAGGATGGGCACTTTTGGACAGCATGCTATGATGCCAATGCAACCCATTCACTTCTGTGAGGTTTTTGATGCATGGGGCATTGATTTCATGGGTCCATTCCCTAAGAGTTAGGGATTTGAGTACATTCTGTTGGCTGTTGATTTGAGGCCATTCCCGCCCGAACCACAGATGCTAAGACCGTTTGCCGATTTTTGAGGAAGAATATCATTTCACAGTTCAGGGTGCCTAGAGTTTTGATATCTGACGGGGGGTCTCATTTTATCAACGACAAGGTAAAGTCCCTTGCTAACTAGTTCATCATAAATCATCGAGTTGCCATATCACCCTCAGACCTATGGTCTTGATGAAGTATCAATCAGGGAGATCAAGACGATATTGCAGAAGGTCATCTACCCAGATAGAAAGGATTGGTCACAGCTTTTCGAGTCGGTCTTGTGGGCATATCAAACTTCCTTCAAGACATCTTTGGGTACATCTCCCTTTCATCTCATTTATGGCAAGACATGCCATTTACCTGTGGAGATAAAGCACAAGTCACTATGTGTTGTCACTGAGATATTATTGGATACAGAGAGTATAGGAGACCAAAGAAGGCAGAGTTTGAAGCCCTGGAGGATCTTGGAGATACAACCTTTTCGAGTAGCCTACAGTAAAGGAGCAAGTGAAGATATGGCATGATTCTCATATCAGCCATGAGCAGTTTGAGCCAAACCAGCGAGTATGGCTATTCGATGCCAGGTTGAGATTATTTCTAGGGAAATTGCAGAGCATGTGGAAGGGACCATACTTGGTCCGAAAGGTGCATGACAATGGCAGCATTGACATATCTGAGATATCGTCGGATTCCACCTTTCGAGTTAACGGTCAGTGCCTGAAACCATATCTAGATCATTATCCGCCGATCATTGACATTACCCCTATTCATTTTGCATGAGATGTGATCTTTGACTCACATCATTTGCATCTCATTCATGATTATCATTTTTCTCCCGCAACTGTACAGATCCACTTGTCCATATCACACATTTTTTGTCTAACACCCCATCTTCATCTTCTGATTATGTTGTACTTAGGGTGCACTTTACCCTAAGTATAGGGGGGTATCAGACTTGTGATTATTCTTTTGATTCTTCTTACCTCTGTTTTGATGCCTATACTTAGGGATATTTTACCCTAAGTATAGGGGAGGTAGATCCTGTACAATCCAACCCTTAGTTTTCCCCTTGTGTACAGATTTTTATACTTAGGATTACTTGATCCTAAGTATAGGGGGATCACCGACCTCTATTGATTTTATTATTTCATTCGTCGTTGTAGTATAGCCGTTCTTTTCACTTCCCAATACTCAGCACGAGTTATGTCTTCTCGTCATCACTCTTTGATCACTCCGAGGACATCGTTCGAGCTAAGTATAGGGGGTGCCATATATATTGTATATACACTTTAGCCATAACTCGTACTTTGTCTGAGTGTGTTAATAAATAAAATGGCTAAGAAAATTTTAAAATTTTCTTGCATTCTTCCGAACACATACATGTCTGTAAATAACTATTTGTAAAAATTAGTTTTGTACAAATGTTTGTAAAAATGCTTTGTTTGTAAAAAGTTTGTAAATATTTTTCTATCAAAATTATGTATATAGTGCAAAATCTTTTAAAAATGTTTGAAAAATAAAAAGTTTGCAAAAACCCGTGTGTAAATGTTTGTAAATAGTTTGCTAAACTTTCCTCTCTTTCTTACATTCAATCATTTTCAAAAATTTTGAAAATTGCATAAAAAGAGCTTTGTACATTCTTCTGAATCATAGTTGACATTTAAACTAGTCTGGAATTAAATTGGGAAATGGAGCTTGGTTAAGACCTTAATCCACCTAATTCTCAGAGGAACCTTATAGGATTTGGGGTTAAGACTTTCATATCATTATAGACATAATTCTTTGAGTCCACTAGGCTATGTTCACATGTCATCTTGATGAGCCTAAGTAGAACACTTAACAACGTGCGCATGACTCTCACAGACAATGGCTTTACTTGGACCAGCATCTCACACATGGCTCTCCACAGATGACGTGATGAGGAGGCAGTTTTCTTTGGCTTGGAGTAGCATACGAGGGCAGTACTTCCAGCAGAACCTCTCATCTTCCTTTAGGGAGGGATGTGCACCTCAACTTGGTCTAGTAGCATTGAGGTCTAAAGATAGGAGTTGTGGGTTGCAATAATGCTTCAAAAGAGGGATAGTCTACTAGCTCGGGAAGAAAAAGTCCGTATGTATATGGTACACCATGTAGATATGTTGTACACATGCACATCAAAAAATGTGAAAATCAAGAAAAACTCCAAAAAATGGACGGGACTGATTGAAAATAAAATGCCTACCAGAGTGTATATAGTTAAATAAAGCAAAGCTTATGTATTCCACCTTCTCATCTCATTAAGCTTGCAGCGGGAGACTTAGCTACACTGGTTGGGCTCCCAGGGATACGTGGCTACACTGGCCATGGTCCATTCTCTTCTTTCCCCTCTTCTTGAGCCGGTTGCACTCGAACTTAGAAGGGAATACCCCGCTCCTCGAGGAAAGAGCTGCTAGACGGAGGAATTAGCGTTACCTTGTTGAGGGAGGTTGTTTCTTTATCATTTCTGAGGTGGGGAGCTACAAATCACTTACACAGTACAAGGAAAGATACATGGTTATTAGAGTTTGTGTATGTAGACTTGTTCTGATTTGGATTATTGAGGACTCTTGACCATAGAATGGTGGAACTTAGAGGTTGCTGAGTCTTAAACCAATATCCCATTAAGGTTCCGACAAACTAATAATCAAAAGGTCTGACTAAGCTCCATACTTCAATTTAATGAAGAAAAGTTTAATAATCAACCTTGATTCTCCTTCTTTTTATCTTCTCTTTCTTTTCACTTCTTTTTCAAATAAAGTGTTTGCTAAGGGAATAGCAAAGTTAAAGTATAGGGGGTGATCAATCCATGATTTTCACTCTTTATTCTCTTATTTTAGCTATTTATCTTAGCAAAGCATCCTGTAAATACTTGTAAATATAATAACTTAGCATTCTACATGTATTTGTTAATATTGCATTTTTAGCATGTTTTTGTGCAAAAATAAAAGAATAAAGGAAAAGAAAAAGGAAGGAGCTATTTAGAATAAATACAGAGTGACTCGAACCCCAAGAGAAGTTCAAGCCTTGACCTGATCGCAAAATAAAATAAGTAGAGAGAGATAGGGTCTACTTTGTATTGTATTGCACATATTAGCTATTTTTGTAAATAATTATTTTTGAAAAAATAAAATTAAATTATTATTTATACCCCTTGTAGATATTTCTAGTAATAATATAAAATAAAATAAAAATCATTAAACAGAAATTAAAAAACATAAAATCCTCCTTTCAATTATACAAAACACATGTATGTACATCACATTCACTATTTATTCTAAGCCTATAAATAATTCATAAAAATAAAATAAAAATTTTTTGTACTCTTAAAAATATGTTGAAAATAAAGAAAATACAAAAGTAAGATATTTGTGTAAAAATAACAAAAAAAATACATGTACATAATACATAGGTATATTATATCTGTATATAATACTATATATTGTATATACATAATTTATTTTTATAAAAATAATTAAAAATTACAGAAAATAGTTTGAAAAATATTAAACATTATTTATTTTGTACACTTTTTAATTTAAAATCATTTACTATTTTTTATTGAATTTATAAATATTTTGTAAATCCTAATTTTCTGATTGGTCCATACCGACCGTTGACCCCCGGTCAACGCCTCCTCCTTCCCGGGTTAGACCTGGATATTGCTCGTCGGAGCTCTTTCTGGAATTTCTCCAGCCCGACTCCGAGCTACTTTTGCCTCAAATTTTGGACCCGATAATCCTCGTTCACCCAACATCCTCACAGGTCTTGTGGTCGATCCGGATTGCTCTAGGGTTCCGCGCTTTTCGCCAATCTTTCTAGACCCTCGAGCAACCTATAAATACTCTCCTTCCCCTTCCTGTCACCGCCGCTCGTGCCTCGCCTCTTCCTTTACCCCTAGAACCCTTTAGCTGAGTGACAACGACCGGAGGGTGTCTTTGGATCGAAGTTTGGTGGCTTAGAGTTGTAGCTCAGCTACGTGGCCGGAGCTCTCCGCCGTGTTCAGCCTCCTTGCCCACCGCAGCACGATTGAGGCCACGACCTCGACTACCGTCTTCGCCTGAAGCAGAGGAACACTTCCAAACCTTCAGGTACTTATCATTTCGCCTCTATTTCCCAGTTCCATTCAATCTTTCCATTTCGTCGTCGTCTCCATCCCCGTGCTCTGTCTAGCTAGACGGAGCTCCGCCACACCCCCTCATCTGTTCAGATCGACTCCACATCTCACCCCACATCTTGCACCGCATCTTGATCACCTTTAGACTAGACCCTCAGGTCAAGATTAAGGCTAAGATTCCCTTCCTCCACAGCCTTCGAGAGTCGAACTCCATATCCCTTCGCTTTACTCATCATTATCAAGCAATAACCCGACTGGAGAAAAGCCCCGGAGTTGCTATACCTTTTGCAGGTTATATCACATGCTAGGAACCCTTTTCGAGCTCCCAGTTGCTCAGGCGGATCACCTCTAGGTGACTGGCCACCGCCACGACCATCCGCCCGTAGCCACCTTCATTGGACGCTTTACCCCGATGCGTCGCGCCTCCACGAAGATGGTGGACCTTCTCGATCTTCAATTAGGCTGGTGGATCTCTTCCTCCGCTCGAACGAAGTTCGGCCTGGAGGTGTTCTTCCATACCCTCTTCCAGCTGTTTGATGTGCCCCTTCGCTCCAGACACCATCCGAACCATATACTTTTCCAGCCTTTCAGCCATTGGATCTGCTCCCATCTGACACATCTGACTGTACGTAGCAGACATTCTCTGGGCTGTCAGATATGAGGCTGTCAACGATCAGGACCGTATGCCCATACCACCTCCAGAACCCTCCACGTGTCCTCACGTGTTCCGCACGCGCACTACAAGGGTATATTTCCCTTTCTTCCCATTAGTTTCGTATTTAGCTTTTCATCTAGTCAAATAAAGTTGTAATACATAGATTTTGTAGTTTGGACCTCCTAGTTTTATATATTTGCATTTTAGTCCACTATGTGTGAACTCACATGCTCTTTAGGAACATTTGCATTATCTGTCCTAGACTTCATATATGTTATGATTTGAATGAAATTTTCTAATATTTGCATTTATACTCCTGTGTGTGGTTTATTGAGCATGTGCGTTTATTCACTGGGCTTTTTGCATCTTCGGCCCTAGATTTTTCATCTATGTTATTCTTTGGCCCTTTGACTTTATTTCAATTACAAGTAGGTCCATGCAATTTGTGTGTCTTGTATTTAATTAAATAAATACCAAATTGACCCCAAAAATTCTCTAAAAATTATTATTAACTATTACTAACACGTAATATTTATGGTAATTTTTGGGTTTAATTTTATGTTGTATATTATTTTCTAAAAATAAAAAACCCATAAAAAGTTTACTGTCTATTTTAGAAAATACATAAAATTTCGAAAAATAATTTTAAAAATCCCCCAAAAATTCTAGAGTATGTGTTTTTGTGTGCTTTGTTTAGAGTAGTGTTTTTTTTTAAAAAAACTCTTATAAAAACCCTAAAAATCTCAAAATACCCAAAGAATTGTAAAAATAATAAGAAATTCTAAAAAATAAAAAATATAATTCCACTTTCAATTAGTAGCTCTTTTTATTTAGTTTATCATAAAATTCATATCCAGGACTTTAGGGCAATTTAAGCATTTTTAATTTGCAATTTTGTTATGGTTGTACATTTTTTTATTTTTAGCCTTTATTTGATTTTTATAAAATCACAAATACATCAGAAAAATCCCATAAATTACAAAAATACTTTATTATTTGAAAATCCCAAAAATATTTTTATCCTAATTTTTTGAGCATTTTTAGTCTTAAATAAAAATTCAAAAAGCTTTATGTTCGTTTTATTTCTTATTTGCCTATTTTGTTTATTAATTTAAAAAGTTATAAACATTTGTACAATTAAATCGATAAAATATGCATTTTATTTTCTAAATTTCGACTACTTCGTACATTTCTGTGCTCCTTGGGTTCGACCCTTGTTGCTATACCAGGTTAAAATAAATTGTAGAGACCGCTAGCATTTTCTGTGTGCTTTGATTGATTTATCCTTTGACTGTGTGTCTCTCTCTTTTTCTTGATTGAGCTCTATCCTGCTGACTGGGGTCACAACGACCCTTGATTTATATTTATCTCCTAACCCTAGTCGGCGAGACGTTCACCAATGATCATGCAGAAAATAATGTACAAGTATGTCCTAAAATAATCACATCAATGAGCAATAAATATGGATCAATTTCAGAGTCAAATTGAGCAATAAGGATAATTAATGGCATTTAAATTAAAGAGCAGGAGATACCATATATCTTAGAAATTATCACATTTTATTAAGCATCAAATCATGAAATCAACTATGCCATTAGATAGAGGATGAAATTAGCAATAAAATGAGACTGAAATCAGTAAAAACGAAGATCGTATTCTCAAGATATACTAAATGGAATGCAAGGGCATAAATGCAAAAAAACATGGAAATAAGTTGATAAATAATTACAAACAAGTCCTTAAGGGATCTCTTTGTAATTTGCAAAAGCCAGAGGGGACTCCTTGTAAATTCTCCTTATGTACGGGGGATTTCATGAAATTTTTATAACCTGGATGGGTGCTCATGTAAATTACCCCAAGCGCGCATGTGATACGCGTGTCTGGAGGACATGGATATAAATTATAAAAGCTAGAGGGGCCTCCTTGTAAATTCTCCTTATGTGTGGGGGCTTTTATGAAATTTTCATAAGCCGGATGGGTCTCCATGTAAATTACCTCAGGTGCGCATGTGAGATACTGCCGGGAGAACATGGATGTAATTCTTAAAAGGTTCAGGGTCTCTTCTGTAAATAACCCAGTCCCATACATGCATGGCACACGCGCGGGCTAGGCTCGGGTGTCTGCAAGTTCGGGAGGCCACGTGGAGGCTTCGGAGATGACTCTTATCTCACCGAGCCTATAGGTACAGTACACGGTCGGGAGTAAAACAGGGTCGTCTAATCAGGATTATCGAACGAGACTTGTACATCGAGTTCATATGACTCCGCCGTGCATGGTGGCTCGAAGATTTGACGCTGACGAGGCTGCTCGAGCTCCTCCATGTTTCTGCTGCTCATCTGACGTTCTGCACAGCTCCACAAAAAGGTCACAAATGCTATCGAAGCCCTAAGGAGCGGCGGAGCGAGGAAAATCTCAGAGTCAAAGGGTCATCAGAGCTGCAGCTCGAGCTCAGAGTGGAAGCACGAGCTGTGGCCATTGAAGGTACTTGTAGATGTTAGACATATCGCTGAAGTGTGTAGGTGGGGAATTGCGCGAAATGAGGTCTTGTAAAAACGAGGGAGTGGAGGACCGGAGCTTCTTCTCTAGTGATGCGAAGAAAAAGATGGGGAGGAGGTGTTCGGGGCTCTGAAAAAGGGAGAGGGTGAGTGAATCGGTCGACAGAGATGTGGGTGGCATTGCGGAGCTAGGAAAACGGTCATGTGACTGTGGTTGTGTGTGGGTGCATCGGAATAAAAAGGAGAAAAGTAAAGAAAAAGAGGTGAAGGTATTGTCCTGATCGGAGATAGATAAACGACGAGGAGGTGGTCTGGGATGAGGTTCCGTGGAAGCCTCCGATCGTCACACGATATGGGCAACCATGCCTAGGTGCTCATTTGTGCCGAGGGTAGTCGTAGCACGACGTATCCATCGTGGGTCGACACCTGCACCTGGGCACCATTATCGCACGTCGACTCCGTCCTCCTCTGTCAGAGGAAGAGGACAGCTAGGGCTTAACAAATTGAGTGGTGGATGATGACTTAAAATCTCGTTATCGGGTTAAGGTGTAAATAGGATCATTGCAACCCGAACCGCAAGGCTAAGGCAATCAAGAAAACAAAGACCACCAAACATGAAAATCAAGCAATCAAGCACAAATAAAATAAAGAAAGTAAAATAAAATGGTGGATTTTAGGGTTTTCAATTTTTTTTTTGTAATTTTTAAAATTAATAAAAGGTATAAAAGAAACCAAAAAGGCACAAACACACAATTATTTAACATACCAAAAATGCTCAGAAAATTCAAATAAAAATATTTTTGGTTTTTAGAAATATTCAAGTGTTTTTGGTATTTTTCTTAGATTTTTCTGATTCTTAGTTAATTTTATAAAAATGAAAAGGTAAAAAATACAAAACAATGTGCAACCAGAATCTAAAGCACTTCAAAAATACTTAAAATGCATATAAAATTCGAGCAACAATTTTATGATAACCTAAAAAAAATCTAAGAAAAATACCACCATTCCGATACACAAACTGAAAAAACACTTCAACAATTTTATGATAACCTAAAAAAAATCTAACTACACAAACTGAAAAAGCACTTTTTTGAATTTTTGTGAATTTTTAATAATTTTTCTAAGTTTTTAGTGTTTTCAATTTTTAGGGTTTTTTAAGGCAAATACAACATAAATTGGATAGAAGTGAAAACACAACAAAACAAACACACGACAAATTTTTTGGAATTTTTGAAGGGATTTTAATATTTTTAATGGACTTTTGAAAACATACAGAAGCAATTTTTGAGGTTTTTGAATTTTTAAAAATAACAAAAGGAAACAAAATAAACCCAAAATTTTATAGATATTCCTACACCATGGCAGGGGCCATGTATTGAAATTTCATAAATTTTGGACAAAGTTTGCTATTTATTCAAACTAAGATAAAGCACACAATACACAAGGACCTATATGCAATTATTGGAAAATATCCAGCCAAACGATAACACACAGAATAATATAGGGCTCTATTTGCAAAATAACCATATCCGCTCATGGGCGGCACGTGAACCAGGCAAGCAGGGGTATAATTGCAATTCCTATTTATAAAATTTCATTTGATAACAACAATAAAGTCCAGGTGAAATCATGCAAATATCCCAAAGTCACATGGGGGTACCACGTGCTCCACACACAAAAGGGCTAAAATGCAAATATTAAAAACATAAGGTCCTATGCAAAATATCAAAACTAAAAATAACTGCTAAAAAAATTTACAGGACTAAATAATAAAGGGAAATAACTGTAGGGGAAACAACGCAAATTACCCAGCCGCTAGTGCATTGTGCGTGGGGTGCCAGGTGTCGCTCCCTGAGCGGATGAGAAGCGTGCGGCTTTGGCGCATACAGGTGGCGAATCCAACGGTCCTGGCTGGATGACGAACGTGGGCGTACAGGGGCCGTTAGATATCAGATCTAACGGCCTGAAAAGGTCAGGCACTGGACGGTGAGGATCGAATCTGGGGTAAGGGCATGATCCAATGGCTGAGGAGAATGCTGGACGAACTCGACCTGGGCGTAGTTTACCGGAGCATCGGCGGTGATCCGGGTCTCCGTTGGACGATCGGGCAACGGTGGTCGACTCGCAATGCTCCTTTGCATCAGGTGGATGGGTCCGATTGACTCGCCGACAGTCAGATCTCCGGGAAGGGGTACGTGACCTGGGCGAGCTCCGGCGAATGGGGTGGATGCGACCCGAAGCGTATCTGCGCGCGCTATGACCTGCAAAGGAAAGCTTCGACTTGGAGGGACACTCCGTCGGGGTTATTTGACCTGAAAAGACGGGAAGCGACGACGAATGGGTGGTGGAGGTTCCGGTGACGTGATAGAAGGAACCTCGATCCTAATCTTGGCTATCCAAGCCAATCCTAGGATGATCAGGCTGCGGGGGAAGGGTGATGGTGAGCTGTGTCATCAATCGAAGCGGATAAAGGTGGCTGGTGATGCTCCGACCAGCAGGTCGGAACTGGCGGAGCGACAGATGAAAGATTCGAAATAAAAGGAGCTAGGATCGAAATGGAGGCTACCTGAAGGTCCGAGCTGAATCCTTCGATCCAGGGGGTGAAGTCAAAGTGGGTCTTCACTTCGACCACGTTGCGGAAGATGGGGAGGCTCATCGTGGTGGAACTCCGGTCACGAAGGGTTAGCGTCGGCTGCAGCGGCCTTCTCCGACCACCACAGGCTCCGTCCGGTTGCTGTCACCAAGGGGAAGAAGTCTAGGGTAGAAGGAGAGTGTGAGGTGCGAGCTAAGGGTCTGGGGAATCGAATGGAGATTTTATATGCAGTCCCAGGTAGCTAGAAAGAATCGGAGCCCGCGTGCGAACCGAGGAAGATTTGTCCTTCCCTAGGGATCCGCGAGGATCGTGGATCCAAGGGAAAGGAGCGGGCGAAGCAATCGGGGCAAGGGAGGCCAAGATCAATCGGGAAACATGCGATAAGATGGGATACAAATCGGATCCGGGCCAAGAATGGTCCGGGAGGGGGAGTTGACCGGGGTAACATCCCTCCTGGATCAATCAGAAAATTCCATGGTCAAAAATATTTGAAAAATAAATTAAAAATAGAAGATGATTTTATTTTAAAATATGTTCAAAATGAAAAATGTTTATTTTTTTTCAAACTAATTTTTATGATTTTTATTTATTTTTATAAAAAATAAATTATGATATATACAATGTATTATATTATATACATGTATAAAATACCTAGTTATTTTGTATAATTATTTTTATTTTCTTATTTTTGTACAAATACCCCAATTTTATATTTTATTTATTTACAACATAAAATTTAGAGTGTAAAATAATTTTTATTTTTTATGAGTTATTTACAAGTGTTAAATAAATAGATATATGATACATATATACATGTAATATGTACAAGGTAGAGAGAGTTTATTTTATTTTTATTATATTTTTCTAATTTTTGTTTTATTTTTAAAAATATATACAAGGTATTAGAAACACATTTTTTAGTGAAAATAAAATATATACATATAAGAAGGAATATACCCAAGGTTGAATGGCCCTATCTCTCTCTACTTATTTTATTTGGCGATCAGACACATATTGGGCCCTCTCTTGGGATTAGGTCACTCAATCCTTATTCTAAATATTTCCTTCTTTCTTTTATTCTTTATTCTTTTATTTTTGTACAAATACATGCTAATTATTAATATTTAACAAATGCATGCTTATTGGTAACTTATTGTGTTTACAACTATATGCATGGTATTTTGCCAAGATAAGTAGCTAAAATAAAAGAATAAAGAGTGATGAATGAGTATTCATAACCCCCTATACTTTACTTTTGCTAGTCCATCAGCAAACACTTATTTGAAAAAGAAGTGAAAAAGAAAAAGGAAAAGAGAAAGAAGGAAAAGAAGGTGGATCAAGGTTGATTATTAAACTTGTCTTCATTAAATTGAAGTATGGAGCTCAGTCAGATCTTTGGATTATTAGTTTGTCGTAACCTTATTTGAACTTAGGTTTAAAACTTAACGGCCTCTAAGTTCCACCAATCTATGGTCAAGAATCCTCAAAAATCCAGATCATAACAAGTCACACAAACTCTGATGACTATGAATCATTTCTTGTACTGTGTAAGTGATATGTAGCTCTCCACCTCAGAATTAGAAAAGTGACAACCCTCCTCAACAAGGTAACTCTAATACCCTACTCTGGCAACTCTTTCCTCGAGGAGCGAGGTATTCCCTTCTAAGTTCAAGTTCAACTGGCTCAAGAAGAGGAGGAAGAAGAGAATGGACCATGGACAGTGTAGCCATGTATCCTACGGAGCTCAACCAGTGTAGCTAAGTCTCCCTGCTGCAAGCTTCATGAGATTGGCATGGAAAACATAATCTTTGCTTTATTTGACTATATACACTCCAGTGGGTATTTCATTTTCTATCAGACCCACCATTTTTTTGGAGTTTTTCTTTTTGCACATTTTTTTCCGATGTACATATGTACAACATATCTACATGTGCAACATATATACATAAGGAGTTTTTCCTCTTGAGCCAGTAGACTATCCCTCTTTTGAAGCTTTATTGCAACCCACAGCTCCTGTCTTTAGACCTCACTGCTACCAGACCAAGTTGAGACACACTTCTTTCACTAAAAGAAGAAGAGAGGTTCTGCCTAGAAGTACTACCCTCATATGCTACCCCAAGCCAAAGAAGACTGCCTCCTCACCACCTCATCCGTAGAGAGCTAGGTGTAAAGTGCTGGTGTAAGTAATTATTGTCTGTGAGAGTCATGTGTGTGTTGTTAAGTGTTCTACTTAGGCTCATCAAGATGACATATGATCATAGCCTAGTGGACTCAAAGAATTAAGTCACCATTGACGTGAAAAGTCTCAATCCTAAGCCCTATAGAGTTCCTTTTTAGAATTAAGTGGATTAAGATCTTAACCAAGCTCCATTTTCAATTTAATTCTAGGCTAGTTTAAATGTCAACTATGATTCAGAAAAACTGTACATATATATACAAAAATGCTTTTGATGCAATATTTTTGAAAATGTGCAGAATTTTCAAAATGTTTGAAAACATGCAAAATTTTTGAAAATGTTTGAATACATGGATGTATGCATGAATGCAAAGGTTTTGCAAAATATTTACATACATTTACAAAAGGGTTTTTGCAAACTTTTTGTTTTTCAAACATTTTACAAAAAAAATGTACTATATAATTTTGATATCAAAAGATTTATAAACTCTCTACACAAAACATTTCTACAAATATTTTTATAAAAATAATTTTGTAAATAGCAATGTATGTGCAATAAAGAATTTTATGTCCATGGAAAATTTTTTTAGCTTTTATGGGTTTTTACGGATTTCAGCCATTTTATTTATTAACACACTCACACAAAGTACGAGTTATGGCTAAATTATATACGAAATATATACGAGACCCCCCTATACTTAACTCAAACGATGTCCTCAGAGTGAATCAAGAGCGATGAAGAAGATATAACTCGTGCTTAGTATAGGGAAGTGAAAAGGAAAACTATACTACAAAGACGAATGAAAGAATAGAATGGAAAAGGATCTCGGGGTTTCCCCCTATACTTAGGATCAAGTAATCCTATGTATAGTAGGCTGTATACAAAGGGAAATTCGAGTAAAAGAATGTACAGGATCTACCTCCCCTATACTTAGGGTAAAATATCTCTAAGTATAGGCAGTAAAACAGAGGTAGAAAAGAATCAAACGAAAATCAAAAGTCTTACACACCCCTATACTTAGGGTAAAGTACACCCTAAGTATAGCATAATCAGATATGCAAATGGGTTGTTGGACTGAAGAATGGTGTGATATGGACATCTGGATCTATACATGTCAGAAGACAGTGATAATCAGGCGTGAGATGCAATAGATGTGATTCAAGAGACCACATCTCACGCAAAATGAATAGGGGCGACATCAATGACCAGTGGCTCATGATCTAGATATGGTTTGAGCCGCTGCCCATTAACACGAAAGGTAGACTCATATGACATCTCGGATATGTCTATGCTTCCATTGTCATGTACCTTTCAGACCAGGTGTGGTCCCTTCCATTTGCCCTGCAACTTCCCTGAAAATAATCTAAGCCTAGCATCGAACAACCATACTCTCTGTCCTGGCTTAAACTTATGAGAATCATGCTACTCCTTCACTCTCTCCTTATACTGTAGGCTGCTCAAAAAGGCTGCATTTCTAAGCTCCTCCAGGGCTGCCAACTCTGCCCTCCTATGGTCTCCTACACTCATTGGATCCAAAAGTATATCTGTGACTGCCCAAAGTGACCTATGTCTCAGCTCAACAGGTAAATGACAGGGCTTGCCATAAACGAGACGAAAGGAGATATACCCAAAGGAGTCTTGAAGGATGTCCGATATGTCCAAAAGATCGAGTCCAAAAGCTGTGACCAATCCTTTCGGTCAGGGCGGACAGCCTTCTACAGAATAGTCTTGATCTCCCTGTTCGACACATCAGCAAGACCATTGATCTGAGGATGATACGGTGTGGCTACTCGAAGGTCAATGCTGAACTCGCTAGCAAGGGCCTTTACCTTATCGTTGACGAAATGAAACCCCCCGTCAGATATCAACACTATAGGCACCCTGAACCATGAAATGATATTCTTCCTCAAAAATCAGCATACAGTCCTAGCATCTGCGGCTCGGGCAGGGATGGCCTCAACCCAATGACTCACATAATCAACGGCCAACATAATGTACTCGAATCCTTGACTCTTAGGGAATGGACCCATGAAATCAATGCCCCATGCATCAAAAACCTCACAGAAATGAATGGGATGCATCGGCATCATATCACGCTGTCCACAGGTGCCCATCCTCTGATATTCAGTACACCTCTTCATGAACTCATCAGAATACTTGAAGAGGGTAGGACACTATAGGCCGGATTGGAGCACTTTCTATATCGTTCTCCACCTAGAGTGATGTCCTACTACCTCAAGCTTGTGGTAGTAAGTGAGGACGCTATGGTGCTCCTCCTGAGGAATGCATGACGCCAGATGCTATCCCCTCCTTCATGATAAAGGATGGGATTCTCCCAATGGTAGAACTTGGCCTTCGCGAGGAAGGTCTCAAGTCGCTGCCTGGGCCAACCTTGTGGAACTTTCTTGGCAATAATATAGTTCACAATGTCGGCGTACCACGGGAGAGAGGCGATAGCAAGGATCGCCTCATATGGGAAGGTCTCAAAGATAGGGTCAATCTGCTCAGAATCCTCAAGATGCTCTAATCGGGAGAGATGATCCGCCACCACATTCTTGACTCCAGGCTTATCCTTAATCTTAATGTCAAACTCCTGGAGTAGAAGGACCCATCTCGTTAATCTAGCTTTGGCATCCTTCTTTGCCATGAGGTACCTGATGGTGGTGTGATATGTAAATATGGTCACCTTAGATCCAATGATGTATGATCTGAACTTGTCTAGGGCAAAGACTACGGCTAGCATCTCCTTCTCAGTCACGGTGTAGTCCCGCTGAGCGCATCCAAAATACGGCTAGCATAATGAATGGCAAATGGTACTCCATCCCTCCTCTGTCCCAGCACGACCCCTACAGCAAAATTGGAGGCATCCATCATGATCTCGAATGGGAGAGATCAATGAAGTGGTTGAAGGACAGGAGCCTCAATAACTAGACTCTTGAGAGTCTCAAATGATGCTAGACACTTATCATCCACAATGAACTCGGTGTCTTTCATCAGCAAATCAGTCAACGACAGGGCAATCCTGTTGAAATCATGAATGAAGCACCGATGGAAACCAACGTGCCCCATAAAAGACCGTAACAGTCACAAGTTGGATGGTGGACTGAGTTTCCTAATGATATCCACCTTGGCAGGATCAACCTCCATGCCCTTGTTGGAGATGATATGGCCAAGCACCGTCCCTTGAGTCACCATGAAGTGACTCTTCTCCCAAGATAGCACAAGATGGACTTCAACGCATCGATGAAGGACATGGTCTAGGCAGTCATGACAAGCATCAAACCCATCGTCATAGACTGAAAAGTCATCCATGAAGACCTCCAAGCACTCACCCACCATGTCCGAAAAGATGGACAACATGCACCTCTGGAATGTCGTCGGGGCATTACATAGACCAAAGGGCATACGTATGAAAGCATATGTACCAAAGGGACAGGTGAATGTAGTCTTGTCCTGGTCTTCGGGCGCAATGGCCACCTGATTGTATCCGGAGTACCCGTCCAGAAAGCAGCAATGACTCTTCCCAACTAGCCTCTCTATAATCTGATCAATAAAAGGCAGCGGGAAATGATCCTTCTTGGTGGCCTGGTTCAATCGTCTTTAGTCCACACAGACCCTCCAAGAAGTGGGTACCCTAGTAGCGATCTCCTCTCCAGACTCACTCACAACTGTAGTGATGTCCATCTTCTTAGGCACCACATGCAATGGACTAACCCACTTGGAGTCGGAGATGGGGTAGATAAAATCGACGCTCCACCATTTCGAGATTTCCTTCATGACAACGTCTCGAAGATTCGGGTTCAGCCGCCGCTGGAACTCACACGACGGCTTCGTGTCCTCTTCGAGATAGATATGGTGAGAGCACAAGGCCAGACTTATCCCCTGGAGATCAGCTACGCTCCATCCTACTGCCTTGCGGTTCTTTTCAAGAACCTCCATCAAATGAGATTCTTGTTCTCCAGTCAAATCCGTTGAGATAATGACTGGATGCATCTCATGCTCAACTGCAAGGAACCTATACTTCAATTATGACGGCAAAGGCTTCAGCTCTAGATAACTGGGTGCTGGCGAATCTGGCCTTTGAAATGTCTGAGTGAATGCGACCAAATCTGCATGGGAGAACTCTTGCTGAAAATCTAGTGAAGATTGCTCTGCTGGTGTGTCAGTGCTCGGAATGGGATCAGTCTCCACCCTAGCTGCTGGCTCTGTGGAAGTCAGATATGAAATCATATCATCGAACTCTGCCCAATCAATGCCTGACTCCGAGGAATCTAAATCTGTATCAAGAGAAAAATCAACTGTTTTGCTCTCCTGAATGCGATCTGCTGCCTGAACTATATCCTATACAAGGAATGCGCTCTCCAAGATCTCCTCTGCTGGAATCTTTGCATCAGCGGACTCTGAAGGTGAGAGGATGGCTCGTGAAACTAGGTCGGACCAAACTGCCTCATCATTTGTAATCACAAAATCACAGTCCTGGTGGATGTCTCGCTTTGCCTCTATCATCTGCTTTGAATCGGTGAGCGGCTCTGAGAAAGCTGAATCTCTGGCTCTAGTCTCATTGATCGTCTCTATTTGTACACTCTCACCCTCGATGTGAAAGTATACCTTCCCACTATCATGGTCGGACACTGCCTTGGCTGTGGCCAAGAACGGTCATCCTAAAATGATGGGGGTATCAGTCACAGACTCCGGGATCTCCATGTCCAACACAACGAAGTCCATGAGGAATTTCAGGACCGGAATTGTGACGACAACATCCTTTAGCAACCCCTTCGGCCTCTTGACTGATCGATCAGCAAACTGAAGGACCGTCATGCTCTGTCGAAGAGGGCCAAACTCGAATCGATCAAGTAAGGCTACCAGAAGTAGGTTGATAGAAGAACCGCTGTCTAATAGAGTCCGATCGAATCTCTGCTCATGAATATGGCATCTGACGTAAGGAGCTCCTACATCTGGCCTCTTGGTTGGCAGACGGTTCTGGATGACAAAGCAGGTGTCACGAGTGAGCACATGGATCTCTGACTGGTGGTTTCTCCTCTTCATGCGAATGGTGGTCCTCTCTCTAAGGTTCCTCTGGAAGAGGGGGACGTGCTCCAAGGCCTTCTGTAGAGTCAGCTGTATATAAAATATGTCCATCATCTGCTGGCTGAACTCTAACTGATGTGATTTTTTTGGGTTTTCTTTTTTAGGCCCCTTAGCCAAGTGGAGTGCTTGGGGAAAGGGGATAGATGGGCCCTCCTCAGATGGAGGACTAGGATGGGGTCCCTATTGATGTGGCAAAGTAGAATCCATACATACATCTCCAATAATCACAGATGGACTCGCAAATGAAGAACCCTTTCCTTTATTCATAGAAAAGTCCTGAGATACATGAACTGAAGGAAATGTAACAGGAATGGAAATGGTGGCATCAGTACCACCCTCGGCATCTGGAATTGTAGCATCATCACCGCACTCTGGCTCAACATCATCTCTGGTGGCATCATCACCACCTCCTGCATCTGGTGAAGTGACGGTCTCGGTGCCATAAGCTGGATCAACGTCCTTGGTAGCGTCAGCACCACCTTCATCATCATCATCACGAGCGGCATTAGCACCGCTGTCCTCCTCCTCGTCTGGCGCTCCTGAAGCTGCGTGGGGTCGTCGCTCAGATGAGGCACCGCCAGCTGGCATCCTATCGCTCCTAAATGTAACAAAGTCATCATCAAAAGTGTATGCAGTAATATCACCAAGTGAATCATTAGGAGTGGTAACCTCTGTAAACTCTACCTGCTCAGACTTCTCTTGAGGTTATTCGAGTTCGACTCAATCTGGGCAGGTATGGCGGCCTTTCCTTTCACAATCTCTCTCATCTCCTGACGGAACTCATCCATCTCCCATCGAAAGGTAGCTTGTTGCTCGAAGATGAGGCGTGCTAGATCATCTAAGTTGGGTTCTCATAGGCGGGCCCATGAGAACCTGACGGGTGGCCTCTCTGAAAATGAGGTTGCTGCTGCTGGGAGTGAGAGGGATACTGGGGCTGAGAGTGATACTGTTGAGGCTATTGTTGCTGCTTCGAAGACTGTCCCTGCTGATAGGGATGAGGACCATGCTGCTAGTAAGTCTGTTGTGGATGTGGCTGCTGCTGGTGTGGGAATTGGGGCTGCTGGTGCTGCTCTCGCTGTTGGCCGTACTGGCCACCCTGAATTGGAGGTTGCTACTGGGAACAAGTACCTCCAGTCGACCAACAGAATCCGAGATGGTCTCGTCGGATCCCAGGCTGAGATCGGTCATACCAAATCCTATTGACATCCATCAATGGCTCATGCTCGTAGGTGGGTGGAGAGAGTACTACGAGGGGCTAGTCCGGCTGATAGACCACCATCTGGTTGTCCTGAGATGGTGGTGGTTGAACGTACTGCTGCTGTTGTTGCTGGAACACCTCCGCCTGAATATGGTGAACCGATCGGTATTTGGCGGAGGGTTGGGTCGAGCTGCTGCAGTCGGTATCTACCCGTGACCTGAGACGGGGCTGAGAAGTCGTATGTGCCTCCTGGAGACACATGATCTGGGTCTTCAGGTCACTCAGCATCTGTGTCATCTGGTCGATCTACTTCAAGCCCTGGCACTGCTTCTTCTCGATCAACTCTATCCAGTCCAACTTCTCGCTGATAGTCCCCATATTAGCTGCCGTCGACTCTGCCTGTGATGTGGCTGCTGATGAATTGGATGGATTGGCATCTACCCGTGCTATCCTCTGATAGGGCACGGCCTGCGGTGTGGGCTTTCCCTGAGTATAGAGTCGAGTCTGGGACATCACAGTGTAGTTCTCGGTCATCTCCTCGTAGATGGCCCAGACCTGATCCTTATCCTTGGCAAAATATGAACCCCCACAGGATGCATTAACTAACCCTTGCAACTCCGGTGTCAGCCCGCAGAAGAAATTCTGGACGAGATTGGGCTTCAATATATCATGGTGGGCACACGGGTTTGTTAGCTCCCTGAAGCGGTCCCATGCCTCGTGAAATTGCTCATTGGAGAGCATAGAGAAATTGCTGATCAAGGTCCTAGCTGTATTGGTCCGGTCGAGTGGATAATACTTGTTGAGATACTCATTCCGGAACTGTTCCCACATAGTGACGAATCTCCCTAAATACTTCAACCAGTTGGCTACTCTGTCTACTAGGGAGAAAGGGAAGGCCATCATCCTGATGGTGTCCTCGTCTACAAGGTGGTCATGGACGGTACTACAGATCATCTCAAACTCCTGGAGATGAAGGTGCGGCTCCTCCATGGCGAGCCCATCGAAGTGGCGGAGAAGCTGAATAGTATGAGGCAGGAGCTTGAAATCTCCCAAAATAGTAGGCAACGCTATTCATCTGTGGGTGAGAGTTGCACCAGGGTTGTGCAACTCCCTCATCGGTCTCGCGGCTTCTGTTGGCTGAACTGGCTTCTCCTCAGGTTGTCGGTCATCTGGACCATCTCCTCCTCCACCGGCTCTGCGCTCTCTCTCAGCTCGCATCTGCTCCATCTCACGGCGCATGTCCAACATGAAAGCTCCTTGATCGCGGATCTGTCACTGCATTGTCTCAAGGGAGGCTAATAGGGTGTTGTTGATGGCACCCTGATCCAATACATATGTCCGGTTCCCGTTGGGTCCATCAATGCGCTCCTCGCTACTGGCCATGGTCTCTACAAAGGAAAAAGATCCAAACTGGTTGTTGCTGTCTCTGATCGGGCACCTCAGGACTGGTAGAAGGGTGGTCGAGGGGGAACAGGGTGAGTCATACTCGGGTTCGGAGAGTAGGTCTTGGCTCTCATGAACCAACCTAGATGAGCGGGCTGGAGTGCTCGAAAGCGGTGCAGCCAAAGGTTGCCTAAGGGACCTCTGACCCATCATCTTGATATGACGAGTGAAGGCGGATGAGATCTGAAAAGCAAAAAGGATCGGTCAAGCAAACCCCTGATTCACCTACACACTCAGAGCTGATGATCGTGAAGGTTCTGTCTTTTATCTTGTCAATTTTATTAGGTGGTCAAACAATCTTTCAGAGTAATTAAGCGAGTTGTTGGGAATCCAACACCTCCAGGAGACTGTCCCGATCCAAAGCTAGATCTTTCCCAGCCAATACAAGTCGCAGACCGTTTACCGGCTACCTGATCGACTCTCTCTGTTAAGGATATCGCGGCACGCTTTACCAGAGACCGGAGCGATCCTCACTGGAGAACGACTAACTCGAGACCATAGTCTGAAGAAGGCTTGAATGTGGCTCTAGTCTAGGGTGCGGGTCACTCTCTCGCTCATTCAAACCATACAAGGAGGGGATTGCTCTTCCGAGATAATTTTTTTGGTGAAGTATTTTTTAGGTCAAGTTTGCTTAAACAGTCCCAATTTTATAGATTTTGTTTTTAGATACTTTTCAATTAAGACAACACCTACGAATTTTTTAGTTCTCCTAATTTTTTATAAGTCAAAAAAACAGGGGGAGAAGACGAAAAAGCCGATGCGCGACTAAACACGATGTTGCTTGCTGAGTAATAAATGCGTACCTTGCCTCCAGCTCTCTACATGCAAAGTGATCCGCGCATAATTAAAAGACAGAAATAAAACCTATCTATATGATGCATGAAGAAATCGACCTTAAGCAGAAATTTCTATTCGCGAAGCACAATAGCTAAAAGATCAACGAGAGGGGTCGGGGTCCGGTCTCTAATGTCGATTGGCGTCCTCCACAACGGATCTTGCCAGCGTTGTATACGGCCTCTAGTAGCACGTGACCCCTCAAGTGAGCAGGTTAACTTTTTTATTAGTGATTTAATTATAAGGTCCAATTATTCGATCTATAGGAACAAGCAATAACATTAGGGTTGGGTCCTAATAATTACATCACAAGATAAAAGATAATCCTAAGGCTAAGGCTAAAATCTTTGGGAATCAAAGAAAAAAAACGATAAACACAAAACCAACGAAAATCACGGTGAGGTCCCCCGAGCACACCGGTGCTCAGCGAAACAGACCCCGGGAAATCCACCAAGGTAGAAAGTATGTCCTGTCATGTATTATTACAACAATAATATCTGCAGAAATGGAAACTAAGCTAAGCTACTCTATTCTACAACTCCCCACACTCCTGCTCTCCTCTCTCGCGCTCTCGTGCGACTCCATGTAGAAAAGAGCCGCCTCCAAGTCTTGCGGGTGCGTCGGCTTCCCGAAGAAAGCTACCCTCGATCCTCAAGCCCTCGCAAGAAAATCAAACAGAAGATGTGTCAGTCCAACCGTTATTATAATAATGAAAAATAAAATAAAAATAAATGTAGAAATAAAACACAAATAAAAAGAAAAGAAATAAAACACAAATAAAAGTAAATAAAAACAAAAAAATAATAAAAAGAAAAACAAATAAAAGAAAATAAAAGAAGAAAAAGAAAAGCCGAAAAAGAAAGAAAACCGCAAAAAAGCTGACTACTAAGCCGTGCTCCCCGGCAACGGCGCCATTCTGATGACTCATAATCTCGCTATCGGGTTAAGGTGTAAATAGGGTCGTTGCGACCCAAACCGCGAGGCTAAGTCAATCAAGAAAACAAAGACCACCAAACACGAAAATCAAGCAATCAAGCACAAATAGCGGTCTCGCTATTTTATTTTACCTGGTATAGCTACTAGGGTCGAACACAAAGAGCACGGTATGTCTAGGCTACGAAGTAGTCGAAAATCTAAATAAAATAAAGAAAGTAAAATAAAATGGTGGATTTTAGGTTTTTCCATTTTTTATAATTTTTAAAAATAATAAAAGGTATAAAAGAAATAAAAAAGGCACAAACATACAATTATTTAACATACCAAAAATGCTCAGAAAATTCAAATAAAAATATTTTTTGTTTTTAGAAATATTGAAGCGTTTTTTATATTTTTCTTCGATTTTTCTGATTTTTAGTTAATTTTATAAAAATGAAACAAGGTAAAAAATACAAAACAATATGCAGCCAGAATCTAAAGGCACTTTAAAAATACTTAAAATGCCTATAAAATTCTAGCAACAATTTTATAATAAACTAAAAATAAAAATCTAACTACACAAAATGAAATGCATTTTTTTGAATTTTTGTGAATTTTTAATAATTTTCTAAGTTTTTTAGTGTTTTTCAATTTTTAGGATTTTTATAAAGGTAAATACAACAAAAATTGGATAGAAGTGAAACACAACAAAACAAACACACAATAAATTTTTTTGAATTTTTGAAGGGATTTCAATATTTTTAATGGATTTTTGAAAACAAACAGAAGCAATTTTTGAGATTTTTGAATTTTTTAAAAATAACAAAAGGAAACAAAATAAACCCAAAAATTTATAGAAATTCCTACACCATGGCAGGGGCCATGTGTCGAAATTTCATAAATTTTGGATAAAGTTTGCTATTTATTCAAACTAAAATAAAGCACAAAGTACACAGTGACCTATATGCAATTATTGGAAAATATCCAGCCAAACAATAACACACAGAATAATATACGGCTCTATTTGCAAAATAACCAGATCCGCACGTGGGCGGCACGTAAACCAGGCAAGCAGGGGTATAATTGCAATTCCTATTTATAAAATTTCATTTGATGACAACAATAAAGTCCAGGTGAAATCAAGCAAATATCCCAAAGTCACGTGGGGGTACAACGTACTCCACACACAGAAGGGCTAAAATGCAAATACTGAAAACATAAGGTCCTAAGTGCAAAATGTCCAAACTAAAAATAACTGCTAAAAATATTTACAGGACTAGATAATGAAGGGAAATAACTGCAGGGGAAACGACGTAAATTACCCAGCCGCTCGTGCGTTGCGCGTGGGGTGCCAGGTGTCGTGCCCTGAGTGGATGACAAGCGTGCGGCTCTGGCACGTACAGGTGGCGAATCGTACGGTCCTGGCTGGATGACGAACGTGGGTGTACGGGGGTCGTTAGATGTCAGATCTAACGACCTGATAAGGCCAGGCATTGGACGGTGGCGATCGAATCTGGGACGAGGGCGTGATCCAATGACTGAGGAGGATGATGGACAAACTCCGCCTGGGCGAAGTTCATCGGAGCACCGGCGGTGATCCGGGACTCCGATGGACGATCGGGCAATGGTGGTCGACTCGCAATGCTCCTCTGCGTCAGGTGGACGGGACCGATTGACTCGCTGACGGTCAGATCTCCAAGAAGGGTACGTGACCTGAGCGAGCTCCGGCGAAGTGGGGTGGATGCGACCTGGGGCGTATATGTGTGTCATATGACCTGCAGAGGAAAGCTTCGACACGGAGGGACACTCCATACGGGGTTATTTGACCTGAAAAGATGTGAAGCGACGGTGAATGGGTGGTGGAGGTTTCGATGACGTATTAGAAGGAACCTTGGTCCTAATCTTGGCTATCCAAGCCAATCCAAGGATGATTAGGCTGCGGGGGAAGGGTGACGGTGAGTTGTGTCATCAATCGAAGCGGATAAAGGTGGCTGGTGATGCTCCGACCGGTGGGTCAGAGCTGGCAGAGCGGGGAATGAAAGATTCGAAATAAAAGGAGCTAGGGTTAAAATGGAGGCTACCTGAAGGTCCGAGCTGAATCCTTAGATCCAGGGGGTGAAGTCGAAGTGGGTCTTCGCTTCGACCATGTTGCGGAAGATGGGGAGGCTCGTCGCGGCGGAACTCTGGCCACGAAGGGTGAGCGGCGGCTGCAGCGGCCTTCTCCAACCACCACAGGCTTCGTCTGGTTGCTGTCACCAAGGGGAAGAAGTCTAGGGTAGAAGGAGAGTGTGAGGCACGAGTTAAGGGTCTGGGGAATCAAATGGAGATTTTATATGCAGTCCCAGGTAGCTAGAAAGAATCGGAGACCGCACGCGAACCGAGGAAGATCTGTCCTTCCCTAGGGATCTGTGAGGATCGTGGATCCAAGGGAAAGGAATGGGCGAAGCAATCGGGGCAAGGGAGGCCAAGATCAATCGGGAAAATTGCGAGAAGATGGGATACAAACTAGATCCGGGCGAAGAATGGTCCGGGAGGGGGAGTTGACCGGGGTCAACATCCCTCCTGGACCAATCAGAAAATTCCATGGTCAAAAATATTTGAAAAATAAATTAAAAGTAGAAGATGATTTTATTTTAAAATATGTTCAAAATGAAAAATGTTTATTGTTTTTCAAACTAATTTTTATGATTTTTATTTATTTTTATAAAAAATAAATTATGATATATACAATGTACTATATTATATACAAGTATAAAATACCTAGGTATTTTATATAATTATTTTTATTTTCTTATTTTTTGTACAAATACCCCAATTTTATATTTTTTTATTTATAATATAAAATTTAGAGTATAAAATAATTTTTATTTTTTTATGAGTTATTTACAAGTGTTAAATAAATAGATATATGATACATATATACATGTAATATGTACAATGTAGAGAGAGTTTATTTTATTTTTATTTTTATTTTATTTTTCTAATTTTTGTTTTATTTTTAGAAATATGTACAAGGGATTAGAAACACATTTTTATTTTTATTTTTGTGAAAATAAAATATATACATATAAGAAGGAATATACACAATTTGAATGGCCCTATCTCTCTCTACTTATTTTATTTGGTGATCATTCCCATATTGGGCCCTCTATTGGGATTAGTACACTCAATCTTTATTCTAAATATTTCCTTCTTTTTCTTTTATTCTTTGTTCTTTTATTTTTGCACAAATACATGCTAAATATTAATATTTAACAAATGCATGCTTATTGGCAACTTATTGTATTTACAACTATATGCATGGTATTTTGCCAAGATAAGTAGCTAAAATAAAAGAATAAAGAGTGATGAATGAGTATTCATCAGTGGACGAGGAAGAACGGTGATGGAGGAGGCTTAATATAGGCGGAGAGGGCCGACCGTTATGGTGGTGGCAGCATTGGTGTAACAACTGTAGTGAAGACTTAGAAGGTAAGGCGTGAGGGTTTAATGGTTGGGCGAGGGTGAGGGAAGTAATTGCTACATAGATAGTGGGTTAGGTCATGGAGAAGGCGACTGATGTGATCTCCAAAAATGGAAGGGGGAGAAGGTGAGGTGAGGCGAGGAACGTGGGGAGGGGCATTACTAGAGGAAGAAGAAGGATGTTGGACTATTAGATCATGCGATCCAATGGTCCAGATTGGGGCACGGATGGGTGGAAAGGATCTGATCAGATGTAGTAGATCAGATGGCTGAGTGACGAGCGAGTGTGAATGGGCAAGATGAGATCTGGGGACAGGATTGGACGAGCGAGGAGAGAGGTAGCTGGAGCGAGGATAAAGCGATCACTTAGGAGGCCCAAAGAGCGCCACATGGCCGCACCAGAAAGATCAAAAAATGAAAATAAGAACAAAATTCAAAAAGAAATAGAAGGACGTCGAATTAGGAAAAAGTCAAAAGAAGAAAGTTGCTGATCTTGAGGAGATATACAAGTTTCATGTTGAATACAAAGTCAAAGGAGGTCATTTCACAAAAGAGAATTTTTGGTAGTATTTTAAATAAGTAAAAACACTGTGTTTTAATGATTTTGTGATTTTTTGTATTTTTAATTTCTTTTAAAGGTGAAGATATATATATATATATATAATATTTAATCTAATTTTAGGGGTTTTCAATAAAAGAGAAAATAAAGAAAATATTAGTAGTTAAATATATGGATTATGGTTAACACATAATATATACATGGTTAATAAAAGTTAATAATAATGAATTAATTGTGGTTTTTATTGAATTGTTTAAGCTTGGAGAATAATAAATGGATTCTAATATGATGTATCTTAGATTCATCAATAGTGTAAGTGATATGTAGCCCTCTCAGCTAAAATGGTAAAGAGACAATCTTCTCCAACTTGGTGACACTAATTCCCCAATACGGTAACTCTTTCCTTGAGGAGCGGGGTATTTCCTTCTAAGTTCAAGTGCAACCAGCTCAAGAAGAAGATGTGGAGAAGAGAATGGATGGTAGGCAGTGTTGCTTCTTATCCTTGGACGCTTGACCAGTGTAGCCAAGTCATCCAGCTATAGGCTCTCATGAATATTTGACTTTGAAGTACAAGCTTGCTTATTGAATACATATTCATACTCCGACGAGAATAGATTTTTCTTTGATTTTTACCTGTCTCTTCTTTTTGGAGTTTTTGATTTTACATTTTTTTATTTTTTAATACTATTTACAGTGGAATTTCTATAAGGACTTTTTCCTCTTGAGCCAGTAGACTATCCCTCTTTTGAAGTATTATTTCAATCCACAACCTTATGTCCTTGGACCTCATCGCTATTGAATTGGGTTGGGGGTACAATGGCCACAGATTGTGGCTTCGTATGTTTCCATTCGCTTGTGTCTCATGTCGGCAGATCCAAACCTCTACCACTTGAACTGGTTGAGCAAAGTGTAAGGTACAAATGTCCAAGTTAGGTAGTATAGACAAGAGTCATGCGTGTGTTTCGAAATATTCTACTTATGCAGTCAAGATGACCCATGAACTCAGTCCTTGTGTTCTCAAAGAATTAAGTCTAACATACCTAAAGAGCCTCAATTCGAGTTCCCATAAGGTTCCTGTGATTAAGTGGATTAAGGTCCAACCAAGCTACAATCTTCGTATTTTATTTAAACCAATTCAATTGTCATTCTCAATGCAAAAAATGCAAATGCAATGCAATCAAAAGAAAAACTTTTTATGAAATAATTTTCTATTTTCAGACTTTTTGTGGATTTTGAAAAGGTTTGCAATTTTTTTGCAATTTTGAAAATATTTTGCAACTTTTTATAAGTTTTAAATATTTTGAATTTTTTAAGGAATTTTTAATAAGGGTTAGTAAAAGAAGTATTTACAAACATTTACATGGGAGTGCATCAATATTTACAAGGTGTATGATTTACACTAGGAATTTATACATGTTAAGTTAATTGTTATTTCAAAATTCATAGACAAGGGTTTCCTAAAGGATTTTATTGGTTACAATTATATAAATAGTTCTCACAATAATTTGAAAATATTTGTACAAAATTTTAAAAACTTTATTTTGAAAATAATTTTGAAAAATTATTTTGTAGATATTTATAAAGATTTGAAAATTATTTTATAAAGATTTTCAAATACACATATATATTTTGCAGAATATTTTTGCAACTATTTTCCTAATCGTTTGCAAACTGACTTTTCAAAAAATTTATTCAAAAAAATGAAATAAACTTTTACAAAAGTTTACAACAGATTTTTACAAAAGTTTTGAAAATATTTTACAAACATTTTTCAAACAATTTTCAAAAGTTATTTCAAGATATTTTCCAAAAAAATTCAAATCATTTTGCAAAATATTTTTAAACCAGTTTATTAATCATATTTATAAAGATTTTTTTAGAAATTTTATACATGTTTATAGTGTATTCTTAACCATTAGTTAATTGTATACCCTTACCCATATAATATTTTAGCCATATTATTCAAAATACGAAAGTACGAGTTATGGCTAAAGTATATACAATGTACATACGACCCCCTATACTTAGCTTGAGCTATGTCCTCATAGCGATCAAAGAGAGAAAGGAATACATAACTCGTGCTGAGTATAGGAAAGACTATACTACAGCGATTAAAAGAATAAGAAGTCAACCGTCTCCCATATACTTAGGATCAACTAATCCTAAGTATAACAGACTGTATACAAAAAACGGGGAGGATCAAGGGTGAGAATGAACAAATCAACAACTTGGTATGTCAAGGGGAGAATGGGGGAGGGCGATGACGGAAGGGAGGGTGAGTCATTGGAGGAGGAAGGGGATGGTAATTTTTTATTTTTTATTGGAAATTTAAATAACCGTGAGATAGCCATGGGTTGGATTAACCCAATGGTCTAGTTGGGTTAACAGACATATCTAAGGGGTTATGGATGTGAGACGGATTTTCTATTCAGAGTTCCTAGTGTACTCATGAATACTCATGATTATGTACATAATTATGAAATTACTCAGGGTTATGAGTGTAAATATCCCATTCAGTTATTGACGGCTAAAGTGATGGGGGGCACAAGTGATAGAACAACAAGAAGTCGAGGGTACAACTGATAGTCCCAAAAAGTGAAGGGTATAACTGATATTTCAATATCTCAGAAGGTCACAACTGATAAAAACCCTAAATATAAATATATAGACGAATGTGTATGTGTGTGTCGAATTAGAATCGAATTAGTATCGAACGATTCATGTTAGTTCAATTTTGATTCATTTAGAAATCGTATCCATAAGTCAAATTCAAATTCAGTTCATTTATTTCGAATCGATTTTTTTTCAAATTTTTATAGAAAAAACCGTAATCGAACTTCAATTATTCAATTCAATTAGTGCACGCGTCCCCTTTTCGGTTATCCATCTACTCATTTTGCTCCTACTCGGTACCCGTTTCTTCTTCCTCGATGTGATCCCCAAGTAAAAGAGGAGAGGATTTTCTCCCCTTCTTTCTCTCTCTAACCCTTTTTAAAGTTGGAGAAAGGAATAAAGGAGTTTGTTTGATTCGTATTTGTTTTACATTCGTATTCGTTTTTAAGGATATGGTAACACATTTTTCACATCTGTCAATATTCGTGTCCGTATTCATATTTGTATTTTAAAATAGATAAGGATATGATTATACCTATATCCGTATCCGTATACGACCGTTTTCATCTCTAACATCGTTGTTGTTAACTCCCCTGCAAACTTTGGGTTTAGAAAATTCATCTCCAATTCCTCCATTTTACAAATATATCCTTCATATTTACAAAATTACAATCGTGAACATCTCCATTTACAAAATACACCATAAGATATGTACAACAGACATTCGAAGGGTATTTTTGTAAAATGAAAATATTTATAGGCGTATTCAAGTAAAAACGAAGTTGGCAAGGGTACTCATGAAATAGAGTAAGTTTGTGGGGGATACTCATGTAAAAAAGAAACGCTTTATACTCACATACATTGGAATAGTACTTTTTAAGAGTATTTAAAAGAAATAAAATTATCAACAATAGGTAGATCTCTCTTTACCATCCCATTCAAGTTAGAAAGCCAGATTAGCCAATATCTCAGCTATCTGTAGCAATATAGATAAAATAAAACCATTGTAAAAACCAGTATGCACGAACGATAAACAAACAAAATTACAGAATCATGTATTTCTTATGAATACCCGTGAAACAAATTTAACGAACAAAGAACTTGAAACATTATTAATATATAGAATCTCGACATGAAAAATAAAGAATCTGTAAATTAATATTTATCCCTTTCTCGTTGCTGTCTCGGTTTAATTTCTTAAATCCATATATATCAATGGCCAACTCCGGGGCTTGGACCGGAATCCTTGATTCCTCCTAGTGTGTCCTTCACATTGGGGAATCCATGCCCAATGCCCAGATTAGGACCGGAATCCTTCATTCCTCGGAGAGCGTGCGCGTCGATGATCTCATGTCCAACGCGGGGGCTAGGGCCGGAATCCTTGATTCCTCCCAACATCCCCTTCAGGTTGGATAATCCGGGCTTGATCCCACCAAGCATTTGGACATGAGTCATTATTCCGCTCCCATCTCTAGGCTTGCTCCCGAAGGTGATCTTCGCGCCTCGAAATGCCTCCAGTGGGCGAGCCGCGGCCGCCGCCCACTCCACTGACATGACCAGAAGGAACCCTAAAACAATGCTAGCTCTCGCAATTGCCATCGTCTTCGCCTCCCCACTTTCCTTACTCCTCTATGGATTTGTGCTGTTGATGTGAATTGAATGAGAAGTGCTCCCTATTGGGGTTCTTATATACACCACATTTAGATATGATCATAATATTATTTTTGATATGTAATGTAATGGTTTTGAGAGGAAGGATCTCAGATGGTTCGTGTGACGTGAAGAACCTTGGGGGAATATCAAACAAAAATCATCACATGGAATAATGGAATATGGGGGAGAGTTTAAGTCCAAATTGATGTCATTGGTTGAGAGTTTTTTGACGCAGACGTCATTAATTTATTATATATATACCTGCATGCACGTAGGGCTATATTCCCATGCAACTATCGGATTTTTGCAATCACATCCCCATGAAGCTAATGTAATTACATTAAATTCCTATAAATTGTTAGTATTTACCCACACAAACGGTTTTGCCGAGCTTAGTTGTGCTTCAGGGTATATACGTGCACAATTTTATGGGTCACGTGTGTAATTACGAAGTTTGCACGTGTATTTATGTAGATACATATTTTCTAGGAGGACGAAAGTATAAAAACATCTCCATTCGTGTTTTGTGTGTATGTGTGTAAGTATGTATAAATCCATTTCTATTCACGTTCTGTGTGTACGTGTGTGAGTATGTATGATGGAAACATACACAAATATATCTGTATTCGCATCCATTTGATAAATGATATTGATGTCATTTATTCCATATGGAAAACAAAGTTGCAAATACCGTATTGAAATCCAACACTCAACAAATGCAAATACAAATATAACATTAAAAGTGACAAATACAAATATGGATAAAAATATAAATATAGAAAATTTAAAGGATACATATATAAACTAGTCATTTTTATAAAGATTTAAATAAAGACCAAATAATGATAGAAGAAAAAAAATCAAAATGCGCCATTTCCATGATGTAAGTTGCCGATCGTCTTATATCGAGATGTTTTATCTAATTACTAACTTTTTTGTTCATCATGATTTTCTTTACGTATTTCCTATTTTCAACTCACCTCATTGCATATTATTACTGATTATCCCCTTTATTTCTGCTCCGCCGACTTTACCATTTAGTAAGTTTTTTAATAATTATATAATATGGTATTGTATAAGTGACTCATTTCATTTTAGATCTTTGCAACATATTGTAGGATTATATAAAATAAAGTAATCATGGTAAATAAAGTAACAACATTGCTAATTAAAAATTATTGTATACATTATATAATGAGGTTGGAGAGCTTGCATCAAGATGCATGTAACTTGACATGCACTGGTGCCACAAACGTCTATTTTTTATTTTATCTTTGAAATGAAATTGTGTGGGATTTAGATTAGTACTGTATATCACCATGATGTCATTTAAAATTCAACTTATTTTAAGACTTCTAACCCATCCATAAAGACTATCAAATTTTAACGGTCTCAGAATTGCTGAAATTGAGCCCTTCCATATGGATATGCTAGGAATGCATGTTTCCCATGAAATTTGAAATACATATTTCACTTATCATTCTAAGTAAATCCCCCATATTTAAAAAAAATAAACAAATGGACAGTTGTGGCACTATTACATGTCAAGTTACATGCACCTTGGTGCAAGCTCCTCAATCCATTATATAATACACTCATTTTTTTACATACTTGATCATATATCTTTTTAAAATAAAAATCGATCCATTTGTTAAAATATAAAGTATTGAAATTGCATAGAAAATTATTTGTGTTTAGGGTTTAGGGTCAAGAAATGAAAAAAAGTTGCCAATTAGAAATGATATAAGTCAATTAGTATCCATCCGGTATTCATATTTTAGTCCATATTTGTTTGTCAAGTATCCATATTTGAATAGTCAATATCCGTTTTGCACTCATATCTATATATTTGAAGATATGATTTATCATTTTATACATTCGTATAATTCATATTCGTAGCGTATTCGGATTTTAACAGAACAATGATATGGTAGCACTTATATTTGCATTTGTATCAGATACCACCTTCCTTCCTAATAACTACACACTTTACATATACTGTAACTAAATTTTTGCTCACGCACAAATAGACACATATTATATATATATATATATAGAGAGGGGGGTGATCCTATGAGATGGGATTTTGGTAAGATGGTGAGATGGAGCATTCTGGATCACTAGTTCCGACCACGAGAGAGAAAGACAGGAGAGAGAATACAGCAACTTGTGGTTCAGAATGTCCCATCTCACCATCTCACAAAATCTCATCTCATAGGATCACTCATGAGGGGCGATCCTATGAGATGAGATTTTGGTGAGATGGTGAGATGGGGCATTCTGTACCACTAGTTCCAATCAGGAGAGAGAAAGGCAGGAGAGAGAAATGTTCCTTAGGAGATATGTGTATAGTGTGATAGCCGACATTGATGAATAAAGTGAGCATGTTCCTTAGGAGATAAAGTATGAGACTGGTTGGATATTGACAATTGAATATCGATGTTGAAGAATATATGTCGAAGTAAGAGTACTCCCACCAGATTCACCGATTTTGACCATATATAGAAGGAAGGAATCAGAAAAGTTGGAAACTTAACTACTAGGTTGAAATTTCGGAATTTGTTGAGGAAATCGAGATAGACGATGCAATTCGACATGTGTTTTTTAATTGGAGGCTTTTCTTTCGACCTAATTTTAACCCTTGCAAATTAAGAAGTCAAGGATTTGACAGCTGCCTTTTGAAAAAGAAACGAAGAAGCCCATTATGTCAACTCGATTTTGGCGACTCTTCTTAACCCAAGCTTGCACAAATAAATCTCAGATGAAGGTCCCAAAATATATAGGTAATTTTTGTAAGGCCCCTATATATTTTTTTGAAAAAGGTTGGAATTCATTTCATCAAAGAAGAGGTAACGGGGTACAACATACAGTTCAAGGATGGGTGCATATACAAATAAACCATCACAAAGCATAGTAGGAAAATTCTAAGGGTCCCAACACTTAGGGCCTGTTTGGTTGCAGGGTTGGGCAGGGTTGGGTTCGGCTGGATGAATAGTAACCTGTGAGGAGGAAGTACCCTTGTGAATAAGTAACCAGGGTTGGGCCAACCCTGCCCAACCCTACAACCAAACAGGCCCTTAGTATAACTAGCCAACCCCCAAGGATGGTAAAAAAGCAGGTAAATGTTCGTTTTTCCAAAACAAAAAATGACAATAACCGAAAAGAGCATAATAAATGTATGTCATGCTAGGAGAAGGATAGCTAATGTTCGGCAGAGATCAGCTCCTTGCGGGATGCTGACGATGGGTACAGGGGAGCGAGTTGGCGGGACTCATCAGCTCATTTCTGTAGCAAAAATGAGGTAACGAGGGAGCATGTAGTGAGTGAAAGTTGTAAGGCAAGTAAGCCTAGGGCGAGCCATTCTAAAATAAATGTTATTGTAATCATATTATATATCAATAAAAAGTTATTGATTTTCAGTGGCTATTTGAGATTAATGAATGTACGCACATATAGGATCCCTTAGTACAATTACGGCTATGTACCCGATGAATCTCTATTTCACCATCTTTATTCTTTTATTTTGACCTTAAATCCCTAATTAAATGCATGTATATAACATTAATTTGTGCAAAATAACATTTAATAATAGACACTTAAATAATGTATAAATATGTACATTTAATTTCAAAATAAAAGAATAAAGGAAAGAAAAGAAAAGGAATGAAGTGTCAAAGACATCGAGCGACCCTAGATTTCAAGACCCATTCATGATGAATCTGCATTTCATCACCTTTATTATTTCATTTTGGCCTTTAAATCTTTGCTAAATGCTTGTATATATCATTATTTTGCATAAAATAACCTTTATTATTTTCATTATAAATATTGTATAAAATATTGTATTTAAAGCCAAAATAAAAGAATAAAAAAAAGAAAAAAATGAATATTGTAGGTATTGAGTGATCCTAAATCCCGAGACCGAGCATCATGATGACTGTGTCGACAATGGATAAAGTAGGGGGAGATAAGGGCCAATAAACCAATAAAACCCCAATTTTTAATTCTTCAATAAAGCTAATTTGGGACCTATTTTATTCTCTATTATTTATACCTCAAATCAATAAACCTTGTACATAAAAATTGTAGATAAAAATATATAGAAAAATACAAATTTAGTTTATCTAAAAATAATGCATAATGTGCCCTGGACGCTCAAAATAAAAGGTAAGAAAACAAACTTCACAGACCTGTATCTTCTCCATATTGTACTAAAATTGACCAAACTTATATTTGATTATGTATAAAATTTAATAAGCTATTTTATAAAGGAAGTTTCATTCAATTTACAGTTAAGATGCAAAAGTCAGGTTTGGACTCCTATTGTACACTATACCTGAATAAAATAATTATTTTATTTATTCTTTATATTTTTTACCTTTTTATATTTTTATAATTTTGTATATATTATTTATAACTTATGTACATAATTAAACTAAAATAAAACCATTCAAATTGAAAAATAAGTAAATAAGTGAATCAAAATATATAGATGAATTATACATACAAATACTTATATAATAAATACATATATTTATTTAAGTGTACAAATGACTTCATAAAAATATAATTTATGTATTTTAACAATTTATAAATATATAATATATGTAGAAATAAAATCTAAAATTAAAAAATAAAAATAAAATAGCTAATATATATGTAAATATACGTGTATTTATATTTATAAAAAGTAACATACAACAAATAACCTCAAAAAAATAAAATAAAAATCAGAATAAAATACTTAATAAAATAATAAATACTTTTCATGTTTTAAACAAAAATAAAATAAATTTTATTTTCACATTTTTATTTTACTTTCATTTTTGGCATGTAATAGGCTGACGTGGCCCAATGGGCGGGTGACCTTGGTTGACCTGCCAATCAACTAGTCCGCCAACGCCCTAGGCCTGTCAGACCAGCTGGCCCGCCTATTTCCTCGATTTTTCCTCGATTCATTTTGCATTATTTTGGGTTGATTCCTTCACCAATATTGCCCCATGATTCGTGTTCTTTCACGCCACTCTGATTCATCGATCAATGGAGCACCGCATCGATTAGAGACCTCGGTCAAAATCTCCTGTGTATGAAACCAATCCTCTGATCTCCACTCAAATTTGATCCATTTTGGCCCTCGAAATCCTCAAATCTTAGAGTGTTCTAGGTTGCTGGTGACAACAACGATCTCCACCGACCGTTTACTGAGGAGGAAGAGGCGCCGGGACAGTGATCCGGGCATCGCCGACCACCAGCAGTGGAGCTCCTCTAGACTCCTTCATTTCTTGAGGTAGAACCCTAGTGTAACCTTTCTTTCTTTTCCTAAGACTTAGATTAGAGTAAGCATTTAAATTCACTTAGTTTATCTCTATTTTACGTAAAATCATAGATTTATAGTTCGTCGAAGCTGAGCTTCAACAAATGTTTCCATCGTGCTCTGACCATATTCCAACCCCTATTCCACATGCATTTCGCTCCCTATCGCTTCTATTTCATCCCAGGAACTTCCATCCCACTCGATCTTTCTCAGATTGAGATATCGTCTCTCCAGCTCTTCCCGACCTCACTCCACTCCATTTCACCCTGATCAAATCCATAGAACCCCCCTTTTGTGTGTTGTACTTTTCTACAGGTTCTAGAGACCCAAGACCGCTCTTAGGTTGAGTTTTGCCAAAAGTTGAGGTACTTGGACCCCCAAAGCTCCTCCGACCTCTGAGGACTCCTTTGGGGGTCCTCAAACTCATCTGAAGCCTCCAACAGCTTCGAGATTCTTCCAGGAAGATTTTACACCTTTTTGCAGTGCCCAGGACCATTGGAGTCACTCAAAAGATCGGATCGAAGCTTGCCTCTTTATGCATTAGTACATGCTCTTCCTCAGGGCTTTTCCCTCGTCCGATCAAGCTCATGCCCCAAGTTTTCCAGATGATGTCCGATCACGCCATCTTCTGTCATCAGATCAAGCGATGGGATTTAATCCCAACTATCCATAGCCGAAGTGTCATCCACCATCCACTGCGCGATGCATGACAAGTGAAGCGGATCCAGCCGTCTGCCAGCACCTATAGGGGGTAATTGTGCTACATATCCCCAAACTTTTGTATTTTATTTTTATTCGATAAAGTATTGTCTGTAATGTACATTTTTCTGGATATTTTTCAATAGGACCCATGTACTTATGTTATTTACAATTAGGTCCCTGACCACATCACCCCACGTGCTCATACCCGTGAGGTGGTGGGCTTTTGCAGGGACTCCTTAGTATTTTTGTGTTATTAATTGGTCAATTAAATTTGTAACCTAGTTTTATTTTTAGATATTTTGCATGTATGGCATGTTGCTTTTTTGTAAATTATATTTATACCCCTACTTGCATTGTATAAAGTAAATATCTGGGGAAAGTTTTACAAAGGCCATTGTAGTTCTAATTATGTTATTAATTGTATTTTTATTTAATTATATTTACATTTCAGTCCCTTCCTGTCTTGAACTTTTATTTATTGTATTTCTTGCATTAAAAAAACCATTTTACATCTAAAAGTTGTAGGAAATTTATTTTAAGTTCTTGATATAGTGTTAATTACATATATTTTTCGTAATGCTATTGATAACGTGGCATCCTGCGAGGGTCAAAATGTAGTGTCGCTGAGGCGACCGCTCACAGAACACCAGTTGATCAGCAATTAACCCACATTAAAGAATAAATCAATTACGTCGCAAAATTTGTGAATTAACATTTATTACTCTACCATAAAATGCATAGTGAAGAAGCATATAGAGGTCGAACCACAGAGAGCAATACAAAAATTGCGTAGCCTATGGTGTTTATGTACAACAGGGTCATCCTTGCGTGATTCCTCTTTTGTGGGTTTTTGGGGTTTTATATATTTTTTATTATATTTTTTTCTAATATATATATAGATGTATTTAATATTATATATACTTATATATATTTATATATATATATTATTTATATAATATAGATATATAAATATATGCACACATAAAGAGTTATGTAAAGAGAATATAATACATAAATATATATATTATATATTTTTTTAAATTTTGTATTTAATTTTCATTTTCTGATTTTATATTTACTTTTTATGTTATATATATTTTTTATTTTCTTTTTTTAATATTGGAATATATAAACTCCATAATAAAAGAGGTGCTAAAATATTTATCAAAATATGCAAAGATAGTCAAAAATTCAGAAATAAAATATTTTTGGTCTTTTTATAAATTTTTACTGAGTTTGTGATTTTTGGGTATTTTTCAGAATAATTTTGACATTTTTAAATGGCAAAATAAAGGAAAACAGAGATAATCCACTGGCTGAAGGTAAAATAGGAATGAAAAATATCAAACAACCACAAAATTTTTCCAAGCTAATTTTAATATAAAGATACTAAAAAAAGGAACCTATAGAAGTTGAGTTTGCATTTTTTGGAGTTTTCTATAATTTTTTATTTTTTTGAAGTTTTAAGGTGTTTTCTAATTTTTATTGTTTTGTTTTGAATTTTTTAGTGATTTGGACTGACACTAAAGCATGATAAAATAGACAGTAGGTATTTTTTTGGAATTTTTCTAGGTGTTTTACTATTTCTTTGGTATTTTCTAAGCTAGACAGTGGATAAAATGCATGTTTTTGATTTTTTAATAAATGTTAAACTTCAACAAAAATAAAATGTAGAACTATGGCGTGAAAGTGCAAGTTAACAGGAGCTTGGCATGATTTTTGTGGAAATTTTCAAGTTAATATGATGCATGACATAAGTGGAGCAAGCAAGCAAAAATATATGGCATGGTAGGGGCATTTTTGCAAATAAAAACAAAGGCAGGGGCTACAGTGCGAAAACACCAAAATAAATGAACGTATTCTGCAATTTTAAGGATTAAAACCAAATAAGCAAACCCGCTAGGGCCCCCTTGCAATTTGACCATCACGTGGGACTACACGTGATCCGCACCCATAGGGACCAAAATGTAATTTCAGAAAGTTCAAGGTCCTTAACGCAAATTTTCACAAAAATAGTACACTTGAAATTTTATTTTATGGACTAAAGATAAATGTACAAACATACAGGGGGTCTTGTGCAATTTAACCACTCCACGTGGGACGGCACGTGAGGTGACGTAGACTGGACCTAAAAGTAATATCACAAATGTACAGGGGGGTCCATGCAAAATATCCACATTATTTTGAACTTCAACTTTTATTTACAATAGTAATCAATAAATACCAAAAGCTGGGGCGGAGGTCTACAATTTACCCATAATTGCGCGCTAGTGGACGGCGATGATGATATCACTTGGACACGCGTCGCGCATCCAACGGGCGGTACAACTTCGCCGATGAAGGGTTGAGATTAGATCAGCCGAGCTTTTCTGACGGTCGGTGTAGGGCTTCATCGAACGACTCTGGTGTGATCTGGGGGTACCATCCTGATCAGACGACGATGGAGCCTCCTGGAAGAACAGGGAAGAAGCTCGCGCGAGGCGAGCTTCGATCGTTAACTGCAGGCTCCTCCGGGCTTCTCCTTCGCGTCTGAGATGTTCTGCTCGTAGCTGGAGGCGTCCCGCATCTGCCAGTGGTCTTGGCATGGCTCCTGGAGGTCCAAGGAGCCCAGGCGAGGTCGATGAAGCTCGGGACCTCCAGGAGCCTCTTCCTGGATCGAATCGAGTCAAAAGGTGCTCGTTGCTTCGTGTAACCTGCATAGGAAGAACCAGGGGAACGAGGGCTATCCCATCGACCCTGGGTTTTGAAGCTTTGGTGCAAGATGAGGTGAGGCGGAGGAGCTCCGACGATAGGCGGAGGTGGAGCTCCGATTCGCAAGGACTGGGGGTCCTTGGTTGAACAAAAATGATCGGGAGATGGAGCATGCAATGGGGAACAAAGTGAGGTGAAGATGGCGATCGAAAACAATGGGTATCACGGTAAAGAAGTCGCCGGAGCGGAGCTCCAGCGAACTTCGATTTCGCTATTTTACGATACTCTACTGATCAAGAAGCTAAACTAAGCACGGGAAGGAAAAGCTGGAATTAAACTCTACCTAAAAAGCAAGAAAGAACAACTCTTATACATGGGGACCGCCAGGGAGCAGGACGGACGCCGGAGCTCCGCCGCGACAAAATTTATCCCTCCTCCGACTGATTCATGTTGCTGAAATGCTCCCCCTGTCACGAGGAACCTCCCAGGAACGGATTCAAGGCTTTTGGGTGGATGGAAATTGGCCAAATTTGTGGAGGAGGTCGAGGGCTCTTATTTATACACATTCTGGGCGCCCTACTTGGCCCGCATATTCCGGCGAGTACAATGATCATTTTCTCGATCCAACAAGCATGCATGATAGATGGATGATCCCTCTACAGATCTCGTGAAGGCGGCGAGCGAAAATAAGGGATGAGACGCCCGAGAAAAATGGCGCAAGTCATGGAAACAACAAGGTTCAGAGGCGCTAGGTCCCGATGGGACAGTTGACCAGAGGTCAACGAGGCTGGCTCCTCATTGGTCCACATAGGCCGCTAACAGACAAAATAGGGAAACTTATTTGAAAATGATTTATTTAACATAATAATGATTTTATTCGAATTTGCTTATAAAATAAAAAATGTTTATTAATTAATGTAGTATTTATTTATAATTTTATTTATTTTTTTGATGTATTTTATTATAGGGTTATTTTAATGATATATTTTTAAGTGTATTTACATGTATTTATATACTTTTATTTTTATTTTATTTATTTTATTTTATTATGTTATTTTCTTATTTTATAAATTTGAAATTTATTTTGTGAGTGTGAATATATTTTTATTTAATTTTTGTGAGTTGATTTTCATATTTAAATAAATATGTACATATATATGTAGGTATACCTATAGACAGTTTACCTATATTTTATATACACTTTATTTATTTAATGTATTTTATTGGTTTTTATTTTGGATTTGTATTTTTGATATATTATATGTAATATTTACAATATATAAAATATGAAAGAATAAAATAATTAAAGAAATGTTTTCCCTTTTTATTTATGTACATACTTCACATAGGTATTTGCAGATATCTTGCATAGACTTATTTTATTTTACAATTTCTTTGGTTTTATTCTAATTTCAATATGTACATGTATTATATACATTATTTACAAAATTCTAAAAATATATTTTTGTAAAAATAATGAACAATGAATAAATTGAATATTTCAATCAGGCAGATTGCACAATGAAGGCCAAAAACCTAACTTTCAAAGATGAACTCCAAAAATTATGAAACCAATTTTATTAAATACTTCTTGAAGAGCTATATACAATTAAAGGTTATTTTGGGTGATTTTGAGTTTTTATTTGCAAGATATGGGTCTGTGAAGTTGAGATTCTGGCTTTATATTCTGTGTATAAAATGTACACTCTGTATCATTTTTGTACAAACTCAAATTTGTAATTTTATTCACATTATTGTCTACAACTTTCATGTACAAAGTTTCTCTATTTGATAAATGATGAATTATGTACAAAATAGGTGTCAAAAATGCATAAATAGATGAATAAATAAATGAGGTATTTATTGTACTATTGACACTTATCTCCCCCCTACTTTATTCCTCGTCGACCAATTCCATGCTGGCCTTGGTCTCGGGGTTCAGGTCATAAAATATTTACAATATTTTATTCCTTTTTCTTTTCTTCTCTTTATTCTATATTTTTGGCATCAAAAACCTTATTCTATGTACAATGAATGCAACAAATAATGAATGCTTTTATAGGCAAATTAATGCTATTTACATGCATTTGCTGGGGTTTTTAAGGCCAAAATGATAGAATAAAGGTGATGAAACGGAGATTCATCACCCCCCTATACTTGCCTTTGCTAGTCCCTAGCAAATACTTATGCAATAAGTTCAAAAAGAATAAAGAATCAGAAGAAAAGAAAAAGAGAATGGAAGAAGGATAGAGTGAATACGGTTGCTTTCAGTGCAATATATGTCCTTACAAAATCAAATTTGGAGCTTCTGCTAGACCTCGGGTGTGGATGTGTGTAGAACCTAGTCGGGAACCATCTTTAAAACACAACAGCCTTCGAGATTCACAGAACTCGGTTCAACCCACCTCAATAGCCTGGTCAGAACTGGTCTACATCATACGCAAACCCTTATGATTATGAAGCTGACTTGTACAGTGTAAGTGATGGTGGCTCTTCCCAGCTGAAATGACAAAGAGACTAGCTTCTCCAGAATGACAACCCAATGATTACCCAATCCAACAGCTCTTTCCTCGAGGAGCGGGGTATTCCCTTCTAAGTTCAAGTGGCAACCAGCTCAAGAGGAGGGGGTGAAGAGAAGAATGGACGGTAGCCAGTATAGCTACCTATCCTAGGATGCAAGACCAGTGTAGTCAAGTCATCCAACTGCAGGCTCACTTATTTGACTTTGGAACTCAAGCTTGCTTATTGGCTTTACAACATATGTACATACTTTGCAGGCATTGTATTTTTGTACAGGCCTGACCATATTATTTTTTTTTGACATACTATTTCACAGCAGCATTTACATAAGGAGTTTTTCCTCTTGAGCCAGTAGACTATCCCTCTTTTGAAGCTTTATTGCAACCCACACTCTCCTGTCGTTAGACCTCATGGCTACTAGACCAGGTTGGGGTGCACTTCCCTCCCTAGACGAGGACGAATGTTTCCACCCGTGTGCATCTCAGACTGGCAAATCCAACCCCCTCACCACTCCAACTGAGTTGAGCCAAGCGAAAGGTGCAAGTGTCCAAGTTAGGTCACGGTCGACAAGAGTCATGCGTGTGTCTCGAAAAGCTCTGGTTAGTCAGTTGAGGTGACTTGAACCCAGCCCTGATTTCTCAAAGAATTAAGTCTACATAGACCTGAAGTACCTTAAACCTAGTTCCCACAAGGTTCCAGTGTAGTTAGGTGCGGTAAGGTCCAACTAAGCTCCAATTTTAGACTTTATTGGACTGATTCAATCATCAAGCTCACTCAAAAAGAATATGAATGGTATGCTCATGCTATGCACAATGAATGATGCAATTTTTCAAAAAGAATTTACAAAAATCAAAGAATCTTTTTACATAAAGATTTTTTTTGCAAATAAAAAGCTATACAAAAAGTACATACAATTATTTACACGGGCATGCTGCTTTATTTACAAAATTTATACAGAAAGAATTTAATGAAGTAATTTATTCAGGTTATCTTTTTATACAGAAAGAATTTTATGTATTCTATTTACGATTTACATGTATTTGTAATGATGCTTTTATTCCTCAGATTTATTTTGAAAAGAATTTTTGCAAACTATAGTACACGATAATTTTTATAAGCATTTACACACATTTGAAAATTATTTTTGCAAAGATTTTACACACTATATACATTTTCCACAATAGTTTTTTTACAAACATTTTCCAAAACATTTGCACATAGGTTTTGAAATCCTTTATTCCACACAGAAAAAGTTTTTCAAACCAAGCAATTTTACACAGGTTGAAAACATGTCACAACAAGTTTTCCAAACAGTTCACACTATTTTTCAAATCATACTGTAAGGGTATTTAACCTGATTTATTAATCAGTATATACACAGAAAAACTGTATTTTATGTCCAACATGGTTTAGGCTCTTATAAGTTTTATTTGGGATTATTGCTTATTTTTGTATGAGAGATTTTTGTGTAAACTCCTCAGACTTATTCGAGAATCATTTTCAAAAGGTTTTTTTGAAAAACTATAGTCCAAAATAATTTTACAAACATGTACATGCATTTGGAAATGATTTTTTTTGCAAAGGTTTTTCACACAGAATAGATAGATTTTCTAAAACAATTTGACAACCAAAATTTTCCAACCATTTGCACACTAATTTTCACACATTTTTATTTCACTCAAAGAAAATAAATTTTATAAACGAAACCTACTTTACAAAAGTTGAATACTTGTACACACTATTTTTCAAGCAATTTTCAAAAGATTTTTCAAAGATAACTTTTTACACAAAACGCTTTTCCTGACTTATTAATCAGTATAAGTACAAAGAGCCTGAGGAGCTCACAATTAACTTTTATTATTATAGAACTACTTTTTACATTATATATATATTTTTAGATTGAGGTGATGTTTTATTTTTCAGTATGAGTTATGGCTTATAGTATATACATTGTATATACGACCCCCCTATATTTAACTTGAGCTATGTCCTCATAGGTCGAAGAGAAAAGAGAAGACATAACTCGTACTGAGTATAGACAAGTCTAAAGAATATATATGAATAAGAAATGAACGAATAAGAAGTTGACCATCCCCCCTATACTTAGGATCAAGTAATCCTAAGTATAGCAGACTGTACAGAAAGCATGGAGGGTCAAGGGTGGGAATACACATATCATACTCAGATTGTCTCCCCCTATACTTAGGGTGCGATACTCCTAAGTATAGATAAGAAGAGGAGACAATGAAGAGGATCAAAGAATAAAAAAACTCTTGGTGCACACCCTCCTATACTTAGGACAAAGTACGTCCTAAGTATAGAAGACTGACAAAAAGGAGCAGCACCTTTTGATACAAAAATGCAGAAAAAGAAGAAAAGAAGAAAATCAGATAAACAGTTTTTGGGGTGCATCGTCTGAATCTTCTGATGCTGCCACTGTTGTGGATATGTCGTCATGGTGCAAGAGCTGAATGGAGTCTAAACGGCCAAGAATGTATCTGGTTCGAGGTAAGGCTTCAGGAGTTGACCGTTGACGATGAATGGCTTTGCGTCAGGAGACAATTCTGATATAGCAATACTTCCATTGTCACACACTTCACAAACTCGGAATGGCCCTGTCCACTTACTTTTTAATTTGCCCGGGAAGATCCGCAACTTTGCATCAAATAACCACACCTTCTGTCCAACATCAAAGGTCTTTCGTCTGATGTGCCGATCATGCCAGCGTTTTACCTTCTCCTTGTACATCAATGTGTTATCGTATGCATAGTCTCGGAACTCCAAGAGTCTGTTCAGATCATCCTTTCTTTTTTGACCACTTTTTCGTGAGTCCAAATTGCATCTGTTAACTGCCCATAAAGACTTGTGAATTAATTCGACGGGCAAATGGCACGGCTTCCCGTATACAAGACGATAGGGAGACATGCCCAAGGGAGACTTGTAGGCAGTTTTGTAAGCCCATGGGACCGAGTCCAAGAGTTGGGACCAGTCTTTCTTGTTTGGCCTGACAAGATTCTACAAGATAGTCTTGATTTCTCTGTTTGATAATTCTGCCATGCTATTGGTCTGAGGATGGTAAGGAGATGCGATACGATGATCGATGCCGTACTCCTTCGTCAATTTCTTGACCTCTTTGTTAATAAAATGGCTACCCCCGTCTGATATGAGAATTTTCGGTATCCCGAACCGCGAGATGATGTTCTTCTTCTGGAATTGACACACTGTTCGACTGTCGGCGGCTCGAGCAGGGATAGCTTCAACCCAACGACTCACGTAATCGACGGCAAGAAGGATGTGCTCAAAACCTTGACTGTTAGGGAAAGGTCCCATGAAGTCAATGCCCCATGCATCAAAAACGTCTGCTATCTGAATGATTTTCAGGGGCATCGAATCTTTTGTAGTGAGTATACCTTTCAATCTCTGACAGTCAATACATCATTTGACTAATTCTGCTGCATCCTTAAATAATGTGGGACACCAGAAGCCACATTGAAGCACTTTGGCTGCCGTACGATCTCCAGAGTGATGTCCACCAGATTCAAGCGAGTGACAATGCTCGAGGACACTAGAATACTCCTCTTGAGGGATGCACCTGCGCCAAATGCAATCTGCTCCTTCCCTGAATAAAAGAGGATCCTCCCATTGATAGAACCGGATGGTCGACATGAATTTGTTCTTCTGATTCTTCGTCCAATCTGCTGGTGTTACCCCAGAGGCGAGGTAATTGACTATATCAACATACCAAGGAAGAGAATCCACTGCTAAGATTGATTCGTCAGAAAAGGTTTCTGTAATGGGTGCACTGTCCAGAGGAGGCTCAGGCTGCTCAATTATGGAGAGATGGTCTGCTACCACATTCTGAACTCCAAGCTTGTCCTTGATTTCCAAATCGAATTCCTGGAGGAGAAGGATCCATCGAATCAGTCTCGGCTTGGCATCCTTCTTCTGCTGGTGGTATCGGATAGCAGAGTGGTTGGTAAAAACGGTGACTTTTGATCCAAGAAAATAGGATCTAAACTTTTCAAGGGCGAAAACCACAGCCAGCAACTCTTTCTCTATCACTGTGTAATTTCTTTGCGCCTCATCTAATGTTTTGTTGGCGTAGTGAATGGCATAGGGCGCTCTTTCTTTCCTTTGTCCAAGAATAGCCCCGACTGCAAATTCTGACGTATCGGTCATGATCTCAAAGGGGAGAGCCCAGTCCGGCGGCTGTAGGACCGGAGCCTGAGTGATAAGCTCCTTCAGCTGATTGAAAGCAAGGAGAACCTACTGATCTACATTGAACTCAGTTTCCTTGCATAGCAGTTCTGTCAAAGGTCGGGCAATGCAGCTAAATTCCTTGATGAATCGTCTGTAAAATCCCACATGCCCCAGGAATGACCTTACGTTTTTTACTGACTGAGGTGGCTCGAGATTGGCAATAACATCCACCTTCGCCGGGTCGACTTCCATGCCACGTTAGGAAACGACGTGACCCATCACAATGCCTTCGGAAACCATGAAGTGGCTCTTTTCCATGAAAGCACTAGATTAACTTCACGACACTTCTGAAGCACTCTGTCTAGGTGCTCAAGACAAGAATCAAAACTATCACCATAGACAGAGAAGTCATCCATGAACACCTCGAGAAAACTGCCTACCATCTCGGCGAAGACTGCTAGCATGCATCTTTGGAAGGTTGCAGGTGCATTTCATAATCCAAAGGGCATTCTCTTGAAGGCGTAGGTGCCAAACGGGCAAGTGAAGGTAGTCTTCTCTTGATCTTCAGGAGCGATAGCCACTTGATTGTACCCGAAATACCCATCCAAAAAACAGAAAAACTCCTTGCCTGCTAGTCTCTCCAAAACTTGATCAATGAATGGCAAGGGGAAGTGGTCCTTCTTAGTTGCTGCATTAAGACGGCGGTAGTCAACACACACCCGCCAGGATGTTGGTACCCGAGTGGATATTTCCTCTCCTTTGTCATTGGTAACCACGGTAAGCCCGGATTTCTTTGGAACTACATGCAGTGGGCTTACCCATTTTGAATTGGAGATGGGATAGATAAAGCCTGCATCACACCATTTGGTTATCTCTTTCATGACGATGTCCTGGAGGTTAGGGTTCAACCTTCTTTGGAATTCGTGGGACATGTGGCATCTTCTTCCAGATAGATGTGGTGTGAACACAAAGCTGGATTTATCCCTCGGAGATCTGATACGCACCAACCAAGTGCCTTGCGGTTCTTTTCTAGAACCTCGAGAAGACGAGATTCCTGATTCGGATTCAGCCTGCTGCTGATGATGACCGGATACATTTGTTCTTCACCCGCAAGGAAAGCATACTTCAGGCCTGCGGGAAGTGGCTTGAGTTCTGGTTTTGACCTCTCCAACTTTGTTGGTCACTTCAGACACTATGATGGTGGTGGGATATACTTCTTTGAGGGGGCTACTATCCTCATCATTCTGTTGAGATCCTAGTGAGGTGCCGAATGGTTCTGCGCTAGGCTGATCGTGTTCGGTCTGGAGTGAATGATCAAAGAGATGCACCTGCATCTGAGAATCTGTCTCCCAAGAATCATCGGAGCATAGGGTAACTGTGCTTTCCAAGTCCTCCTCGAGTGTGAGGATTTCTCGGGTCCATGAATCATTCAATGATAAGGATGAACCTCTGATCTCTGTAATAAAGTCACAGTCTGCATCGGATGCTGCATGCCTCTCATTAGTCGCGGCGTTCGGCTCTCTGCTCATGTTAATAGTGATCTGCTTGGTGTTCGAGCTAAAAGTAATCTTGTCAGACCCGTAATCAACCACGGCACCTGAAGTACGTAGGAATGGTCGACCAAGGATGATAGGGGTCTGGAGCAGGGGTGCTGGTGAGTCCATATCAAGGACTACAAAATCAGCTGGGAATAGCATCTCCTGCACTTTAACTATAACGTCTTCCAAAAGACCCCGGGGCCGCTTGATGGATCGGTCAGCGAACTGAAGGATCATTCGTGTCTGCTTGAGCGGACCCAGCCCAAATTCTTGCATTATTGATGGTGGCAAAAGGTTGATGGAAGACCCACTGTCGAGGAGAGTGCGCTCGAAGACCTGATCAAAAATCTCACAACTGATAAGAGGTGCTCCCGTGTCTTGTTTCTTTTGTGGGAGGTTGCTGATAGCTGCAATAGTGGCCATGGAGAGCACGTTCTTTTCTACATCTCTGCGTATGTTCTCTTGTTCTGGGCGACGCTTGTTGGTACATGCCTCCTTTAGTCCTTTCTTCACAGCTGGCATGTACTCCACGGCCTTCAATAAGGGAATCTCAACAGTCAACTTGTCTAGTATTTCCACAACTCCCGGATCAGACAATACCTTTTTTCATTTTGCAATTTTTTTTGGATTTTTCTATTGCATGAGGAAAAGGAATATGTACATCTCTAGCAGGAAAAATAGAGTTCTTATTTACATCAACATCATCGCCCATAGAATGTTGTACATCCGGACTACAAAAAGGAGTATGATGAATACTCATTCATCACTCTTTATTCTTATATTTTAGCTACAAAAACCTTTGCAAATGCATGTATATAGTTGTAAATAGAAATAATTACCAAAAGCATGCATTGTGTAAAAATCAATAATTAGCATGTTTTTGTGCAAAAATAAAAGAATAAAGATTAAAAAGAAAAAGAGGGAAATATTTAGAATAATTATTGAGCAACCTAACCCAAGGGAGGGCTTAGCATGGGCCTGACCGCATAAAAGCCAAAGTAGAGGGAGATAGGGGCTCATGTGTGTAAATATATATGTAAATAAATAAAAGTATTTTCCTCACAAAAATAGCTTAAAAATATGCTTGTAAATATTTGTATATATTTATAAGTATAAAAACAAAAGAAAAAGCTAAAAATCAAAAAGAAGACAAAAACATCACCATGTGTATATAGACCACCCACCTTTATATTTATTTAGCCTCATAAATAAATAAAATTAATTTCCAAAATTTTTGTAAATATTCTATATTATATAATGTAAATAAATAAAATAAAAACAATTAAAACAAAACAAATAAAAATAATAAAATTAAAAACATAAAAATATATTGTGAATATACCATGTATATATATGTACATATGTATTTATTTCACCTATGTATGTAAATAATAAAAATAAAATAAAAATGTCTTTTTATTCCTCATTTTATAATATAAATAAATAAAATATAAAATGGGAATAAAATTGTATAAAAATAACAATTAAAAATTAAAAACTAAAAACCTATATATTGTATATATACCTATATCTAACCCTACTATGTAAATACACTTTTTTTTATTTCGAAAAATTAATTAAAAATCACTAAAAATAGAAAAAATTAAAAGAAAAATATTTTATGTTTTGAGTTTTTATTAAATAAGCCATTTGCTATTTTTAATTGAATTTTCAAATATTTTCCAAATGGCAGCCTCCCATTGGCCCTGGGGATTGTTGACCGCCCGGTCAACTACCCCCCCCCTAGGACCACTTCCCACGGGTCCTTAGCGGGTGACCCATTTCTCGGATTTTCCCCGTCTAAACCCGATCGCCTACCACCTAAACCCTGGGTCCGACTCCTTAATGATGCATCCGAGACCCTCGCCGGAGCCTTCACATCGGGATCCGCGCGATTCAACGACCTACCCGACCTCTTCTAGCCGGACCCGCACCCATATTTAGCTCGAGCTCCGCCTCCTAATTTCTTATCTTTGGCCATTCGCTTCCACCTCCAGTGAGCTCCATTGCGTAGGCAAGAGTGACAGCTTGTCCCCCGTGGTGTCGAAGCGAGGAGAGGGTGCAAGACCACTAATCCGGTGAGCATCGCGCCTTGCTCCGCCACCAGCAGGAGCTTGAGCCTCGGAGGGAGACGCTCCTCGAGGCGACAACCCAGAGCACCGCCTGCTCGTCCCCAGTCTCATCAGCCACCCAGGTAGCCCCGTAGGCTCTTCTTTTTCATTAATTTCCGATTACCCCCTTTTCGTTGCTCCGCCGTCCCCCATCGATTCCGTCCACGTCCGACCCCCAATCGATCATCGGGCTTCGCCATAGCCATCGCCTTCCTCCCGCGCATCTTCTCCGCATACCCATTCAACCCAGCTCGCACAGGAGCTGGGGTTCGAGCTCCACCGTCCCCCCTTCGCCGGAGCTCGCCCATCTCGACCCTCCGATCACCGTCATCCCGCCTAACTGGGTCGAGGAAGTTTGCCCTCGACCCACGAGTCTTCTGGGCTTATTTTGCAGGTCTTACGAGGACCATCTGAGGTTCTCCCATTCGAGCCAGGAGACGAACCCCCGTCGACCTCGCCGGAGCCCTCCAGGGCTCGGTTGGGCCATCGGAGGCCACCAGCAGCTGCGGAGCACCACGCCGGAGCTTCTCCGATCTTCAGGAGCAACAGGGGAGGTCAGGAGCGCACGCCTTGGGCCGGCGAACTTCGCCGGCGAACTGTTCTTCCTCGACCTTCAGCCGACGTCCGATCAACCCTCCTGCTCCAGTTTTTATCTGGACCGTCCGTTCCAGGAGCCGCCTTCACCGTTAGATCTTGGAGAGGTGATCAGGACCGCCCGTTGCACGAGGGTTAGCCACAGAGAGCCACCACCGCCCGATGCACCACGTGGCCTAGCCCCAACAGTCGGATCACTGCGAGGACCCCAGCCTTGGAGCGCCCGCCGATCTCCACCGTTGATCACTCCACGTGGCGCACATCCATCGGCCCGCATTAATAAAGGGTAAATTACCCTTAGGCCCCCTCTGTCATTTTGTTTCGTATTTAGTCCTGTAATTACGTAGTATAGTTGTTTAGTTTTTGGGATATTTGCACCAAGGACCCTGCACTTTATTTTCCTTGCATTTATACCCCTGTGCGTTGTATGACACGTGCTTCATCACATGGTTTTCTGGTATATTTGCATCTTATGCCCCTGTAGTTCTGAATGTTAATGAATGAATGAAAGTTTTTGGAATATTGCATTTATACCCCTATGCGTATTTTAATTGAGCATGTGCGGATATTTGTGGGTATTTTGCAGATAAGCCCCTGGGCTTTTGGTACCTGTTACCAAATAGCCCTCGGAACTTATTTTCCTTTCATTTGGGTCCCTGAGTGCCTCAGGCGCGTGCGACCCACGTGTTTACCTGGGTTATTTGCACCAGACCCCCCAGAACTTTGGGTATTTGCACATAGGTCCCTGTGCACAGTGCCCCCTCTTTATTTTTGAATAAAATAGCAAAACTACTCCAAATCCAACGAAAATTGGATACATGGCTCCGGCCATAGTGTAAAAGTTTCTGGAAATTTTGGAGACATTTTTGTTTTGATTTGATCTTTTTAAAAATTCAAAAACACCTAATTTCGTTACTATCTAACTTTGAAAATCACAAAAAAATATTAAATCATATCTAGAAATTACAAAAAAATTGTCTACTCTTTATTTATGCTTTCTTGATTTTCTAGCCAATTTTGGCTATTTTTCATTTCTTAAAATACCTGAAAATTGAAAAACACCCAAAATCTCATAAAATTCTAATAAATAGATAAAAAAATCCAAAAATAATAATCTAGGTGCCTAAATTTTCCTTGATTTATTCTCTTTACAGGAAAATTACCTCCAGGCTAATTTGGGGCTTCTAGATATTTTATCTAGGCCTTTTAAGCTCAGCTGGACAGTACCTCTATTTTCAGTCACTATTTTATCTTTAGAAAATTAAATAAATATCAGAAAAATCCCAAAAATTCAACAAAAACACCAAAAATTATAAAACACATAAAAATATTTTTGTTAAAATTTTTGGTTGATTTTGATTGCTTTTAATAAATTGTTGAAGTGAGTTGTTTCTTTGCTTTTATTATTTTCTTAATATATTAAAAATCCAAAAAAATATAAAATATTCAAAAACCACCAAAAATACTTCCTTTATTTTCTTTTATTTCTTTTTGACTACTTCGTAGGCCGAGAGGCCAACTCGTGCTCCTTGTGTTCGACCCTGGTCGCTATACCAGGTTAAATTAATAGCAAGACCGCTATTATGTGTTTGGTCGATTTTCGTTTCATTAGTGGTCTATTTTTCTTGATAGACATAGCTGAGTGATCGAGGTCGCAACGACCGATTAGCTCCTTTACCTTAGTCGCTCAGTTGGTTCATCAGAATGGCGCCGTTGCCGGGGAGCACGACTTAGTAGTTTTCATTTTTACTTTATTTTTGTTTTCGCGGCTTTTCGCGGCTCTTTCAGAGCTCGCGGCTTTTATTTATACTTTATTTTTGTTTTATTTTGTTTTATTTTCTTTTCTTTTATTTTTGTTTTTGTTTGATTTTGAGTGTTTATTTTATTTTGTATTTTTGCATATATACCCTCATTTTATTTCCATTTATCTTTCTTTTTCTTATTTGATTATTTTTATTGGTCTGACCACTTGCCTTTTTCTTGCGAGGGCCCGAGGACCGAGGCGGCCGATTTCGAGAAGCCGACGCAACCGAAGAACTCAGAGGCGACTCCTTTCTTTACGGAGCTGCAGGATAGAGCGAGAGTGAGTTGAGTGGGAGAGGTCTAGTTAGACTTTTTATTTTTCATTTCATTATTATTGTAATAATACAGGTACTCAGAGACACTCTTGTGGACTTGAACTCTTAGCGGGTCTGTTTCGTCGAGCACCGGTGTGCTAGGGGGACCCTTAGGATTTTTGCGGCTTTTTCGCGGTTTTCTTTTCTTTTCTTTTTACTGCCTTTTCTGGTGTTTACGCGGTTTTTCATCGAGCCCCTAGACTTAGGATTTTCTGCTTGCTTGTGCCGTAATTAGTAGGATCCCTACACTTAATTATCTGCCTGTTCCCATAGTGCGATTAATTGGACCTACTAATAATTAATTAATAAAAATAACTGATTCATCTCCTTCGTAGCCTACATGCCGCAGCCTACCCCGTAAAGCGCTTTCTCCTACCCCCGATTTGTCGGGCAAAGGAGGGGTAGGCCAAGACCGGACCCTTTGGCTTGGAGGTCGGTGACCAGTTAGACGGTTCTGTGAGTAGACTTGCTCATCTAGGACTCGGTTTTCATCGCTGCATCATTTAGGTAGTTTATATCCAGTCTTTACATTTCTGCGCGGATCACTTGCATGTAGAGTGCTGGAGGCAAGGTACGCATTTCTATTTCAGCATGCATCATTGATTTCATCGCGCATCGGCTTTTTCATCTTCTCCCCCTGTTTTGGATTAAATAACCAGGAGAACCGAAAAATTCATTAGGCCTTTGTTTTTATTGAAAAAAATTAAAAAGAAAAACCATAAAATTGGGACTGCTAAAACTATTGACCCTAAAAGACATTCACCTTAAAAATTTGTCTTGGGGAGAGCAACCCCCTCATTGATTGGTTTGCTTGCGCGAGAGAGTGACCCGTACCCTAGATAGAGCCCTCCGGTGCTATTTCCAGCTGACTACCGACTCTTTCGTGCGGGCCAGTCGGTTGGAGTAGCATCGGGTATCCTAACAGGTCACGTAAGCGCTCTGATAGACTGTTTGTTCACCTAATAAAAACTGACAAGATAATTTGACAGAGCCTTTACGGTCTTCAGCTCGCGTTGCGTTGGTGAACAGAGGGGTTTGCACTTTGATCATAGTTTTTCCAGATCCCATCCGCACTACTCGACCAGATCACGATGATGGGTAGACGCTCTCTTAGGCAGCCTCTGGCTGCACCGCTTTCGGGCACGTCTACCCAATCATCTAGGTTGGCCCGCAAGAGCCGAGACCAGTTCTCTGAGCTCGAGTATGATTCCGCCCTGTTCCCCATCGACCCCCTTTATTTCGGTTCTGAGAGATATGAGCCAGAGGAGAGACTCACATATTTGACAGCACCTGAGTTTGGCTCGTTTGATTTTGCAGACGCCATGGCCGGCAGTTCTGAGGATCGCTCCCGTCAGCCTGAGCACTTCGTATTGGATCAGGGAGCGATCAACTCCACCCTGATCGCCTCTTTAGAGACCGTCCAGCAACAGTTGAGAGATCATGGAGCTTTCATGCTCGACATGAGGAGAGAGATGGAGCAGATGCGAGCAGAGCGCGAGGAGCGTAGAGAGGGACCGAGGATCCCAGAGGATGCAGATGCAGCAGCCGCAGCAGCAGCCGCAGCAGCTGCCGCAGCGGTAGCAGCCGCCGCAGCCGCGGCAGGAGGACCACCGAGACCGATGCGGGAGTTACACAACCCCGGATCGACGCTGACGCACCACTGGGTAGTACTTCCAGCCATCGTGGGGGACTTCAAGTTCCCCCCGAACACCTTGCAGCTACTCCCTCTCTTCCACGGACTCGCGACTGAGGAGCCCCATCTCCACCTCCAGGAGTTTCTGATGATTTGCAGTACTGTCCACGACCGTCAGGTGGACCACGACACGATCAGGATGATCGCCTTCCCCTTTTCCCTAGCAGACAGAGCAGCCACCTGGCTGAAGCACTTGGGGAGGTTTGTTTACACCTGGGAGCAGCTCCGCACCGAGTACTTGAACAAGTACTATCCACTCGGGCGGACCAATGCAGCGAGGGCCCTGATCAGCAACTTCTCCATGCTCCCCAACGAGCAATTCCATGAGGCATGGGAGAGGTTCCGTGAGCTTACTGACCGACGCCCGTACCATGATATCTCGAAGCCGAACCTTGTGCAGAGCTTCTTCAGCGGGCTGACACCAGAGCTCCAGGGCTTGGTGAACGCTTCTTGTGGCGGGTCCTATTTCGCCAAGGATCACGACCAGGTCTGGGCCATCTACGAGAGATGGACGAGAACTATATGGTGATGTCTCAGACCCGGTTGTACACTCAGGGCAGACCCCAGCAGCAGCCAAGACCCGTGCAGTACCAGAGGATAGCACGGGTCGATGCCGGTCCATCCAATTCATCCGCAGTAGCAGCAACACAGGCAGAGTCATCCGCTGCGGATATGGGTATTATCACCGAGAAGTTGGATCGGATGGAGCTGATCGAGAAGAAGCAGTGCCAGGGCATCACTCAGATGGAGCAGATGACACAGACTCTGAGCGACATGAAGACCCAGCTCATGTGTCTCCAGGAGGTACAGACAGCTTCACAACCTCGTCTTCAGTTGCGAGGCGATACCGGCGGCAGTAGCAGCTCGTCCCAGCGCTCCAGCTCCTTTCAGCAGCCTAGACAGGTTCACCTTGTACAGGCGGAGCCGTACCAGCTGCAGCAGCCCTCTTACCAGTCACCACCATCTCCAGACCTGCAGATGGTGGTATACCAGCCGGATCAGCCTCTAGCAGTACTCCCGCCAGCCCAGTACGACGCAGAGCCGTTGATGGATGTCAACGGGATTTGGTATGACCGTCCTCAACCTGGGATCCGACAAGACCATCCCGGATTCAGGTGGGGGAATGGAGGTACCCAGCCCCAGCAGCAGCCATCTGGCCAGGGAGGCCAGTATAGCCAGCAGAGGGATCACCAGCAGCAGCAGCCCCCAGTCTACCAGCCACACCAGCAGTCATCCTTCGTTCCTCGTCCATATCAGCAGCAGGGACAGTCTTGGAGACGTGAGCAGCAGGCTCACCAGCCACACCAGCAGCAGCATCCTTCCTCTTACCCCTCTCACCAGCAACACCAGTTCCAGCAGCCTCAGCACCAGAGAGGCTACCCGTCGGGCTCTCATGGTCCGTCATACGAGAGCCCCGCCTTGGACGACATAGCCCGCCTCCTCACGGACCAGCAGGCTACCTTCAGACGGGAGATGGACAAGTTCCGCCAGGAGATGCGGGACATTGTGAGAGGGAAGGCCTCCATTCCTACCCAGATAGAGCCGAATCCCAACAGCCTGAAGCGGAAATCTGAGCAGGTAGCTTACACTGAGCACACCACTCCTAGTGATCCATTTGTTGATACATCTTCGGATCTTTTTGATGCTGATTTTGTTACGCTTAGGAGCGGTAGGACACCAACAGGCGGCGGCGCCTCGTCTGAGCTACACCACGAGGACACATCTAGGGCGCTAGATGAGGAGGAGGAGAGCGGTACTGAGACCGCTCATGATGATGATGGTGGTACTGATGCCACCAAGGATGCTGATCCCACCGGCGGTACTGAGGCCACTGCTTCACCAGTTCGAAGAGGTGGTACTGACGCCACCAGAGTAGCCGAGCCAGCACATGGTACTGAGGCCGCGAGACGTCTAGCAGAGTCAGCTCGTGGTGGTACTGAGGCCACCGGTGTTCATTGTGAGAGAGATGTTGTTTTTCCTTCTACTGATGTATCTCAGAACACTGTTGTGAATAAAGGAAAAGGTTTAGTTTCTTCTGGTCCCACTGTGGTGATTGATGTATGTGCGGATCCGGCCGTCGAGCCGTCTAGACCTATTCCTAGTCCTTCATCTGAGAAGGACCCTGTGATCCCCTTCCCTAGAGCCCTTCAGATGGGGAAGGGGAAGAAAAGAGAAAAAGACCCAAAAAAGAGAGAGCAGGAGGAGTTCAGCCAGAGCATGATCGACAGATTTCACATACAGCTGACCCTTCAGGAGGCTTTGCAACACATCTCCCTTCTTCAGCGATCTTTGAGAGATAGGACTACAGTCAGGAGGAGGAGGAGGAACCATCATTCAGAGATACATGTGCTGACGAAAGCCACGTGCTTCGCGATCCAAAACTGTCTGCCGGCCAAGAGGCCAGATTCAGGAGCCCCATATGTCAGATGTCAGATTAATGAGCAGAGGTTCGACCGGACTCTATTGGATAGCAGATCGTCTATCAACCTTCTTCCGGCAGCCCTTCTCGACCGCTTCGAGTTGGGCACTCTTAGACAGAGCAGGACAATCCTTCAGTTTGCTGATCGATCTGTCAAGAGGCCGAAGGGGTTGTTGAGAGACGTTATCGTCACTATTCAGGGCCTGCAATTCCCCGTGGACTTCGTAGTGTTGGACATGGAGATCCCTGATTCAGTGACCGATACCCCCATCATCCTCGGTCGTCCGTTCTTGGCCACAGCCAATGCAGTGACTGATCATGATAGCGGGAAGGTATACTTTCGTGTCGAGGGCGAGAGTGTACAAATAGAGACGGTCGAGGACTACAAAGCCAGAGAGAGAGCATGCTCAGAGACCAGCACAGATACAGAGCAGCTGACAGATGCCGGGCTAGACATCCACCAGGACTGTGATTTTGTGATCACAGATGATGAGGCAGCATGGGCAGACCCTTCAGCACATGCCATCCTCTCATTTCCAGACACCGCTGATGCCGAGATGATAGCAGAGGAGAGCTTGGAGAGCACAACCTTGGTCCAGGATATTTCAGTGGCAGCAGAGCCGGTCCCCGATCGCGACACAGAGTCTAGTGATGGTGGTGCTGAGGCCACCTTGTGTGATGGTGGTACTGATGCCACCTTGTTTGATGCAGATCCCTCGGATTCAGAGTCTGATTGGGAAGATTGTGATGATCAGATGCCAGACCTGAGTCCACCAGAGCCTACAGATGAGGAGGAGGTAGATGCAGAGCAGATCAGAGACAACACAGTTGAGCATCCTTCTCCAGATCCAGTTTGCGAGAGCTCGTATTCTTTCTCCCAGGCAGATTTAGCAGATTTAGCAGCATTCACATATCTTCTTATGAAGCCAGATTTGCCAGCACCCAGCTGTCCAGAGCTGAAGCCGCTCCCTACTTCGCTGAAGTATCGGTTCCTTGCGGGCGAACCTGAGATGTACCCAGTCATCATCTCCGCCAATCTGACTGGAGAGCAAGAATCCCGTTTGATGGGGGTTCTTGAAAAGAACCGCAAGGCAATCGGATGGAGCGTAGCAGATCTCCATGGGATTAGTCCATCAGTGTGCTCCCACCATATTTATCTCGAGGAGGGGGCGAAGCCATCGCGTGAGTTCCAGCGGCGGCTGAACTCCAACCTGAGATGAAGGAAATATCAAAATGGTGGAGTACAGACTTTATTTATCCCATTTCCGACTCCAAGTGGGTCAGCCCCTTGCATGTGGTGCCCAAGAAAATGGGCATCACGACTGTGATCAGTGAGTCGGGAGAGGAGATTGCTACACGAGTACCCACCTCTTGGAGGATCTGTTTTGACTACAGGAGACTCAACCAGGCCACCAAGAAGGACCATTTCCCCCTGCCTTTTATTGATCAGATCATTGAGAGACTGGCAGGGAAGAGCCATTATTGCTTCCTGGATGGGTACTCAGGCTACAACCAGGTGGCCATCGCTCCTGAGGATCAGGAGAAGACCACCTTTACCTGTCCCTTTGGTACATATGCCTTTCGACGCATGCCATTTGGGCTATGCAATGCCCCTGCGACTTTTCAGAGATGCATGCTGTCGATCTTTTCAGACATGGTAGGGGAGTGTTTGGAGGTCTTCATGGACGATTTCTCGGTCTACGGCGACGGATTCGACTCCTGTCTTGACTGCCTAGACCGGGTACTCCAGCGATGTATTGAGTTCCATTTGGTTCTTTCTTGGGAGAAGAGTCACTTCATGGTGACTCAAGGGATGGTGCTTGGCCATATCATCTCCAACAGGGGCATGGAGGTTGATCCGGCCAAGGTTGATGTCATTAGAAAACTCGCACCGCCGTCCAATTTGAGGCAGCTACGGTCATTCCTAGGGCACGTTGGTTTTTATCGGAGATTTATTCATGACTTCAGTAGGATTGCCCGGCCGTTGACTGACCTCTTGACGAAAGACACCGAGTTCCTTGTCGATGACAAGTGTCTTTTGTCCTTTGCGACTCTCCAGCAGTGTGTGATTGAGGCTCCTGTCCTCCAGCCGCCTGATTGGTCTCTCCCATTCGAGATCATGACGGATGCCTCTGATTTTGCCGTAGGGGCCGTGCTGGGACAGAGGAGGGATGGAGTTCCATTTGTTATTCACTACGCTAGCCGCACATTGGATTCCGCCCAGCGGAATTACACGGTCACAGAGAAGGAGATGCTAGCCGTAGTGTTCGCCCTAGATAAGTTTCGATCTTATATCATTGGATCTAGAGTGACCCTGTACACAGATCATACCGCCATCAAGTACCTCATGGCAAAGAAGGATGCCAAAGCTAGATTGACTAGATGGATCCTTCTACTCCAGGAGTTCGACATTGAGATCAAGGATAAGCCTGGAGTCAAGAATGTGGTGGCGGATCACCTCTCCCGTATAGAGCAGCCTGAGGAGTCTGAGCAGATAGATCCCATTTGTGAGACCTTCCCAGATGAGGCGATCCTTGCTATCGCCTCACTCCCGTGGTATGCCGATATTGTGAACTTTCTCGTTGTTGGGAAAGTCCCACAAGATTGGCCCAAGCAGAGGCTTGAGACCTTCCTTGTGAAGGCCAAGTTCTACCACTGGGAGGATCCCATCCTTTACCACGAAGGAGGGGATAGTGTCTGGCGTCGGTGTATTCCTCAGGAGGAACACCATAGCATACTCACTTACTGCCACAAGCTTGAGGCAGGAGGACATCATTCTGGGAGGAGAACGGCACAGAAAGTGCTCCAATCCGGCTTGTGGTGGCCTACCCTCTTCAAGGACTCTGATGAGTTCATGAAGAGGTGTACTGACTGTCAGAGGATGGGCACTTGTGGACAACGTGATATGATGCCGATGCAGCCCATTCACTTCTGTGAGGTTTTTGACGCATGGGGCATCGATTTCATGGGTCCATTACCTAAGAGTCAGGGATTTGAGTACATTCTGTTGGCCGTGGATTATGTTAGTCGTTGGGTTGAGGCTATCCCCGCCCGAGCCGCTGATGCGAGGACAGTTTGCAGATTTTTGAGGAAGCACATCATCACGCGGTTCGGGGTTCCTAGAGTTCTGATTTCTGATGGGGGGTCTCATTTCATCAACGACCAGGTGAAGGCCCTTGCTAGCGAGTTCGGTATAGACCATCGTGTTGCTACACCTTACCATCCACAGACGAATGGTCTAGCTGAGGTGTCGAATAGGGAGATCAAGAGGATATTGCAGAAAGTCGTCCGCCCTGACCGAAAGGATTGGTCACAGCTTTTGGACTCGGTCTTGTGGGCATATAGGACGTCTTTCAAGACACCATTGGGCACATCTCCCTTTCGCCTCGTATATGGCAAGCCGTGCCATTTACCTGTTGAGTTGAGGCACAAGTCACTATGGGCAGTTACTGATATTCTTATGGATCCAGATGGTGTAGGAGACCAGAGGAGGGCAGAGTTAGCAGCCCTGGAGGAGCTTAGAGATACAGCTTTCTCAAACAGCCTACAGTATAAGGAGAGAGTGAAGGAGTGGCATGATTCTCACATCAGCCACAAGCATTTTGAGATTGGACAGAGAGTATGGCTGTTTGATGCGAGGCTTCGTTTATTTCTAGGGAAGCTACAGAGCAAGTGGAAGGGACCCTACTTGGTCAGAAAGGTACACGACAACGGTAGCATTGATATATCCGAGTTGTCTTCTGAGAGTACCTTTCGAGTGAATGGCCAGCGGCTCAAGCCATTTCTAGATCATGAGCCGCGGGTCGTTGATCTTGCCCCGATTCATTTTGCGTGAGATGTGGTCTTTGACTCACATCTAATGCATCTCACGCCTGAGTTTCACTGATCTTCTGCCTTGTATAGATCCAGATGTCTATATCACTACATTCTTTAGTCCCACATCCCTTTCTTCATCTTTGATTATGCTATACTTAGGGTGCACTTTGCCCTAAGTATAGGGGGGATGTGAGACCTTTGGGTATTTCTTTTGTTTCTGTCTACCCCTGTTTTGCTGCCTATACTTAGGGATATTTTACCCTAAGTATAGGGGGGGTAGACCCTGTACATTCTCCACTCGGTTTTCCCTTAGTATACAGCCTGCTATACTTAGGATTACTTGATCCTAAGTATAGGGGAAGACCCGAGACCTTCTTGACCTTTCTATTTCATTCATTCGTCTTTGTATATAACCTTTCTTTTCACTTCCCTATACCTAGCACGGGTTATGTCTTCTTCATCGCTCTTGACTCTGAGGACATCGTTCGAGCTAAGTATAGGGGGGTGTGTATATATTTCATATATACTTTAGCCATAACTCGTACTTTGTGTGAGTGTGTTAATAAATAAAATGGCTAAAATCCCTAAAAATCACAAAAATTAAAAATTTTTCATGTACATAAACTTCTTGTATTTGCACATAAATAGCTAGTGTACAAATTATTTTTGTAAAAATGTTTTCAAAAATCTTTTGTGTAAAGTTTGTGTAAATAGTTTCTTATTAAAACTATGTCTATAGTACAAAATTTTTCCAAAATGTTTTGAAAATCAAAAGTTTGCAAAAATCTTGTGTAAATGTGTGTAAATATCTTTTTGCAAAACTTGCACTTCATGCATCATCCATTCAGGATTTCAAAACATTTTTCAAAAATTTTGCATGTTTGTAAACTTTGTGTAAATAGCATCTCTTGTATATATGTATATAGTTTTTCTGGATGATAGTTGACATTTAAACTAGCCTGGAATCAAATTAAGAAATGGAGCTTGATTAAGATCTTAATCCACCTAACTTCTAAGAGGAACCTTATAGGGCTTAGGTTTAAGGCTTTTTAGGTCCATGGTGACTTAATTCTTTGAGTCCACTAGGCTATGATCACATGTCATCTCAATGAGCCTAAGAAGAGCACTTAACAACAACACATGACTCATAGAGATTATGGCTTTACTTGGACACCAGCACTATGCACCGAGCACTCTACGGATGAGGTGGTGAGGAGGCAGTCTTCCTTGACTTGGGGTAGCATATGAGGGTAGTACTTCTAGGCGGAACCTCTCTTCTTCTTTTAGTGAAGGAAGTGCGTCTCAACTTGGTCTGGTTGCCATGAGGTCTAACGACGGGAGTTGTGGGTTGCAATAAAGCTTCAAAAGAGGGATAGTCTACTGGCTCAAGAAGAAAAACTCCTTGTATATATGCTGCACATGTATATGTTGTATAGATGCACTTGAAAAAAATGTGCAAAAAGAAAATAACTCCAAAAAAGTGGTGGGTCTGATAGAAAATGATAATCCCACCGGAGTATGTATATAGAGTGCAATAAGCAAAGCTTGGTTTCATGATCCACCTGATGTAGCTTGCAGCAGGGAGACTTGGCTACACTGGTCAAGCTCCCAAGGGTACTTGGCTACACTGGCCTTGACCCATTCTCTTCTTCCTCCTCTTCTTGAGCCGGTTGAACTTGAACTTAGAAGGGAATACCCCGCTCCTCGAGGAAAGAGTGGCCAGATTGAGGTCATAGAGTTACTTTGTTGGGGAGGGTTGTCAAGTTGCCATTTCTGAGGTGGAGAGCTTAGACCTCACATTCACAGGACAAGAAAAGATTCATGGTCTTCAGGGTTTGTGATTGATGACTTGTTCTGATCTGGAGCATTGAGGAGTCTTGGTTATAGAATAGTGGAACTTAGAGGCTGTTGAGTTTTAGACTTAAGTCCAAATAAGGTTCCGACACAATAATAATCCAAAGATCTGATCGAGCTCCATACCTTAATTTAATGAAGGCAAGTTTAATAATCAGCCTTGATCCATGTACATTCTCTTTTTCTTTTTCTTTATTTCTTTTTCACTTCTTTTTCAAATAAGTGTTTGATAAGGGACTAGCAAAGTTAAGTATAGGGGGGTGATGAATACTCATTCATCACTCTTTATTCTTATATTTTGGCTACAAAAACCTTTGCAAATGCATGTATATAGTTGTAAATAGAAATAATTACCAAAAGCATGCATTGTGTAAAAATCAATAATTAGCATGTTTTTATGCAAAAATAAAAGAATAAAGATTAAAAAGAAAAAGAGGGAAATATTTAGAATAAATATTGAGCAACCTAACCCAAGGGAGGGCTCAGCATGGGCCTGACCGCATAAAAGCCAAAGTAGAGGGAGATAGGGGCTCATGTGTGTAAATATTTATGTAAATAAATAAAAGTATTTCCCTCACAAAAATAGCTTAAAAATATGCTTGTAAATATTTGTATATATTTATAAGTATAAAAACAAAAGAAAAAGCTAAAAATCAAAAAGAAGACAAAAACATCACCATGTGTATATAGACCACCCACCTTTATATTTATTTAGCCTTATAAATAAATAAAATTAATTTCCAAAATTTTTGTAAATATTCTATATTATATAATGTAAATAAATAAAATAAAAACAATTAAAACAAAAACCAAATAAAAATAACAAAATTAAAAACATAAAAATATATTGTGAATATACCATGTATATATATGTACATATGTATTTATTTCACCTATGTATGTAAATAATAAAAATAAAATAAAAATGTATTTTTATTCCTCATTTTATAATATAAATAAATAAAATATAAAATGGGAATAAAATTGTATAAAAATAACAATTAAAAATCAAAAACTAAAAACCTATATATTGTATATATACCTATATCTAACCCTACTATGTAAATACACTTTTTTTATTTCGAAAAATTAATTAAAAATCACTAAAAAATAGAAAAAATTAAAAGAAAAATATTTTATGTTTTGAGTTTTTATTAAATAAGCCATTTGCTATTTTTAATTGAATTTTCAAATATTTTCCAAATGGCAGCCTCCCATTGGCCCTGGGGATTGTTGACCGCCCGGTCAACTACCCCCCCCAGGACCACTTCCCACGGGTCCTTAGCGGGTGACCCGTTTCTCGGATTTTCCCCGTCTAAACCCGATCGCCTACCACCTAAACCCCGGGTCCGACTCCTTAATGATGCATCCGAGACCCTCGCCGGAGCCTTCACCTCGGGATCCGCGCGCTTCAACGCCCTACCCGACCTCTTCTAGCCGGACCCGCACCCATATTTAGCTCGAGCTCCACCTCCTCATTTCTTATCTTTGGCCATTCGGTTCCACCTCCAATGAGCTCCATTACGTAGGCAAGAGTAACAGCTTGTCCCCCATGGTGTCGAAGCGAGGAGAGGGTGCAAGACCACTGATCCGGTGAGCATCGCCGCCTTGCTCCGCCACCAGCAGGAGCTTGAGCCTCGGAGGGAGACGCTCCTCGAGGCGACGACCCAGAGCACCGCCTACTCGTCCCCAGTCTCATCAGCCACCCAGGTAGCCCCGTAGGCTCTTCTTTTTTGTTAATTTCCGATTACCCCCTTTTCGTTGCTCCGTTGTCCCCCGTCGATTCCGTCCACGTCCGACCCCTAATCGATCATCGGGCTTCGCCATAGCCATCGCCTTCCTCCCGCGCATCTTCTCCGCATACCCATTCAACCCAGCTCGCACAGGAGCTGGGGTTCGAGCTCCACCGTCCCCCCTTCGCCGGAGCTCGCCCATCTCGACCCTCCGATCACCGTCATCCCTCCTAACCGGGTCGAGGCAGTTTGCCCTCGACCCGCGAGTCTTCTGGGCTTATTTTGCAGGTCTTACTAGGACCATCTGAGGTTCTCCCATTCGAGCTAGGAGACGAACCCCCGTCGACCTCGCCGGAGCCCTCCAGGGCTCGGTTGGGCCATCGGAGGCCACCAGCAGCTGCGGAGCACCACGCCGGAGCTTCTCCGATCTTCAGGCGCAGCAGGGGAGGTCAGGAGCGCACACCCTGGGCCGGCGAACTTCGCCAGTGAACTATTCTTCCTCGACCTTCAGCCGACATCCGATCAGCCCTCCTGCTCCAGTTTTTATCTGGACCGTCCGTTCCAGGAGCCGCCTTCACCGTCAGATCTTGGAGAGGTGATCAGGACCGCCCGTTGCACGAGGGTTAGCCACAGAGATTCACCACCGCCCGATGCACCACGTGGCTTAGCCCCAGCCGTCGGATCACTACGAGGACCCCAGCCTTGGAGCGCTCGTCGATCTCCACCGTTGATCACTCCACGTGGCGCACATCCATCGGCCCGCATTAATAAAGGGTAAATTACCCTTAGGCCCCCTCTATTATTTTGTTTCGTATTTAGTCCTGTAATTACGTAGTATAGTTGTTTAGTTTTTGGGATATTTGCACCAAGGACCCTGCACTTTATTTTCCTTGCATTTATACCCCTGTGCGTTGTGTGACACGTGCTTCGTCACGTGGTTTTCTGGTATATTTGCATCTTATGCCCCTGTAGTTCTGAATGTTAATGAATGAATGAAAGTTTTTGGAATATTGCATTTATACCCCTGTGCGTATTTTAATTGAGCATGTGCGGATATTTGTGGGTATTTTGCAGATAAGCCCCTGGGCTTTTGGTACCTGTTACCAAATAGCCTCAGAATTATTTTCCTTTCATTTGGGTCCCTGAGTGCCTCAGGCACGTGCGACGCACGTGTTTACCTGGGTTATTTGCACCAGACCCCCCAGAACTTCGGGTATTTGCACATAGGTCCCTGTGCACAATGCCCCCTCTTTATTTTTGAATAAAATAGCAAAACTACTCCAAATCCAACGAAAATTGTACACATGGCTCCTGCCATAGTGTAAAATTTTCTGGAAATTTTGGAGACATTTTTGTTTTGATTTGTTATTTTTAAAAATTCAAAAACACCTAATTTCGTTACTGTCTAACTTTGAAAATCAGAAAAAATATTAAATCATATCTAAAAATTACAAAAAAATTGTCTGCTATTTGTTTAAGGTTGCTTGATTTTCTAGCCAATTTTGGCTATTTGTCATTGCTTAAAATACCTAAAAATTGAAAAACACCCAAAATCTCATAAAAATTCTAATAAATAGATAAAAAATCCAAAAATAATAATCGAGGTGCCTAAATTTTCCTTGTTTTATTCTCTTTATAGGAAAATTACCTCCAGGCTAATTTGGGGCTTCTAGATATTTTATCTAGGTCCTTTTAGCTCGGCTGGACAGTACCTCTATTTTCAGTCACTGTTTTATTTTTAGAAAATTAAATAAATATCAAAAAAATCCCAAAAATTCACCAAAATCACCAAAAATTATAAAACACATAAAAATATTTTTGTTAAAATTTTTGGTTGATTTTTATTGCTTTTAATAAATTGTTGAAGTGAGTTGTTTCTTTGCTTTTATTATTTTCTTAATATATTAAAAATCCAAAAAATATAAAATATTCAAAAACCACAAAAAATACTTCCTTTATTTTCTTTTATTTCTTTTTGACTACTTTGTAGGCCGAGAGGCCAACCCGTGCTCCTTGTGTTCGACCCTGGTCGCTATACCAGGTTAAATTAATAGCAAGATCGCTATTGTGTGTTTGATCGATTTTCGTTTCATTGGTGGTCTATTTTTCTTGATTGACCTAGCTGAGTGATCGAGGTCGCAACGACCGATTAGCTCCTTTACCTTAGTCGCTTAGTTGGTTCATCAGAGTACAAACTGTATCCTGACATGGTGGTGCTGAAGGGCGAGCAAAAAGTATAGCGTCTGCTCCGTCGGCTGGCGAGGGATCGGCTACTGCTAGCGGCTCCTCCACTGCTGGCGCGGCTTCGCTTCGGCTGCAAACTTCTTTTTGTTGTTTTTGATTTTGCTGATTTCTTTGTATTTTTAGCTGGGGCTGCTGGCACTGCACAACGGCTGGAATGGCTTCTCCTTCATCTTCCTCCTCACCCGCCTCTGTAGCTGGCACGACTGATGCGGAAGATGACGATCCACCTGTTTCTTTATTCACCCCATTCTTGGTAGCAGGCGGAGGCAAGGCCCTACCGCTCCTGAGAGTAACAACATTAGAATAAACAGTAATATCATTTTCAGACACGGACAGGACATCACATTCTACCTGCTCTTTCTTTTTGAAGTTATTGGGGTTGGTTTCGACCTGAACTGGGATAGTAGTTCTGGTGACGGTCAGGTTGTCGAGCCTCTTGGTTATATCCGCCAGCCCTTTGACGAGTTGGGCCAGACAATCCAGAGTAGGGTTCACAGGAGGTACCTCGGTGGATCAGCGTGCAGACCACGCTGCTGTTGCATGGGTGGGTGTGGAGGTTGTTGCTGGTGGTGTTGGGGTGGTGCAGGAAGTTGAAGCTGCTGATAAGAGGGAGGAGGATACTGTTGATATTACTGAAATGGAGCAGCCACATACAGATGAAACGGTTGTGGATGGCGGTATTGCGGCTGCTGGTATGGTTGATTCTGCCTCCATTGATTTGTATACTGGGGAGGCTGATGAAACTATTGCGGTGGTTGAGAGGACTGTCCAAAGTGACCACCATGAGGTTGGTGGTATTTCCGGTTGGCAAGTGGCTGATCCTGAGGTTGTCCCATAGGACGGGTCGGCTGCGCGTCATTACTCCATACCCCGTTCACTTCCTGAATCAGGGGTGGTGGTGGGAAGACTTGATCGGATCCTGAAATAAACTCTGCTTGGTACACAACCATCTGTTGCTGCGGCTGGTCCTGGTCAGGCGCCTACACGTATTACACGTGCTGGACTGCCCGTGGTTGCTGGCTCGGCTGAGGCTGATGCTGCAGTTGCTTCTCGTCCTTCATCTCAGATGGAGCTTCTGATGGTGCTGCCGGTTGAACAGAGTTGATGGTGCCCACCAACAGTTCAAGATGCTTGGTGATCTGATCAAGCTTGTCAAGATTTTGGGTCCTCTTCTCGATCACAGCGAGTTTCTCAAGGTCCTGTGATCGCTTCTCAATGATATCAACTTTAGAGAGATGGCCCCCGATGATACTGAGGTTGGAGCTCTCATCTCTCTCTGCTTCTCTGGACGCTGCCATGTGTACTTGTTTCTGGAGGATCTGGGGCTGCTTCTGGTAGGATTTTGATGAAGAGAGGGCAGCCTCTCCTTCGACTATTTCTTCGAATATCTGCCAGACTACGTCTTCATCCTTGTTGAAGTGCGAACCCCCACATGCTGTGTCAACGAGCCTTTAGCTCTCGATGTTCAGTCCCCCAAAGAAGTGCTGGACCAAGCTGATCTTCGGAATCTCATGATGGGGACATTTCTCCTGCAGATCGGTGAATCTCTCCCATGCTTCGTGTACTGACTCGTGGGCTCCTTGGGAGAAATTGCTGATTCTGGCTCGCATCTGGTTGAGCCGACCGAGAGGGTAAAACTTATGCAGGAAAGCTGACTTCAGCTCCTCCCAAGTCGTCACAACCTTCCCCAGATGGTTGACCCAATAGAGGGCCTTGTCCTGTAAGCTGAAGGGGAACACCATCATCTTGACAATGTCCAAAGGGACATTGGGATAGTGAGTGGTGCGGCAAATGCGTGAGAATTGCTGTAGGTGAATGTATGGCTCTTCACTGGTGTTTCCATGAAATGCTGGAAGAAGAGCAAGGAACCGGGGTTTCAGCTCAAAGTGAGTGTGTACCGGTGGAATGAGGATCCACTCGATCATCTGGTTGTCTCCTGGATTGTACGTCTCTTTTAGTGTAGGCTTGGGTGGCGATAATTCTGGTTCGTCATTGTCATTTGGACCACCACTTCCACCTCCACCTCTGCCTCTGCCTCCGCCTCCTCCTCCCTCGGCTCGGTTCATCACATCGTTCAACATATCCTGAAAAGCTGTCTGTGCTAGGGCCTGCTCAGTCAGCTATTGTTGAATGGCCTGGATAGATTCCAGCAGTTGTGCATTCACTTGATTCTGGTCTGGCATCTGTCCTTCTGGTTGGGTTGGCTGCTGACCCTTTCCCTTTCCTTGGGGAGCCATATCGGGGTCTGAATCGGACGAATGAACTCCGGAGTAGTCTCTAGGGCTTGATCTGGCTTCTATCTGCAGAATGAGATAGTCTACATCAGACCACTTGCAATAATGTTCAGCAGTCATGATGAAGCCGGAATTCAAGTCAACCCCAGCATGTTGTGAATGGAAAAAGATGTGGACTGTAATCGACTTCCATTCACAACGGCGAAAGCGGGACAAAAGTGATCCCAGTTTATTGGGTGGCCAAGAGAAAGGTAGAAAACGAGGAGTCTAGAGATCGATCCGCAAAGTCCGGATCGGGTTCTCGGGAATCGTGATAAACACATAATTCAAGAGAGTCTAAGTTGGTGTCTCACACAAGACGGAGACAACCGTCGCTGTGGCGACTCTCAAATGAATCCTGTATTTAATCAACAATTAACCCACACTATAGATCAACAAATAGAAATAAATGTGGAGTTAAAATTTATTTTTAACTCTGCACAAAAGATGTATAGGACAAGTATGTAGAGAGTTCGAACACAGGGAGCAAACAGGGCAGATCAAATAAATGTGTGTGAGTGAATGTGAGTGATGTCTACACTATGCAAGCAAACAATTTTGTGGGTTTTTAATTTTTAAATATTTTTTTATTTTTTTTAATTTTGTATTTTGATTTTTTTAATTTTCAGTTTTTTATAATTTTATAATTTATATTTTTTTATTTTCTTTTTCAATATTGGAAAATAAAGATAATGTAATACAAGATAAGATAGAATATTAATAAAAATACGCAAAAATAACCAAAAATTCAGAAATAAAATCTTTTTGATATTTTTAAGATTTTCTACTATTTTTGTGATTTTTGGATAATTTTCAGAATGTTTTTGGTATTTTTAAACACTGAAATAGACCAAAACAGTGACAAAGCTACTCGCTGGGGGTAAAATTGGAATAAAAATAACAAACAACCACTAAAATTTTTCAAACTAATTTTAAAATAAAGAGGATGAAATATGGAGGAAACATGAACTGAGTTTATAATTTTTGGAGTTTTCTACAATTTTTTAGAGTTTTTTGAAATTTTTAAGTATTTTCTAATTTTTAAGATTTTTCTTATGAGATTTTTAGGGATTTTTGGACTGACACTAAAATAGGTTAAAACACACACTAGGGAATTTTTTGGAATTTTTCGAGGTATTTTAATATTTTTTGGTATTTTTTAAGCTAGACAGTAAATAAAAAGCATGTTTTTTATTTTTAATAAATGTGAAAATGCAAGAAAATTCAAAACTAAAAATAGGGCGTGGAAGTACAAGTTAACAGGAGCTTAAGTTCAATTTTTGAGAATTTTTTGAGTTAAAATGGGGCTCCAAATAAATATTACAAGTTCACAAAAATACCACAGCCTAACAGGGGTATATATGCAAATATCCAAAAGTCCAGGGGCATACACGCAATTTTCCACAAAATATTGAACTGAATATTTAATTTCCAGGACCAAACATAAATTACAAAAGCCGCAGGGGTGTCGGCGCAAATTTCCACCAGGGCGCGTGACTTGCACGCGCCTGACGAGGACTTAAAAGTAATTTCCACAAAAACCGAGGCCTTACATGCAATTTCTCCAAAAATATAACACTGAATATAAAAGTTTTGGTACTGAAACGAAATAAACCAAGAGCCGAGGGCCTCAGTGCAAAATACCCGCACCTCACGTGTACAGGTCACGTGAGGTGACGTGGTAGAGGACCTATGTGTAAATAAAATAAATGCGAGGGTTGACTTGCAAATTTTACAAAATATTTAAACTACGAAATAAAGTTTCAGGACTAAATTAAAATTACAAAAATAGCGGGGGTTGCTTTGCAAAATACCCTCGCTGGGACGATCCAACGGCGGAGGAACGCTGATGACGCGTGGCGCGAATCCAATGGCAGGTGGCGAGGCACAATCCAGCGGTGTGGGCCGCGCCACTTATCCACATGGTAGCTTCTCCGGGCGCGATGACGGTTCGGCGATGGACGTCTGAGATTAGATGGATCTCGACTGATCTGACGGTTGCGGCTCGCGAAGATCCAACGGCTGACAGTGGATCTGGGGCTCCTCCACGATCCGACGGTCTGGAGGCTAGGACCAAGAACAGCGAAGAACGCCGGCGAGGGCGAGCTTCCCCGTCCAAGATCTCCTTCCTCCGGTGGCTTTAAGGATTCAAAATGGACAGGGGAGCTCCTGGGGGTCTTCTCTTCCTCCTGGGGGCGTCGGAATGCCACGGCGAAGGTCGGGATGCTCGCGGGTGGTCGGCGGAGCTGGAGGGCTCGGCCGAGCTCCAGCGAGTGCCAAAACCGCTCCCAGGCGCTAGTCAACGCGCTTTGAACCTGCAAAAAGGATCAGGAGGTCCAGGGCAAAATGTCTGGACCTTAGGTGGACGGAATCGGGGCGAAAAGCGATGCGGCGGAGGTTGGCCGGAGTTGTGCTCCGGCGAGGGGATGCGATTTGGCGAAATAACTGATGGAACTAGAAATTTCTTGAGGGCTTATGATCCTAAGTCCAAGGCTAACCTAATGAGCGAGAAAGAAAGGGGTGGAGTGGACCTCAATGGCCTGAACCAGAGGAAGAAGGGTACCTCGACCGCCAGTCTTGCGGGAGGTGGCGAAGACGCCTCCGACCTCTATCGCCTTGGCTGAAGGGCTTGCAGTGGAGCTGTCACCTCCAGGAAGCTCGGGAGCACGAAAGGGGCGACGAGGGGTGGACCGAAGGGACTCGATTTGAATTCAAAGTTGGGGGGTTCATCTTATGCGGTTTGACCTCGAGCTGCAGGGGCTCAAAAAACGAAAGATCTGGAGCGCCTCAGTGATCCTCGGCCCAAGATAATCGCATGGCGGGGTAGACCAAGGATCGAGGCTCGGATTTGCAGAAGGATTCATCACGAATGGGTGCAAGATTCAGCCACGAAAAAGCCAAGAAGTTGGCTCAAAAACTAACTTCTGATACGGCGCAGGGGGGGAAGGCGACCACTTGACCAGGTTCAATTGGGGGCGCCACCTGGTTGGTCCACGTGGACCAACCAGGAAAAACCCTAAAAAAATGTTTTCTAAAATCATTTAAAAATAATAAATGGCATTATTAATTTCTGATTATAAAATATAAAATGTTTATAATTTTATAAACTATTCTATATTGATTTTTAATTAATTTTATGAGATATATTTTTACAAGTTACTTTTTACACCTTATATAGGTATATTACCTGTATGTTTGATTATTTGATTTTTATTTTGGTATTTTTAATTTTTATTAGTTTTTTTTCTTATTTTATAAAATTATAAAATACTTTTATAAATATAAATATATTTTTATTTTATTTTTCTGATATGTTTTGTATATTTAATAAAATATAATTAGGTGTTGTATAGGTATAGGTATAGGTAGTATACCTGTGTATCAAGTATGTAAGTATTTTATTTTAAGTTTTATTTAGGTTTTTATTCCAATTTTAATGTACATAATTATTATAAGTAATATTTACAAGATTATAAAAAATATAAAACTAATGAATAAATAATAAACTGAATATTTTAATCTGTACAGTTATACAATGAGGGTCCAAAACTCAACTTTCAAACCGTAGCTCCGCCAAATGCGAAACCACCACCATTAAATAGCTTATTTTATTCTATATACAATTAAAATGTGAGTTTGCTGCATTTGGAGTTTTCATTTGTGAGATACAGGTCTGGGAAGTTAGGATTCTGGATTTTTATTCAGACCATAACTTTTATCTGTACATTATTTTTTAGTGAAATCAATTTTGTATTTTTCTTTATTTAATTATCTACAACTTTCATGTACAAAGTTTCTTTATTTGATGTCTAGAAAGTGGAACCAAAAATAGGTCCCAAAATTAATAAAGACTGAATAGAATAATATAGGTATTTGACCCTTATCTCCCCCTACTTTATTCCTGGTCGACCTATTCATCAAGATGCCTAGGTCTCGGGGGTTTGGGTCATAAAATATTTACAATATTTTAGTCTTTTTCTTTTCTTTTATTTATTCTATAATTTTGGCTTTAATTACAGTATTTTATACACCATTTAGATGCACATGCATGAATGCTAAGATTGTGTATTTAATGCTATTTACAGGCATTTGCTAGGGTTTTTGATGCCAAAATGATAGAATAAAGATGATGAAATGTTAATTCATCATCCCCCTATACTTTACCTTTTCTAGTCCCTAGCAAACACTTATGCAATAAGTGCAAGAAGAAAAAGAAAGAAAAGAAAAAGAAGAACTTGGATTTAATTTGATTATCAAACTTGTCTTCACAAAATCAAAGTTTGGAGCTTAAGTCGGACCTTTGGAATTTTAGTGCAGGCGGAACCTTAATGAGAACCAAATTTGAAATCCAACAGTCCTGAGAATCCCAAAACTCTGTCCAACTCTCCTCAATAGCCAGGTCAGAAATACTTCAACTCATACGCAAACTCTTACGACTATGAATCTGACACGTACAGTGTAAGTGATGGTGGCTCTCCCCAACTAGAATGACAAAGAGATTGACTTCTCCAGTACGACAACCCAATGATTCCCCAATCCAATAACACCATCCTCGAGGAGCGGGGTATTCCCTTCTAAGTTCAAGTGGCAACCAGCTCAAGAGGAGGGGGTGAAGAGAAGAATGGACGGTAGCCAGTGTAGCTACCTATCCTGGGATGCAAGACCAGTGTAGTCAAGTCATCCTGCTGCAGGCTCACATATTTGACTTTGGAACTCGAGCTTGCTTATTGGCTTCACAACATTTGTACATACTTTGCAGGCTTTTTATTTTTGTACATGCCTGAACACACATTTTTTTAATACTATATACAACATCATTTACATAAGGAGTTTTTCCTCTTGAGCCAGTAGACTATCCCTCTTTTGAAGCTTTATCGCAACCCACGACCTCCTATCTTTAGACTTCCTAATCATTGGATGGGTTGGGGTGCACTTCCCTCCCGAGAGGAGGACAAATGTTTCCACTTGTGTGCGTCTCATACCGGCAAATCCAATCCCCTCACCACTCCAACTGAGTTGAGCCATGTGAAAGGTGCAGGTGTCCAAGTTAGGTCATTATCAACAAGAATCGTGCGTGTGCTCCGAAATACTCTACTTAGGCAGTCAAGAATCCATTGAACCAAGTCCCGTGATCCTCGAAGAATTAAGTCAACTAGACCTGAAGTACCTCAAACCCAGTTCCTATAAGGTTCCTATTATTAGGTAGATTTTAAGGTCCAATCAAGCTCCAATCTCCAGATTTTACTTAGACTTGTTCAACTATCAAACTCAATCCAAAAATGCGAATGCTATGCAAATGCCATGCATGATGCAGAAAATATTTTTGTGATGCAATTTTCAAGGATTTTCAACTTTTTATGAATTTTTGAAAAGATGATTATGATGCACATGCTTTTTTTGTATTTTTCAAAAGATTTTTCAAATGTTTTTGGATTTTACTTTTGCAAATGTTCTTGGGATTTTTGAAAACAAAAAGATTTTGGCTGAAAACTAGGTGAAAACTATGTACACGGAAGTGCTTCTCATATTTACAAGAAGTGGATTTTAAGAATTTAGAACAGTAAGTTGTCAATTTTATACATATCTATATAGTGGATTTTGGTGTGATGCAAATATTCCTCAAACGTATTTGACACAAGCTTTTACACACAATTTTTGAAAACTATAGTCCAAAATAGTTTTTACAAACATTTTACAAACATGTACACACATTTGAAAATCATTTTGCACAGGTTTTCAAAACAGTATATATAGATTTTGCATACGGTTTTAACATCTGCGGCTTGGGCGGCGATGGCCTCAACCCATCGACTGACATAATCCACAGCGAGCAAAATATGCTCGAATCCCTGACCCTTAGGAAATGGGCCCATGAAATCAATCCCCCATGCATCAAAAACTTCATAGAAGTGAATGGGTTGCATGGGCATCATGTCTCTCTGTCCGCAGGTTCCCATTTTCTGACAATCAGTACATCTTTCACAAACTCATCAGAATCCTTGAAGAGAGTAGGCCACCATATGCCGGATTGAAGCACCTTCTGTGCTGTCCTTTTTCCAGAATGATGTCCTCCTGCCTCAAGCTTGTGGCAGTATGTGAGGACGCTGTGATGCTCTTCTTGAGGAATGCACCTTCTCTAGATGCTGTCCCCTCCTTCATGATAAAGGACGGGATCCTCCCAATGGTAAAACTTGGCCTTCGCCAGGAAGGTCTCGAGTTTCTGCCTGGGCCAACCTTGTGGTACTGTCTTGGTAACAAGATAGTTCACAATGTCAGCGTACCACGGGAGCGAGGTGATAGCCAAGATTGCCTCATCTGGAAACGTCTCTGTGATAGGTGCGCTGGGCTCAGATTCCTCAAGATTCTCCAATCTGGAGAGATGATCCGCCACCACATTTTTGACTCCAGGCTTATCCTTAATCTCAATATCAAATTCCTGGAGCAGAAGGATCCATCTGGTCAGACATGCTTTGGCATCCTTCTTAGCCATTAAGTACCGGATGGCGGTGTGATCAGTGTAAATAGTCACTCTAGATCCGAGGATGTAAGATCTATACTTATCCAGAGCAAAGACTACGACCAGCATCTCTTTCTCAGTCACAGTGTAATTCCACTGAGCGGCATCCAAAGTCCGGCTGGCGGAGTGAATGGCAAAAGGTAATCCATCCCTTCTCTGTCCAAGCACAACCCCAACGGCAAAATCTGAAGCATCTGTCATGATCTCGAATGGGAGAGACCAATCAGGTCGCTGAAGGACAGGAGCTGAAACAACAATATTTTTGAGAGTCTCAAACGATGCAAGACACTTATCATTGACAATAAACTCGGTGTCTTTTGTCAGCAAGTCAGTAAGCGATCGAGCAATACGACTGAAGTCCTGAATGAACCGTCGGTAGAAACCGACAAGCCCCAGAAAAGACCGCAACTGACGCAAGTTGGACGGTGGATTGAGTAATCTGATGATGTCCACCTTGGCCGGATCGACCTCCATGCCCCTGTTGGAGACGATATGACCGAGGACCGTCCCTTGAGTCACCATGAAGTGACTCTTCTCCCAAGATAAAACAAGATTGACCTCTATGCAACGCTGAAGCACACGGTCTAGGCAGTCAAGACACGCATCGAACCCGTCGCCATAGACCGAGAAGTCATCCATGAAGACCTCTAAACAATCACCCACCATGTCCGAAAATATGGACAACATGCACCTTTGGAATGTCGCTGGAGCGTTACATAGACCAAAGGGCATCTGTCTGAAAGCATAAGTCCCAAACGGATAGGTGAATGTCGTTTTCTCCTGGTCTTCGGGCGCAATGGCCACTTGATTATATCCAGAGTACCCGTCAAGAAAGCAGTAATGACTCTTCCCGGCTAGCCGCTCGATAATCTGATCAATAAAGGGTAGCGGGAAGTGATCCTTCTTAGTGGCCTCATTCAATCGTCTGTAGTCCACACAGACCCTCCAAGAAGTGGGCACTCTGGTAGCGATCTCCTCTCCAAACTCATTGACAACTGTAGTGATACCCGTCTTCTTAGGTACCACATGTAAAGGACTAACCCATTTGGAGTCGGAGATGGGGTAGATAAAATCGGCACTCCACCACTTTGAAATTTCTTTCATGACTACGTCTCGAAGATTCAGGTTCAGCCGTCGTTGGAACTCACGCGACGGCCTAGCGTCATCCTCAAGATAGATGTGGTGAGAGCACAGAGCCGGACTAATCCCCTGGAGATCAGCTATACTCCAACCTATCGCCTTGCGGTTTCTTTCAAGAACCTCCATCAGACGAGATTCTTGTTCTCCAGTCAAACCTGCTGAGATAATGACTGGGTGCATATCGGGCTCACCCGCAAGGAATCTATACTTCAACGACTGCGGCAGAGGTTTCAGTTCTGGACAACTAGGAGGCGGCAGATCTGGCTTCTGATATGTCTGTGTGAAGGCGACCAGGTCTGCATGGGAGAACTCTCGCTCTGCATTAATCTCTGACGAAGGGCGGCCTGCTGAATCATCAATAAATTGCACTGGCTCACACTCTGTCGTGGCTGTTGGCTCAGAAGGAATCAGACAAGGCAAATAGTCATCAAAATCATCTCAATCAATGTCTGAATCCGAGGGATCAGAAGAAGATGAACAAGAATGAAAATCATCAGCACCACTCTCCCAATATTGTCAGCCTCAGGTGTATCCTCGTCCAGGGGTGTGCTCTCCCAGCTCTCGACTGCCATGAGCTTGAGATACAGTGAATCTGTAGGCAAGGTGAGGGTCAGTGCTATCAGATCTATCCAGTTGGATTCATCATCAGTCATCACAAAATCACACTCCTGGTGGACGTCTAGCTCTTTCTCGGTCATCTGCATGGCTTCGCTTGACTGCTCCGAGCATTCTAACTCTCTGGCTCTGGTTTCTTCGATCGTCTCTATTTGTATGGTTTCGCCCTCTACCCGAAAACATACCTTCCCACTGTCATGATCGGTCACCGCCTTGGCTGTGGCCAAGAATGGACATCCGAGAATGATGGGGGCATCAGTTACCGACTCAGGGATCTCCATGTCCAAAACCACCAAGTCCACGTGGAATTTCAAGCCCTGAATGGTAACGACCACATCTTTCAATAACCCCTTTGGCCTCTTAGTCTACCTATCAGCAAACTGAAGGACTGTCCTGCTCCTAAGAAGAGGACCAAACTCGAATCGGTCGAGTAAGGCTGTCGGAAGAAGGTTAATTGAAGAGCCGCTCTCTAATAGAGTACGATCAAACTGCTGCTCCTGAATCTCGCATATGACATAGGGAGCTCCTGCATCTGGTCGCTTGGCTGGCAGCTTGTTCTGAATAGTGCAGCAAGTGGAATGAGTGAGCACATGGATCTGATCTCTGTGGTTCCTCCTCTTCCTGTGGATGGTAGTTTTCTCCTTCAAGTTCTTTTTGAAGAGGGGGATGTGCTCAAGTGCTTCTTGTAGAGTCAGTTGAATATGGAATCTGTTTATCATATGATTGTCGAACTCTACCTATTGCTCTTTTTTGGGATTTTCTCTTTTATTCCCCTTCGCTTGGCGGAGTGCCTCAGGGAAGGGGATGGTAGGGGCCACCACAGATGGAGGACTAGGAATCGGTCCATGTGCCTGTGAAGGAGGAGAATCCATACAATAATCATCATTCAACACATATGGATCCGCAATGTGAACAGAAACCTTTCCTTTATTCATATTTTTGTTTTTCTTTTGTTACCACAGTCCATAGATACAAAAGGTGGCAACATCACAGAGGGGGGCTCAACAAAAGTAGATGTGGTGGCTTCAGCACCACCACTGGCACCTGTGTCCGTGGCATCAGCACCGCGCTCTAGCTCAGCATCCAAAATGGTGGCATCAGCACTACCGTCTGCAACTGGTATCACGACGGCCTCATTACCGTCATCTGGATCTCCATCAATGGTGGCCTCAACACCACCGTCTTCAACATCATCATTAGCGGCATCAGCACCGCTACTCTGCTCCTCTGGCTCTCCTGGTTCTGCATCTGGTTGTCGCTCAGAAGAGCCGCCGCCTGCGGGCATCCTACCGCTCCTAGTAGTCACAAAATAAACATCATAGAAAGAATAAGACATATCACTCAAATAGTCACTAGGAGAGGTATCTTCTGTAAACTCTACCTGCTCAGACTTCCTCTTCAGATTGTTCGGATTAGGTTCAATCTGAGCGGGTATGGCGGCCTTCCCTTTGATAATTTCCCTCATCTCCTGCCGGAATTCATCCATCTCTTGCCTGAAGGATGCTCGCTGTTCAGAGAGCAAGCGGGCAAGATCGTCTAGAGCTGGGTTGTCAAAAGCTGGGGCCTGAGAACCGGATGGTTGTCCCTGCTGGAAATGGGGCTGTTGCTGCTGCTGTGGTTGATAATGGAAATGATGAGGGTAAGACTGATGAGGCTGCTGACGCTGCCTCCACTGCTGTCCCTGATAAGCGGGACGAGGACCACTCTGATATTGTTGCTGGTGGGCGTACTGGGGCTGCTGTTGCTACTGTGGCTGGCTGCTCTGCTGTCCTTGAGAGGGATTCTGCTGCTGGGATGAGGAGCCACCATTGCCCCAACGGAATCCGGGGTGATCACGATGGATCCCGGGCTGAGGGTACCGGTCGTACCAAATCCCATTGACTTCCATCAATGGGTCCTGCTCGAAGGAGGGTGGAGGGAGAACTGCCAGTGGCTGCTCCGACTGATACACCACCATCTGAGTGTCTGCAGATGGCGGATGTGCTGGGTAGTACTGTAGCAGTGGAACCGGCTCTTCCTGGATATGATTCACTTGGCGGTATGAGGTAGAGGCTTGGTTGGAACTGCTACTGCTCGGATCAGCACGTGACCTGGGAGGCTGCTGGGAATGAGTTTGTGCTTCCTGTACGCAAAGGATCTGCGTCTTCAGGTCACTCATGGTCTTGGCGATCTGGTCCATCTGGGCCATGCCTTGCATCTGTTTCTTCTCGAGGATCTCGAGATGGTCCAGTTTTTCACTGATTATGCCCATGTCGGCTGCGGCTGATTCAGCTTGGGCTGCGACTGCCGACGAAGTGTTAGGACCGACATCGATGCAGGCGATCCTCTGCAATGATCCCGCTCCTTGCGGGGGCTTCTGCTGTGTGTAGACTCGGGCTTGGGCCATCACGGTTGAGTTTTCTGCCATGCCCTCGTAAATGGCCCAGACGTCGTCTTCACCCTTGGAAAAGTACGACCCACTGCAAGAGGTGTTGACAAGCCCCTGCAGCTCCGGTGTCAGCCCACAAAAGAAACTCTGAACTAAGTTGGGCTTGGAGATGTCGTGATGAGGACACCGGTCGATGAGCTCTTGGAATCGATCCCAAGCTTCATGCAACTGTTCATTCGGGATCATGACGAAGTTGCTTATCATAGCTCTGGCTGCATTAGTCCGGCCGAGAGGATAGTATTTCTTTAGATACGCGGTCCGGAGATCTGCCCAAGTATCAATGAATCGCCCCAGGTGTTTGAGCCAATATGCGGCTCTGTCAACCAATGAGAACGGGAAGGCGATCATTTTGATCGTGTCCTTAGTCATCAACCGATCATGGATAGTGCTGCATATCATCTCAAACTCTTGGAGGTGGAGGTGTGGCTCTTCGGTCGGCAACCCATGGAATTTGGGTAGAAGCTGTATGGTATGGGGCCGTAACTCGAAATCTCCATGGATCGGCGCAAGTCTGATCCATCAATGTGTAAGGGACGCTGCTGGGTTATGCAATTCTCGCATGATGGTCTGCGGCGATCTCTCAGCGTCGGGATCTCCTCCTCCTGCATCAGGTCCTCCTCCTCCTCCATCGCCACCTCCCCCAGGTCGGTTTTCTCTCATCTGAGATATCTCTCTCATTAGATCACCCATAAAGGTACCTTGGTCACGAATCTGCCTCTGCATGGTCTCCATGGATGCAAGAAGTGAATTGTTGATGGCCGCCTGATCAAATATGAACGGAGGGTGATCATGGTCATCTGGGTGCTCGCCTCTGTCTGCCATCACTGGATTCTCTGAAAAAGCAAAAGAGGCCATCTCAGGTGCTGTCGAATGATCTGAACTCTGTGATGCACTAAATTCTGAAACTATTGGACTGAGAGAAGGAGAATGGGAAGGGTGGTCGAGGGGGAACAGGGTGGATGTAAACTCAGGCTTGGAGAGTGGACTCTCCGAGGTATTCCTAGATGAATGAGGAGGAGTGCTGGGTAGCAGTGCTGACAAAGTCGGCCTAAGAGACCTCTGTCACATCATCTTGATTATTGGGAAGAGTAGAGGGAATGCAGAAGAAGAGAAATGAAGGATAAGCAAAATTACGCACAATTGTGCTGTGTTTTTGATCTCGACCTAAATAAATCTAGCAATCAAACACAAAACAGGGGTGAGTTCACCAACTCAACACATGAAGCCATGAAGGTTCGGCTTTTATCTTGTCGGTTTTAGCTTGAATTCAGGAATTAATCTTTTCACGAGTCCTTAGAGCGCTACGCCTAAAGGAGAGAGAGTACTGCCGGAAAAGTATTCCCGTACTTGTCCTCCTCCTATGTAACCTGTAACTTGCGCTTTTTAAGGTCCTTGTAACCCTTCCTGAATCCCTACTCAGCCAAAGAAATAGAGGGAGGAAGCTGATAGGAGAAACCGATACTTCGGATCTCGCTCGCAATGGAATCACCCGTTAGCGTGCAAGAACCTACTCGGACGCAGACGGTGAGACAGACACACCCGTGAAGGCGTGGCCTATGCTCGGTACTTCGGACAAGGTCGATGCTCACACAATAGTGAGTCACCAATGGCGACCAAGCCCTACTCACCTACGTACGATAGTAGCGCCAATACTTCGGAAATCCAGGCGATACACAAGGCAGCCACAAGTTGGGTTTTGGGCTCTAATCCTTACGAAGCGCTCACCTCACTTGGAAGGAGACCTTCCCATGCAACCTGAATACAAGTGAGGGTGTTACTCTCCCCATTCAAGGAATCCAATTACAGATTTTATTTTTGGTCAAGGTTTTCTTAGCAGTCGCTTTTTTAATTTTTTGGTGTTATCGCTTCTTTTGAGTTGATTCAAACAAGCGCCTAACGATTTTTGTATTTTCTTTGATCCTACTTTGTTCCAAAAATAGAGGGAGAGTAGAGTTGGAAAAGCCGATGCAAGTCGACACCAAGGTGGAAATCTCACCTTTGTGCCTAGTTGATGGATGCAAAGTAAGAGGACTTACAGCGAATCCCAGCTCTCTCCATGCGGGATGCAAAGCAGAATTTGTAAACCTAACTATATGGCGGTATGCAAAGCGGAAATCATCCTAAGATAGGCAACTTCTAGCGTGAAGAACCACAAGCTAGACACTAACTTCCAATCCTAGTGTCCGGTCTAGGCTCACCCCTCCTTCTCTCGACACATCGAGTTTAGGAGAAGCGCTTGGCGGGATGAGCTCGCGGTGCACGGATCGAAAGCTAATGGCCAACTGTTTAATTAGTCTAAGTCCAAATACGATCTATAGGAACATGCAAAGGTTATTAATGTGTTTGGACCTATTCTAATCGATCAAGCAAGCCTAGAGTCTAAGGGCTCAATCCACAAAAGAAATGAAAAATAAAAACAAAACCGGAAAATGACTGTCGAAAAATGCGAGAAAAGCTGCGGTGAGCCCCGGGTGAACAAACACCTGGAAATTAGGCCCGGTAGTCTGAGTGTCAAAGTCCTGACTCCGGTATTATTACAAATTAATAAATCACTCTCTCACTAAAAATAAAATACGAGCTATCTACTACTCTTTCCCTCTCCTCCTGCTCTCTCCTGCCGGCTTGGCTAAAGAACAGCTGGCTCCGCTTCCCAAGGATGCTTCGGGTCACCTAGGCGATCCGCCTCGCTCCGCGGTCCCTTGCAAGAAGACAAGAAAAGGGTGGTCAGAAAGCTCAATCAATATATGTCAAAAGTGCAAGAGAGATAAAATAGCAAGCAATGGTAGCTAAACAATCACAAGCAAAGATAGATTTGAACTACTCGCTGTTGCTCCCCGGCAACGGCGCCATTTGATAAACACAGAATTCAAGAGAGTCTAAGTTTGTGTCTCACACAAGGCGGAGACAACCGTCGCTGTGGCGACTCTCAATTGAATCCTGTATTTAATCAACAATTAACCCACACTATAGATCAACAAATAGAAATAAATGTGGAGTTAAAATTTATTTTTAACTCTGCACAAAAGATGTATAGGACAAGTATGCAGAGAGTTCGAACACAGGGAGCAAACAGGGTAGATCAAATAAATGTGTGTGAGTGAATATGAGTGATGTTTACACTATGCAAGCAAATAATTTTTGTGGGTTTTTAATTTTTAAATACTTTTTAATTTTTTTTAATTTTGTATTTTGATTTTTTTAATTTTCTGATTTTATAATTTTATATTTTATATTTTTTTATTTTCTTTTTCAATATTGGAAAATAAAGACAATGTAATACAAGATAATATAGAATATTAATAAAAATATGCAAAAAAACCAAAAATTCAGAAAAAAAAATCTTTTTGATATTTTTAAGATTTTCTACTATTTTTGTGATTTTGGGATAATTTTCAGAATGTTTTTGTTATTTTTAAACACTGAAATAGACCAAAACAGTGACAAAGCTACTGGCTGGGGGTAAAATTGGAATTAAAAATAACAAACAACCACCAAAATTTTCAAACTAATTTTAAAATAAAGAGGATGAAATATGGAGGAAATAAGAACTGAGTTTATAATTTTTGGAGTTTCCTACAAGTTTTTAGAGTTTTTTGAAGTTTTTAAGTATTTTCTAATTTTTAAGGTTTTTCTTTTGAGATTTTTAGGGATTTTTGGACTGACAGGTTAAAACACACACTAGGAATTTTTTTTGGAATTTTTCGAGGTATTTTAATTTTTTTTTGGTATTTTTTAAAATAGATAGTAAATAAAAAGCATGTTTTGTATTTTTAATAAATATGAAAATGCAAGAAAATTCAAAACTAAAAATAGGGCGTAAAAGTACAAGTTAACAGGAGCTTAAGTTCAATTTTTGAGAATTTTTCGAGTTAAAATGGGGCTCCAAAAAAAATATTACAAGTTCACAAAAATACCACAGCCTGGCAGAGGTATATATGCAAATATCCAAAAGTCCAGGGGCATACAAACAATTTTCCACAAAATATTGAACTGAATATTTAATTTCCAGGACCAAACATAAATTACAAAAGCCGCAGGGGTGTCGACGGAAATTTCCACGAGGGCGCGTGACTTGCACGCGCCTGGCGAGGACTTAAAAGTAATTTCCACAAAAACCGAGGGCTTACATGCAATTTCACCAAAAATATAACACTGAATATAAAAGTTTTGGTACTGAAATGAAATAAACCAAGAGCCGAGGGCCTCAGTGCAAAATGCCCGCACCCTCACGTGTACAGGTCACGTAAGGTGACGTGGCAGAGGACCTATGTGTAAATAAAATAAATGCGAGGGTTGACTTGTAAATTTTACAAAATATTTAAACTACGAAATAAAGTTTCAGGACTAAATTAAAATTACAAAAATAGCAGGGGTTGCTCTGCAAAATACCCTCGCTGGGACGATCCAACGGCGGAGGAACGCTGATGACGCGTGGCGCGAATCCAACGACAGGTGGCGAGGCGCGATCCAGCGGTGTGGGCCGCGCCACTTATCCACGTGGCAGCTTCTCCGGGCGCGATGACGGTTCGGCAATGGACATCCGAGATTAGATGGATCTCGACTGATCTGACAGTTGCAGCTCGCGAAGATCCAACGGCTGACGGTGGATCTGGGGCTCCTCCACGATCCGACGGTCTGGAGGCTAGGACCAAGAACAACGAAGAACGCCGGCGAGGGCGAGCTTCGCCGTCCAAGATCTCCTTCCTCCGGTGGCTTTAAGGCTTCAAAATGGACAGGGGATCTCCTGGGGGTCTTCTCTTCCTCCTGGGGGCGTCAGAATGCCACGGCGAAGGCCGGGATGCTTGCGGGTGGTCGGCGGAGCTGGAGGGCTCGGCTGAGCTCCAGCGAGTGCCAAAATCGCTCCCAGGCGCTAGTCAACGCGCTTTGACCCTGAAAAAAGGATCAGGAGGTCCAGGGCAAAATGCCTGGACCTTAGGTGGACGGAATCGGGGCGAAAAGCGATGCGACGGAGGTTGGCCGGAGTTGCGCTCCGGCGAGGGGATGCGATTTGGCAAAATAACCGATGGAACTCGAAATTTCTTGAGGGCTTATGGTCCTAAGACTAAGGCTAACCTAATAAGCGAGAAAGAAAGGGGTGGAGTGGTCCTCAATGGCCTGAACCAGAGGAAGAAGGGTACCTCGACCGCCGGTCTTGCGGGAGGTGGCGGAGACGCCTCCGACCTCTATCGCCTTGGCTGAAGGGCTTGTAGTGGAGTTGTCACCTCCAGGAAGCTCGGGAGCACGAAAGGGGTGACGAGGGGTGGACCGAAGGGACTCGATTTGAATTCAAAGTTGGGGGGTTCATCTTATGCAGTTTGACCTCGAGCTGTAGGGGCTCAAAGAACGAAAGATTTGGAGCGCCTCAGTGATCCTCGACCCAAGATAATCGCATGGTGGGGTAGACCAAGGGATCGAGGCTCGGATTTGCAGAAGGATTCATCACGAATGGGTGCAAGATTCAGCCGCGAAAAAGCCAAGAAGTTGGCTCAAAAACCAACTTCTGACACGACGCAGGGGGAAGGCGACCAGTTGACCGGGATCAACTGGGGGCGCCTCCTGGTTGGTCCACGTGGACCAACCAGGAAAAACCCTAAAAAAATGTTTTCTAAAATCATTTAAAAATAGTAAATGGCATTATTAATTTCTGATTATAAAATAAAAAATGTTTATAATTTTATAAACTGTTTTATAGTGATTTTTAATTAATTTTATGAGATATATTTTTACAAGTTACTTTTTACACCTTATATAGGTATATTACATGTATGTTTGATTATTTGATTTTTATTTTTGTATTTTTAATTTTTATTAGTTTTGTTTCTTATTTTATAAAATTATAAAATACTTTTTATACATATAAATATATTTTTATTTTATTTTTTTGATATGTTTTGTATATTTAATAAAATATAAATAGGTGTTATATAGGTAAAGGTATATGTAGTATACCTGTGTATCAAGTATGTAAGTATTTTATTTTAAGTTTTTTTAGGTTTTTATTCCAATTTTAATGTACATAATTATTATAAGTATTATTTACATGATTATAAAAAAATATAAAACTAATGAATAAATAATAAATTGAATATTTTAATCTGTACAGTTGTACAATGAGGGTCCAAAACTCAACTTTCAAACCGTAGCTCCGCCAAATGCGAAACCACCGCCATTAAATAGCTTATTTTATTCTATATACAATTAAAGGTGAGTTTGCTGCATTTGGAGTTTTCATTTGTGAGATACAGGTCTGGGAAGTTGGGATTCTGGATTTTTATTTAGACCATAACTTTTTATCTGTATATTATTTTTTAGTGAAATCAATTTTGTATTTTTCTTTATTAATTATCTACAACTTTCATGTACAAAGTTTCTTTATTTGATGTCTAGAAACTGAAACCAAAAATAGGTCCCAAAATTAATAAAGATTGAATAGAATAATATAGGTATTTGACCCTTATCTCCCCCTACTTTATTCCTGGTTGACCTATTCATCAAGATGCCTAGGTCTCGGGGGTTTGGGTCATAAAATATTTACAATATTTTACTCTTTTTCTTTTCTTTTATTTATTCTATAATTTTGGCTTTAATTACAGTATTTTATACACCATTTAGATGCACATGCATGAATGCTAAGATTGTGTATTTAATGCTATTTACAGGCATTTGCTAGGGTTTTTGATGCCAAAATGATAGAATAAAGATGATGAAATGTGGGTTCATCAAATCGCCTCGAATTTATTGGAGGAGTTGAGTCCATGGAATCGATGTGGGTGTCGGCGAGGTCCCGATGGAAACCATCCATGGATCAACTTCGCGAAGCACAAGAGGGGATCGGATGTTGGAAGAAGGATACGATGGTCAATGATGAATAAAAAAAGGAGTGCAAAACAGTTGAAAAGCTCGGCTGAGCGGGGTGGTCAAAGGCGAATGACACAACAAAATTTGCGCAAAGGCGCGTGACTCGATCTTTGAACCTTAATCTAGATCCATACAAACGCAATACAAATTTGGGTTCACCAACGCACGCCATGTGAAGCCGTAAAGGTTTGGCTATTTATTATCTTGTCAGTTTTAGCGTTGTTATTTCAAGCAAATCTTTTAACAAGTCCTTAGCATACTAACCCTATAGGAGAGAGAGTACTTCCAGAAAAGAATCCCGTACTTGTCCTCCTCCTTTGTATCCTGTAGTCTGTACTTTTTGAGGTCTTTGTAACCCTTCCTGGATTCATACTCAGCCAAAGAAATAGAGAGAGGAAGCCGATAGGCGAAACCAATACTTCAGTTCTCGCTCGCAACGGAATCACCTGTGAGCGTGCAAGAACCTACTCGGACGCAAACCGATGAGACAGACACCTCCGTGAAGGCGTGGACTATGCTCAGTACTTCAGACCATGTTGATGTTCCACACAAGGCGGGAACACCATCATTGACAAGGCCCTACTCGGTCACGTATGATAGAAGCGCCATTACTTCGGAGATCCAGGCGATACACAAGGTAGTTGCAGACTGGGATTTTGGCTCTATTCCATATGGGACGTGCCTCGCTCATGGGAGTAGGGTTTTGGTCCCCCTCCAAAGGTACCTGAAAACAATGAGGGCTTTATGAACCCGGTACAATGATAGTCCATTACAGATTTTAATTAAGGTCAAAGTTTATTTAGTAGTCCCCTTTTTTTAGCTTTTTGGTTTTCACTTTTCTTTGAGTCTGTTTTCATACCAGCGCCTAACGTTTTGTAGATTTTCATTTAAGTCCTAGGTGCTCAAAATAAGAGGGAAATAGCGGAAAAGCTGTGCAAGTGGTTCCATGATGGAAATCTCACCATTGAATCGAATGATGCATGCTGAGTTAGAAGACTTAGAGTGCATCCCAGCTCTCTCCATGTGGTATGCAAAACAGAATTTTTAAACCTATCTACATGTCGGTATGCAAGGCACAAAATCGCCCTAAACATTAGCTGCTATTAGCGTGAAGAACCATAAGTCGCTCATTCATCTTTAGCCTAAAAAAGTCCGGTCTTGGCTCACCCCTCCTCTACTCAACACACTTGAGTTAGGAGATAGCGCTTTATGGGGCTTACTGCAGCACAAGGGCTAAGAGACAAATGAACGGCTTGTTTAAGTTTGACTAGATCCATACGAAGTATAGTATAGGAACATGCATTCTTATTAATGTTTGGACCTAGCTACCAAGTCAAGCAGCCTATATCTAGGGGCTCCAAGCACACAAAACAAAGTAAAATAAAGGCAGAAAGCTCAAAACTTCGGTAAACAAAGAAAAGAAAGCGATGGAAAACTCAAAAAACCGCAATGAGGCCCCCAGGTGAACAATCACCCGGGCACTGGACCTCATTGTGAAGAGTAGAGTCCTGTTAGTTATTACATACCAAAATTTCTCTCTCTCACCATAAATTACAAAAATAATCCTAATTGCTTGAATCATATCTAATTCCCATCTCCTTGCATCCTTGGTGCTCTCTCCAGCTGGTCATGAAGTGAAGACCAACCTCCTCCAAACTCGGCTGCCTTGGCTCCCTAAAAAACCATCCTCACGTGGCGGGCCATCGCAACAAAGTCACAAAGAGATTGAATTAGTATAAACTTATTCAATAAAATAAAGCAGATAGGAATTAATCATAACAAATAAATAAATCAAGCATGGTGATCAATTGCAAAAGAAACAACTGCTCACAAAATCAATGATGAACAAATTTCCAAACAAGAATGACAAAATATGATAGGCTATGCTCATTGCTCCCCGGCAACGGTGCCATCTGATAACGTGGCATCCTACGAGGGTCAAAATGTAGTGTCGCTAAGGCAACCGCTCACAGAACACCAGTTGATCAGCAATTAACCCACATTAAAGAATAAATCAATTACGTCCCGAAATTTGTGAATTAACATTTATTACTCTACCATAAAATGCATAGTGAATAAGCATGTAGAGGTCGAACCACAGAGAGCAATACAAAAATTGAGTAGCCTATGGTGTTTATGTACAATAGGGTCATCCTTGCATGATTCCTCTTTTGTGGGTTTTTGGGGTTTTATATATTTTTTATTATATTTTTTTCTAATATATATAGATATATTTAATATTATATGAACTTATATATATTTTTATATATATATTATTTATATTATATATATATAAATATATGCATACATAAAGAGTTATGTATAGAGAATATAATACATATATATATTTTTATATATTTTTTAAATTTTGTATTTTGAATTTTCATTTTTTGATTTTATATTTAATTTTTATGTTTTATATAATGTTTTATTTTCTTTTTTTTAATATTGGAATATATAAACTCCATAATAGAAGAGGTGCTAAACTATTTATAAAAATATGCAAAAATAGTCAAAAATTCAGAAATAAAATATTTTTGGTATTTTTATAAATTTTTACTGTTTTTATGATTTTTGGGTATTTTTTAGAATATTTTTGACATTTTTAAATGGCAAAATAAAGGAAAATAGGGAATAATCCACTGGTTGAAGGTAAAATAGGAATGAAAAATATCAAACAACCACAACATTTTTCCAAACTAATTTTAAAATAAAGATACTAAAATAAGAAACCTACAGAAGTTAAGTTTGAATTTTTTGGAGTTTTCTATAATTTTTTAGATGTTTTTGAAGTTTTAAGGTGTTTTCTAATTTTTAAGGTTTTTGTTTTGAATTTTTTAGTGATTTTTGGACTGACACTAAAGTATGATAAAATAGACAGTAGGTAATTTTTTGGAATTTTTCTAGGTGTTTTACTATATTTTTGATATTTTCTAAGCTAGATAGTAGATACAATGCATGTTTTTTATTTTTAATAAATGTTAAACTTCAACAAAAATAAAATGCAGAACTATGGCGTGAAAGTGCAAGTTAACATGAGCTTGGCATAATTTTTGTGGAATTTTTCAAGTTAATATGATGCATGACATAAATGGAGCAAGCAAGCAAAAATATATGGCCTGGCCGGGGCATTTTTGCAAATAAACACAAAGGCAGGGGCTACAGTGCAAAAACACCAAAATATATGAACGTATTCTGTAATTTTAAGGACTAAAACCAAATAAGCAAACCCGCCAGGGCCCCCTTGCAATTTGACCATCACGTGGGACTACACGTGATCCGCACCCATAGGGACCAAAATGTAATTTCAGAAAGTTCAAGGTCCTTAACGCAAATTTTCACAAAAATAATACACTTGAAATTTTATTTTATGGACTAAAGATAAAAGTACAAACATACAGGGGGTCTTGTGCAATTTAACCACCCCACGTGGGACGACACGTGAGGTGACGTGGACTGGACCTAAATGTAATATCACAAACGTACATGGGGGTCCATGCAAAATATCCACATTATTTTGAACTTCAACTTTTATTTACAACAGTAATCAATAAATACCAAAAAGATGGGGCGAAGGTCTGCAATTTACCCATAAGTGCGCACTGGTAGACGACGATGATGATCACACTTGGACACGCGTCGCGCATCCAACGGGCGGTACCGCTTCACCGATGAAGGGCTGAGATTAGATCAGCCGAGCTGATCTGACGGTCGGTGTAGGTCTTCATCGAACGGCTCTGGTGTGATCTGGGGGTGCCATCCTGATCGGACGACGATGAAGCCTCCTGGAAGAACAGGGAAGAAGCTCGCGTGAGGCGAGCTTCGATCGTGAACTGCAGGCTCCTCCGGGCTTCTCCTTCGCGTCTGAGATGTTCTGCTCGTAGCTGGAGGCGTCCCGCATCTGCCGGTTGTCTTGGCATGGCTCCTGGAGGTCCAAGGAGCCCAGGCGAGGTCGATGAAGGTCGGGACCTCCAGGAGCCTCTTCCTGGATCGAATCGAGTCAAAAGGGGCTCGTTGCTTCGTGTAACCTGCATAGGAAGAACCAGCGGAACGAGGGATATCCCATCGACCCTGGGTTTTGAAGCTTTGGTGCAAGATGAGGTGAGGCGGAGGAGCTCCGATGATAGGCAGAGGTCGAGCTCCGATTCGCAAGGACTGGGGGTCCTTGGTTGAACAAAAATGATCGGGAGATGGAGCATGCGATGGGAAACGAAGTGAGGTGAAGATGGCGATCGGAAACAGTGGGTACCACAGTGAAGAAGTCGCCGGAGCGGAGCTCCGACGAACTTCGATTTCGCTATTTTACAATACTCTACTTATTAAGAAGCTAAACTAAGCACGAGAAGGAAAAGCTGGAATTAAAATCTACCTAAAAAGCAAGAAAGAACAACTCTTATACCTGGGGGCCGCCAGGGAGCGGGACGGACGCCGGAGCTCCGCCGCGACAAAATTTATCCCTCCTCTGGCTGATTCACGTTGCTGTAATGCTCCCCCTGTCACGAGGAACCTCCCAGGAACGGATTCAAGGCTTTTGGGTGAATGGAAATGGGCCAAATTTGTGGAGGAGGTCGAGGACTCTTATTTATACACATTCTGGGTGCCCTACTTGGCCCGCATATTCTGGCGAGTACAATGATCACTTTCTCGATCCAACAAGCATGCGTGATAGATGGATGATCCCTCTACAGATCTCGTGAAGGCGGCGAGCGAAAATAAGGGACGAGACGCCCGGGAAAAATGGCGCAAGTCATGGAAACAACAAGGTTCAGAGGCGCCAGGTCCCGATGGGACAGTTGACTAGAGGTCAACGAGGGCTGGCTCCTCATTGGTCCACATAGGCCGCTAACGGACAAAATAGGGAAACTTATTTGAAAATGATTTATTTTACATAATGAATGATTTTATTAGAATTTTCTTATAAAATAAAAAATGTTTATTAATTAATGTAGTATTTATTTATGATTTTTATTTATTTTTTTGATGTATTTTATTATGGGTTTATTTTAATGATATAATTTTAAGTGTATTTACATGTATTTTATATACTTTTATTTTTATTTTATTTATTTTATTTTATTATGTTATTTTCTTGTTTTATAAATTTATAATTTCTTTTATGAGTGTGAATATATTTTTATTTAATTTTTATGAGTTGATTTTCATATTTAGATAAATATGTACATATATATGTAGGTATACCTATAGGTAGTTTACCTATATTTTATATACACTTTATTTATTTAATGTATTTTATGGGTTTTTATTTTGGATTTGTATTTTTGATATATTATATGTAATATTTACAATATTATAAAAATATGAAAGAATAAAATAATTAAAGAATGTTTTCCCTTTTTATTTATGTAAATACTTAACATATGTATTTTGCCTATATCTTACGTAGACTTATTTTATTTTACAAATTCTTTTTGGTTTTATTTTTATTTCAATATGTACATGTATTATATACATTATTTTCAAAATTCTAAAAATATAATTTTGTAAAAATAATGAACAATGAATAAATTGAATATTTTAATCAGGCAGAGTGCACAATGAAGGCCAAAAACCTAACTTTCACAGATGAACTCCAAAAATTATGAAACCAATTTTATTAAATACTTCTTGAAGAGCTATATACAATTAAAGGTGATTTTGGGTGATTTTGAGTTTTATTTGCAAGATATGGGTCTGTGAAGGTGAGATTCTAGCTTTTTATTCTGTGTATAAAATTTACACTGTGTATCATTTTTGTATAAACTCAATTTTGTAATTTTATTCACATTATTGTCTACAACTTTCATGTACAAAGTTTCTCTATTTGATGAATGATGAATTATGTACAAAATAGGTGTAAAAAATGGATAAATAGATGAATAAATAAATGAGGTATTTATTGTACTATTGACCCTTATCTCCCCCCTACTTTATTCCTCGTCGACCAATTCCTTGCTGGCCTTAGTCTCGATGTTCGGGTCATAAAATATTTGCAATATTTTATTTCTTTTTCTTTTCTTCTATTTATTCTATATTTTTGGCATTATAAACCTTATTCTATGTACAATGAATGCAACAAATAATAAATGCTTTTATAGGTAAATTAATGCTATTTACATGCATTTGTTTGGGTTTTTAAGGCTAAAATGATACAATAAAGGTGATGAAACAGAGATTCATCAGCTATTTAAAGTATTTTCCTATATTTAAACATCCAAAAATATTGCATCTATTCCATGTTTTCATTAAAAAATCAATAATGTTTTGAAAAATTCTAAAAAATATGAGTTATTTATTATGTATTTTGCACCTACAGACTAAAAATTGCTAAAAAGTTCAAAAGAAAAACCAAAAAATTACAAATCCTGTCTAATCCTAAAAATATTATAAATTGTTTTGGAAAATACAAAAAATACATTTTCTGTATCTCATTTATTATATAGATTATATATTAAAATTAGTTTTGGATTTTTAGCTATTTATCTTTTTTTAAATTCCAAAACAATCCAGCTATATATTATTACTCTGTGTTTTCCTATGTTATTCAATTAAAAATACAACAAAATTAGAAAATATTTCTATTAAAATCACATAACAGACTAAAATATAAAAACAAAAGATTTTATTTTGTATATTTTGAGTATTTATAGTTATATATGTATACATATATTTACTTATATTATTATTAGTAGTATTATTATTAAAAATACCAAAAATATATTTAATACCATTAAAAATAAAAAAGATTGCACCTAAGGTATTTCTTGATTTTTTCTATTTTAATATTTATTTTATTATATATATCTATTATATAGTATATATATCATCTATATATATCTTATATGCATATTACATATATATAAAAAGAAAATTAAAATCAGGAAATATAAAAAAATATAAAAATTAAAAACAAAAAAATATAAATAAAAAATTAGTAAAATAAATATTCAAATCCCATAAAAAGTTAAAATCATTATAAAACACAAAATACATCGATTGTCCTTTTTACCAATTTGTGTGATCTATTTCCCTTGCTCCATGTGTTTGACCTCTACATATACTTACACCTATGCCCACTATTTGTAGAGTTATAATAAAGCTTAACTTACCACTTACTTTTGAATTCTTGATTACTCTAGTTGTAGGTTAATTGTTGTTTGACATCCGGATCTTGTGAGCAGCCGCCTCAGCGATACTGGTCCCGCCTTGTGTAGAACATTGGACCCTCGTAAAACACTTATCAACAAATGTAGCTGTTGCTAGGGAGCAAACTAAAAAACACGAATGATCGAGTAGTTTAAAAGTAGACCACTATCGCTGTAATGATCTGTGGCAATTCACAGAAAATTTATTATTTTTATTTATACTCCTTAACTCAAGTATGTATAGCGTTAAGTATGGGAGTGTCGAACTCAGGAAGGCAAATTGTTAAATACTAAGGTAAAATATTAGAAAACTAAATTCTAAGGAATTCCTTATTTTTATTTATTTTTATGTGAAGTTTTTGTATTTTTAGTAGATTTTATTAAATTTATATTATATCTGTGATTTTAATACACCTATGTAAAGATATAAGTATAGATTTTATATTTTTATATTTGGTTCTTATTTTGATATTTTTATGTGTTTTTAGTATATTATGATTTTTAGGTAATTTTTAGAAAATATTTTGAAATTTTTATTTTTGTATTTAAAGTTAAAAACTTATTTTTATTGAAAACAGAATTTTATTTCTGATTTTAGAAAATAGTGAAGAGCAAAATTTTTTATTTTTATTAAATATAGCGGAAAATACCTTCAAAATGACATATTGTACATATTTATACAAATTATACTGAATTAGTCATGATTTTTTAAAGTTTTTTTTATGTATTTTGTATTTTTTATTGGTTTTTAAAGTTTGTTATATTTTTTGTAATTTTAATGCTAGAATTTTTTTTCAAAATATGATTTAATATTATATATAGTGTAATGCATGGTATGTATATGTATTTTTATAATATTTTTATATTTTGTATTTTATTTATTACGTATATTATATGTATAGAGTTATAATATTGGATACGGATGTATATGTGATTTTTGGAATATTTGGGGGCACGTGCATAAATAGCCCAAACTGCACATGCAATTCACATCCTACCAGCTGTAGAGGACTTGCTTGAGATATCAATAAGTTCGATGGGGGTCAATGCAAAAGTTCCGAAAGACCACGTGCTCGAGCACGTGCTTCGTACCGGCCTGGACTGGATGAAATTTGCTAAACTACCAGGGACTTTCTCAAAAAAGGCACACCCGCACGTGTCGCGTACGTGAGGAGTCTAAGCGGTGGGGGTTAATATGTCGCCAAGGCGTGGCATGATAAACGCCGTCTGATGAGGCTTGATCTAATGGATGCTATGAAATCTTGGGTGTCGAGTGTTCTTCCCTAAATTCACACAATGCAGTGGCAGTTGGTGAAAGCACGATTATAGGAGGCGATTCTCGATCTTCATGCGGAGGAACTTGATCAAATTGGCTATTTCTCAGTGATGGCAAACTCGTCATGCAGCGGAAGCACATCTTGATTTGAGATGGCGGATTCAATTCCAGATGGAAGACAACTTGAAATGGTTCTCAGTTCTACTTGGTGAAGGTTCGACCGCTGATTCGTTGCTCGAAGGTTGAAGCAGATCCCTAGCTGGTTCTTACCCCAATCGTTGATGGATTGACCTCCAGGAGATTCAAGTGATGAAGCTTTAGACTTTGGATCTCGAATCCCAAATCAACAGTGAGCTCCTACTAAATCAACTCCAGATGACGTGATTCCCTGAATGCTTCAGATCTGAAGAGTTCTTGATGATGATCCCGATGTCCTAAAAGTGCGAATCAATAGCACGAAGCTCAAGGAGCCTCGGCTGCATGTTATTGTCAAGAGATACATGGGAATGGGGGTAAAGATCTCCCGCGGGTGAAAGAAAAGCGATCGGGCTCAGATCTGCTAAGATCTAAGAGGATATGTTGCGGAATGGAAGACAAAGAAGTGGATCAAATCGGGATGGGATGAAATGTGAAGAACGTGGATTCGATCAGATGAGATGGAAACTATGATCGACGATGGTTTTGAAATAAAAAATGAGAGAAACACGGACTGGACTGAGGAGAGAAAAGAGAGGATGAAAGGAGAAGACAAAGAAAAAGAGTTCTTCGCTAACCTGAAAATGGTAGCATTGAAAGATATTGTGGATGATCCCCCGGGGCTCCAGGCGGAAGCCTCGAGTTGATCGTCGCCTCGATGCAACAACGATGTTTGTAGATGCTCCTCGTGCAGTGTAGCTGAAGCTCATACCTGCAATTATCTCACCGGATCCTAGCCCTCGACCTGGCTGCGACGATGGAGGGAACTTGTTGTCACTCATGCTCTCTTTATCGGAGCTCACTCAAAGATGGCTGGTGAAAATGGCAGATGGAGTGGCCGGAGGGGGTCTAGGGTTCTATATATAGGGACAGGAACCTTGGAGGCCACGCCACCGGGTGGCATCACCGGCGAGGATTCCCGTTACTGATGGTCAGTTGGAGTACTGGCCTAAAGATCGACGGTTGGAGGAGGGTGGAGAAGAAGAGGAGGTGGCAGGCATGAGGCACACGGAAGAGGAAGAAGCAACGTTATAGGGGAAGAAGGAAGGAAAAAGGATGAGAGATAAAACAAATAAAAAATAGAATAAAGTAATAATTAACAACTAATAAATTAAATAAAGTAAATAATTAAGTAATTAAATGAATAATTAAATGAATTAATTAAATAATAAGAAATAATTATATAAGTAATTAAGTAATTAAATAAATATTGAATTAGATAATTAAATAAATAATTAAGTCAATTAATAAATTAGTAAATAAATAATTTAATAAATAATTATTTATTTATTTACTCAATAATAAAATATTAATAAAGTATAAAAATATAAGGAATGACATATATTATAAAATATAAAATTAAAATACAATGTAAAATTTATATCAACAGGGTCCCAAAATCCTCTTTTTGCATATTAACTCTGATTTTAGCGAAATTATTTTCATTTGGTAGACAATTCTATAAACGAACTTTAAAAGTGACTACGCCCAATTCGGAGTCGATATGGCCGAGTTATGAGGTCTGGGAAATTTAGTTCATGATTTCGTGGCTTCATGATTTATTGACATTTCTAAATAAATAATATTTTTATATTTTCTACCAATTTTTTAGAAACACATTAGAGAAGAAATTAAGTTAAGTGGAAGGTGGAATAATTAATTAGAAAATCGGGAAGTTTATATAAATAATACATATATACAAAGGGGTCCAAACATCAAAACTCACCCGTTTTATTCTAATATTTTTTTTGATATTTTAGTAAATATTATTAGTTAAAAAACTAAGTTTAAAAGTGAGTTTGGTCAATTTGGAGTTTTTTATAAATAGGTATGAACCCTAGAAGTCTGCTTTTATGGCTTTTTCGATTCATCATAGTTAATTATTTTTGTAATAAATAATTTTTCTGATATTTTTAGAAATTAGTATATATTATTATGAATAACTTTTGTGGAGAATGTATTTTTATTTGAGATGATCTTGATGATAAATAAAATAGGTGAAATATTTACGATGTGAAAAAATATTAATGTAATTATGGTATTAGTTTTATGTATTTTTCATAAATTCAGATCCTTATCTGCCCCTACTTGTTTATTTTGTGGACTAAAGTCAATATTGAATTGATCTCTAGGTTAGGATCAGTATGTATATATTATATATACATCCTTCTTTTCTTTTATTTTTATTTTTCTCTTTATTATTTTATTTTGGATAAAATAAGTGTTAAATATATAATATAAAAAAATGTGGTCAGAATGTTAATTAGAGGGAATTAGTGAATATTTACGTGTATTTTACAAAGGATTTTAGCTAAAATAAAAGAATAACGGCAATGAATCATAGATTCATGATTCCCCTATACTTTACCTTTGCTAGTCCCTTAGCAAACACTTATTCTATAAATAAGTGCGAGCAAAAAGAAAAAGAAAAAAGGAAAAATAAAAGAACTTAGAATATGCCTGTTTCTTTAAACCGAATCTCACTTCATCAAAAAAATAGAACTTGGAGTAGGCCTTTGGATTAATAGTTTGTCGGGACCTAAGTAGAAGTAGGATTTAAGCCTCGACATCCCTCAAGTTCCACAAATCCCTATCCAGGTTCACCTCAACAGCCAACTCAGATCCACCCATCCATCATGCAAACTTTTCAGCTTTGAAATCAATTTGTGCTATGTGTGAATGGTGTTAGCTCTTCTTGCTTAAAGAAACGAAGAAACCGCCCATCCAAGCAATACACTCCCATTGGGCCCTTATCCAGCTACTCAATCCTCGAGAAAGGGGGTATTTCCTTCTCAGGTTAGGTTGTGTCCACAATCGAGTAGAGAGAGAAAAAGAAGAATGCGAAGAGAACTGGAGTGTGACCAATGTAGTCACATCTCCTTGTGAAGCTTAGCCAGTTTAGCCAAGTCTCTACTAAGAGAATGCAGGCTTTTGAAGCTTGGACCATTGTGGTCATATTTGTATTTGGTGTGTTTGGATTCTCTTGGTAAAATGATTGTTGCACTGCATTGATCTTTCGTGCCCCGAACGGTTATAGAACTTTTATTTCTGTCTATTTTTGGGGTCTTGGAAAAAATTGTACCGACAGATCCTTCCCTCATTTGAAGCTTTGTTTCAACCCCACATTCTCGTCTTTAGACGTCTGCACCACAAGACAACGATGGAAACACACCATAAAAATGGGCTACCTTTTGCAACCCATGCAAGTTGAGCTAAGTGTAGAGTGCATGAGTTTAAAATTGGTTCAAATGGAGAAGAGTTAAATGGATGACACCAGGTGTCCTACATAGGTAAGTTTAAGTTAAATTCCGAGCACGATCTTATGGAACCCAAATAATTAAGTTGAAAGACTTAAAGAGTCTCTATTCTAATTCCTAATAATGTTCCTTTAGAATTAAGTGGATTAATGCCTAAACCAAACTCCATCTCTCAGACTCAGATCTATTCAGTTCAAGAATCAAACTTATTTTGAAAAATGTGAATGAATGCAACAATTTTTAATGAAGTGAATTTTAATGAAGTGAATTTTTTGGATTATACTTTTTATGTGATTTTTAAGAATTTTACAATTTTTTAATGAATTTTAAAACTTTTAGTTTTTTGGAATTTTTGAAGAAGTAGTGGATTAATTCAATTTTTACGAATTATATATGAATTAGTAAATATTTACAAAAGAATTTTATACAAATTTTATATATTCAAGATTATATATATTTTATACAAGATTAATCAAGAATTTTATAAATTTTATATACTTAAGGATTTTATCCAAGTATTTAGTAATACTTTTTGTATACAAATTTTAATACAACTTTTTAAAATCATATTTATACTTTTCTATTGGCTTTTAAAAACAAAAAATATGTACCCATACTTTTATATCCATATTATTAAAAATACAATAAAGTCCGAGTTATGGCTTCTAAAGTATATATAGAATATATATATACGACACCCCCTATATTTAGCATGAACTATGTCTTCATAATGACCAAAGAAGCGACAAAGGAAAAAATAACTCGAGCTAAGTATAGATTGGTGAAAAGAACTTTATACTACAACGACTCAAATAATAACAAATAATGAATAAAGTTAATCTCCCCCTATACTTAGGATCAAATAATCCTAAGGATAGAAGACTCAAAAATCAAAGATGATCGAGGTCAAGAGAATGTACATAATCAACGACTCGGCTTGTTCCCCCATACTTAGGGTAAAATATCCCTAAGTATAAAGAAGGATATCAACAGTTAAGGATCAAGTGAGAGAACAGATGCTAATAAAAATCGAAAACAATCAAGAGCAATAATGAGAGATATTACCCCCCTATGTTAGACATGCGAGCCCACAATAAGCCATTATGCAATAAATATTATTGTAAATATCATTCCCTGATCTGAAATGAGGAATAACTAATTTGCATAATAGGTCCCTTAGTACAATTAGGGTTATGTACCATGGACATCTTAATGATCATACAACTGCGATTCAATTATTAAATCATAGAGGCTGGTACTTGGATGAATATCTAAAGAGTTAGATTGAGGACTCATCAAGCACCGTCAAATGATTGTTAAGAGATGATCTCCAGCCTGAGTAGGAGATGGCAATCCTTTCTCACTTGGCTGATATCTGACCGACCTCTTGATGCAGGTCCTCTGCATGGGAATAGAGATTCAGAGGTATTAGATTAGTTAGGTCAAAGAGTTGACTTAATGAGATCGAGATAACCAAAGTCCTATGTCGTATGCTATCACGATATATGCACGCATCCTCTCACCGGAGACATATGTGTTATTATATGTCCGAGTATGTATATTTGGCAGACCAATAGGTTGATGACCTAATCAAGGTCTATACACCGGTGCGCAGGTGTGCATATAAGGGCCTATGAGTAATACGATCTCTCAAAGGGATCATACATGTTCATTACTGAACCGGAAGACACGATCTCACTCATGAGATATTGAGAAGAATCAAATTCCGTGCATGGTCGTCTCGCTTTGGAAGCTTGACTGAATTTGTTGGTTTGATATATGCTTCTTGGAAAAGTATATAATCAACACCTGGGTATGACATATGCTTTTGGAAAGCATATGATCGATACCGACTCCAAATGATCGAATGAGAAACTTGATGATAAAATTCTGAAGTAGACAATGTAAAATTGATCTTATACTTCAGGTTTATTCTGGATCTTCCAGTATGCAGGATGTATAGGTGTAGGAATACCAGAGGGTGATGTGATCATAAATGATTGTATAACCATGACATTTCCATTCCGAGAGAGTGATGAAACAGGTCTGGATTTTAGTCACTCCTCTCATAGTGAAGTAATCTGATCTTAATCAAAATATTGGACATTGATCTGAATGTGATTCAGATGTAATGACAAGATTAGATTTGCGGTCTTGATTTAATCAAGCATCTATGGGAGGTCCGCAATATCTGGATTTGAGATGTGATGTCAATATCCAAGTCACTATACGCGGAACAATACAATCACCCTGTCCTTATCTCCAAGTATCCGCAGAGAAAGTGCATTATCCTTGAAAGAGTTCATGGATAATTTCATTATTGATATATGTAACCGAGCATTGAGAAAAACGAATAACTAAATGTGATTTAATTATCATAATTAATATGAATTTGATTCATATTATAAGGAAAGTTATCTCAGACAATTAAATGTGATTTAATTATCAAAGGTCTAAATATTGTGAATGTGATTCATGTTATTATGCACATGAGAAAATAAATCCAAGATGATGAAATGTGATTTAATTATCATGGATATGAATAATGTGGATAGCACTATCCATATTAATCAGATATATTTTAAATATGATTTATAATATATTAGAGAGAGCATATTATGATTTATATTTGTTGATTAATTGTTATTGTGAATTGGATTCACATTGAATGATTAATTGAAAATATAATTACATTTTGTTTTGGGTTTTGAATGAGATTCACATAATTTCAATGGCTTGATTGAAGTTTCACAAGATAATTGTGAATTATTTTTGTGAAAAATATTTACAACAATTGTTGTTGTAAATCTTGGAGATATCATGAGATAATGAGATCTCATGAGATAATGAGATCTTATGAGATAATGAGATCTCATGAGATAATGAGATCTCATGAGATAATAGGTAGCCGTCCCCACTTTTTTAGGGGATGGGGTTTATCTCCTCATTATCTCCAAGACCAGTCAAAGTGATTTAAATTGGGATTAATTATGTTGATTTATCAATATAAATTAATTAAAATTAAATCAATTGTTGTTGTATTTTTACAACAACATCTTAGACATTGAAAAAGACACAAATCAGCCTCAACCATTGATTGTGTGTTGTCCATGGATTGAGATCCGTGGACTCCCAAAACCTTATGTAAGAAGAGGCACCCCTTTCTCTTCAAAGGACACATTTACAATGCAAACTAATGCTCTCTTCCTCTCTTTCTACATGCCAAGGCTCTCTCCTTCTCTCTCTTATGGTCATCCACCATGGAGCCATTAAGAGAGTCGCCATCGCCGCAACATCATCATTATGCTGCCGGAGTATTTTCTCGTGGATCTCCGTCTCCTTCGGTGTGCCTCGCTCGTGAAGAAGACACCGGATCTCATGTGACGATATCAGGAGATTCGTCACTCAGATCATCAACATGGATTGCGAGAAGGATGCGTCTCATCAACGCGCTCGCAAGCGTCTCCTCCGTTGGATCGGACTTGAGACAGGAGGTCTCTTCATTTAGAGACTCATTCACAACCACATTTCAAGAGCTAAACCTTATACCTATTGTGGTTAGATGAAAAGATCGGAGAAATGTTCTTTGATCATGTGGTTTCATCATATTAATTTTTAAATTCCGTTGCTCGGAGAAACTAGTGCGACTAGTCGCTCCCGGTTGTATTCGATGCGATCCACACGCTTCCGTGATGCGCTTTAGGATCTTCCCTTGTCCTTCAAGTGGTATCAGAGCCAGGGTAGAGGTTATGGATGCGATCCATAAACCTAGGAAAATTTGGGCTCGTTGGGGTTCGTGAAAATTTTATCGCATTTCATTTTCGCAGACATGTTTTGTGATAACTTTCGGTCCTATTTATAATGTTTAAACACAAAATTTTAAATTGTATAATATTCCCCATTAATTAAGGAAACAGTAGGATTTGAGTTTGTGTGATTTTGAATCAGATAACTCAAGATATGATCTTTTTTAATGAACCAATATCCACTGTTTTGGGGATGGCAAATGATGACGTAATTAAGGAGTTAGTTACTATTTTAAAATGCATGTAAATGTGTACTAGTCATGTAGATTCTGTTTTAAATCAAGTTAGAAAACTTTAGAAACTGGTTTTGCTTAATTTGGATTTAAAATGAATGAGATATGCTTATTTTAGTAAGCGAGGGTCACTGTTGAAAATTGCAATCCTAATCATGAACCTTGTGATAGTCATTTAAGAAACTTGTGAAATTAATGGTTAATTTCTTGGAATAATTATATATAATATTTGGGAAATATTTGAATAATAATTATTCCTTAAATGACATTGCCTTAAACAATAATTGATTAGATTTGATCTAGATCACCAATTGGTTACTTGATACACTTTCAACAAACATGTTACTTGAATAGGTTAGGGAACTTGTCTAGAAAATTTCCTTATAATCAAAATGATTTTGATTATTACTATATGGTATAATTTCGGTTGAAAAACCGATGATCATCTCAAGTACCATGTGCGGTTGGGGAGCGTTGGGGTAGCAGGTTGCACCATGTGCGGTTTGTCCCACTCCCGCCAGTACTGGCCATGATAGCGGGTAGGGACTCGATAATGCTGGAGAAATCATGATGTATTTTCTAATTATTAAAATTCGAATTAACACGTACTTTGAGATAATACCAATTTTTTCAAGTAACAATCAAGTTTGTTGATTGAATTGGAATGATAATTGATTTAATGTGTATAAATAAATTATATCCAATTAAAAACACTCTATTATGAATAGATGTGTATTTCCCTTGGAAGAATTAATTATATGAATATCATGATAATTAATTGAAATTTGAATAAGAGGTGGAGGATCACATAAGTGACATCCATGGTCTCCCGTCAAGGAGAAGGGTTCCATCGCCAGATATTGTATGTAGGAGATGCCTGTCCGAAGTGACAACTCCTGCATACAACCCATTAGGATCGGGCTCTTCGCTTCTCGAAAGAGTAAGGACATATGCGTAGTGACCCCAATATCGGGTCCTCATATTATTGGGGCGATATTGAATTGCGCATAGCAAGTTGTATTCCTATTGACGGTTGGTTCAATTAATGACATGTCAACATCACCTTAGGGGTGGTGGCCTGGGTGTTAAAGACCGAATTGGGAGATGCAAGTTGGACTTGCAAGGTGGAATGTGTTCCCACTTCTTTTTATCCGAGTTACAGGTTCTCATGTTATTGGATATGACAAAGATAAGAAAGGAGATCCCACATCTTGCTTGAGATATAATGGTAAGTATATCTCTTACATTGAAAGTGATTAAGGGAATGAACTTTTAATGTTGACAAGGCAAGACAACTTTGATATAAAATTTCTAAATCAAAGTAAAATGTGTATATATATATGCAAATTTCTTATTTCAGATAATCCTTCTTTAAACCCACTCAATACTATACTCAATAATAACCAGTAAAATATCATGGATTGGACCATGATCAAGATATTGTACTTGCAGTTGGACACATATTGTATGTTGTTGCAATATGCACGTTTTCTCATAATAATGAGGAATGCTAATTAAAAAACCTAAGGTTTGTATGTCCATATAGTCTTGATCTCATCGAATGTACTTTGGAAGTGACATGTCGATGATGATCGTAATTGTCGGATAATCTTATAAAATATAAGAAGATGTTATGGCATACATATGTGCTCTTGATATTTAATCATGAATGACATGGTTCACTGCATCATGCAGAATGGTGTCTTTATAAGAGATGATGTATTCAAGATGTTTGAATACCTACCTGACCCTAAGTCTTTTAAGACTTAAGATGTATCTAGATATGATGAGTGTCATCATCCTACTATCTATACTCTAGTCATTCATGAAGCTCCATAATATTAATATTGTATGAATTTGATGAAGCATGTATAAATGTCGAAATACTCTTATATTGAAATCTTTTGAATTTAACATAAGAGATCCATTGTCTTAAGAAATGGTTGTTTAGAGATGAAAGGAGTGCAGTGGAAGCATGGGTCGGACCCAGGTTAGAAGGAAGGTCAAAGAGTTGACTGCACTTCTATGGTTTCAACACATATGACATCGAAAGGGTTGGATGAATGCCAATACTGCAATAAGCCGATGTATTGATAGTATGACTATCAAGTCTATCTAGATCCTTAGAGAAGGACTCAGATAGTACATCGGAACAATCTACATTTAATCATTAAAATTGACTTTCTTATTGGATAAGACTAAAAGTCTAATAATTGTATCTCATTTTTCTGGTAACACTTGCAATTGGTTGCATATGTTTTAGAAAATTTGAGAAATTTGATCTTAAGGTTTAATAGTTATCCACATGGATGTTGATGCAATTGTTGCAACAATCTCTATTGGATAAATAAACTTCATATTTTCAATGGGAGAGCCCTTAGTCTTAGAGAATGTCTCTATTACCTAGATATTAGAATACACTCATTGTTTATTTCTAAATGTTAGAAATAAACACGAATTTTGTAATAGACCTATCATAAAGAGTTATGATGGAGATATTTCAGATTGTAATCTAAAATCTAGTTGACTCTACTAAATTAGAAAATTAATGAATGGTTCATTAACATTTCTAAACACTGAAAATTAAACCTTATAAGATCAATATGAGGATAAAGATCATTTGACAATGATCTGGCATCAAACCTTGGACATTTGTCTGTTGATGAGATCAATAGAGTAGTAAGAGATGAACTTTAGAATGTCTAAAATCTCAAATCTTACGTACTTTTGAATATTATATTCAAAGTAAAATTGTCAAATGTGCACTTCTCTAGGAATGTTGTAAGATGCCAAGGTATTAATCTCATACATAAAAACTGATGTATGTGGATCATCTGTATCGTAATAAACATTGATGATATGTAATATCATTTAATGATTACTTGTGATATGAGATTTCTTCCCTTCACCTTAGAAAACTTTGAAATGTTAATTTTGGTTTAGAACCAATGTTTGAAGGAAGATCAAATGAATTTGATCTAACCTTGGTAGCATGTATCTGTTAGATGAATTCAAGGAACACCTTATGGAGAAAGGAATTTTCATTCCTATCTCAATCCTCCAAATGCACCTAAACTGAATAGAGTTATAGGGAGATACAATTGATCATGTGTGACATGATTTGGTCAATGATTAATATTAGCATAACTACCTTTTAGTTTCTAACGTATATATATAGTAGAGATTACAATATATATCCTTATAATGTTCCGTGCTGGTAAACTGGAATCTAGCACCAGATATTGCTACTTCATTAGGAAAATAAAGGATGGTATTGGATACCTACTTTATGACCTTGAGATTCTTAAAAGATCTCATATCTGAGAATATGATTCTTAGAGGATGACTCTCTTGAGAATCAAGATGAAAGTGAAGTACAGGAACTCATATAATCTTGAGAAAATAATGAGGTTCCTGAAATCAGAAACTGAAATGACAACTAAAGATGAAATACTAATACCTCTTCAAATGAGTTTGAGGATGTATTCCATGTGTCAGAGAAATCTAGCAATGATCGAATTTCATGTGATGAAGCTTATGAAGAACATATCATGGAAAGATGGATGTTAGCAATTAAATCTAAAATAGACTTCGTATACAAGTATTGTATATGGACCCTCAAGGATCCACCTATATGGGTAGGACCCGTCAAGGTGCAAATGGATCTTCAAGAGAAAGAGGGAACCTCAAGAGAAGGTAGAGACCTTCAAAGCATAGTTTATATCTACAAGATACACATCGAAGAGAAGACATTGCTTGCAATGAGACTTGCTCTTCAGTAACCTCGCTTAAACCCATCAGATTATTACTAACTATAACTATACAACTTGACTTGGACATCTTCAAGATGAAAGTCAAGATTGCATTCCTCCACGAATATCTCTCTAAGGATATTCACATGAAGTAGCCCCAGGGATTCATAGTTGAGGAAAGCAAGCTGTGCATGCTAAAGAAACTCCATCCATGGATTCAAATAAGCTTCTTGTAGTTGGAACATAAGATTTAATGAAATCATAAATGTTATGATTTCTTATAGAATCTTGATGTATCATGTGCATCTTAGTGAGAGTGCCATTGTGTTCATCGTGCTGTATGTAGATGACACCCTAATCATTTGAAATGATATAAGGATAATAATAAGTGTTTTTATATACTGTCTATTCCATACCTTGAGACATAATATCAAGGATACCTCTTAAGATCTTAGTTCTAAAGATGTTCAGAAGCAAAGAGAAGAGGGTATTGGGACTGTCACATTAGTAGTACACCTTGGACATGTTCCATTTTTTGGAAAATTCCAAGAAAGGCTTCCTTCCCTAAAGATATGGTACTGACCTATCTAAAGGGATAGCACCTCAAAGAGTTGAGGAAGTGAATGCTAAAACTGCTTGCCCTTGTGCATTAGTTATGAGAAGCCGTGTGTATGCTACATGAGTACAAAAGTCAGATATCTGCCATGCAGTGGGAGTAGTAAATGTTACTAATCCTACTAAGGAGAGACAACACTTGATTGCAGTAATAACAATATCTTCAAAAGACTTTTGAGATAGTGATCTCAAAGTTTTATCTTCAAGAACTTAAGACTTTAAAGATAGTGATCTAAAAGGTCTTAATTGTGGATAACTTAGGAGATAGAGATCTCCAGGAATAAGGGTATTCTGATAAGGATTATGGACATACTGATTATAATAATTATCGAGATGTAGTGTCACGGGCACTATAACTAATAAAATTGAGTATTGGTTGCATAAGATGTAACATTCGCATTGGATGCAAGCACTGTTACTAGGGGATATGCTAGTACTGTAAAAGGATTTGGCGTTGTCTCTTGGGAACTTAGTGACTGATCAGCTTACCTACTATTTTTCTAAATAGCCTATGATTGTCACATGAGTGTGGGTTTAAATATTAGCCCATTAATGGCTCCTTGGGCTAGTGGGAGATTGTTGGATATGCGAGCCCACAATGAGCCATTATGCAATAAATGTTATTGCAAATATCATTCCCTGATGTGAAATGAAGAGTAACTAATTTGCATAATAGTTCCCTTAGTACAATGAGGGTTATGTACCATGGCCATCTTAATGATCATACATCTGTTGATTCAATTATTGAATCATAGAGGCTAGTACTTGGATGAATATCTAAAGAGTTAGATTGAGGACTCATAAAGTACCGTCAAATGATTTTTAAGATATGATCTCCAGCCTGAGTAGGAGATGTCAATCCTTCCTCACTTGGCTGATATCTGACCGAACTCTTGATGCAGGTCCTTTACATGGGAATAGAGATTCAGAGGTGTCAGATTAGTTAGGTAAAAGTGTTGACATAACGAGATAGAGATAACCAAATTCCTATGTCATATGCTGTCATGATATAGGCACACATCCTCTGACCGGTAATATATGTGTTACTATATGTCTGAGTATGTACATTTGGCAGACCAATAAGTTGATGACCTAATCAAGGTCTATACACCGGCGCGCTAGTGTGCTTATAAGGGCATATGAGTAATAAGATCTCTCAAAGGGATCATACAGGTTCATTACTGAACCGGAAGACATGAGCTCACTCATGAGATATTGGGAAAAATCAAATTCCGTGCACGGTCGTCTCACTTTGGAAGCTTGACTGAATTTGTAGGTTTGATATATGTTTTTTGGAAAAGTATATGATCAACATCTAGGTATGATATATGATTTTGGAAAGCATATGATCGATATCGACTCCTAATGATCGAATGAGAAACTTGATGATAAAACTCTGAAGTAGACAACGTAAAATTGATCTTATACTTCAGGTTTATTCTGGATCTTCCAATATGCAGGATGTATAGGTATTAGGAATGCCTGAGGGTGATGTGATCATAAATGATTGTATAACCATGACGCTTCCACTCTGAGGGAGTGATGAAACAGGTCTGGATTTTAGTGACTCCTCTCATAGAGAAGTAATCTGATCGTAGTCCAAATGTTGGACATTGATCTGAATGTGATTCAGATGTAATGAGAAGATTAGATCTACAGACTTGATTTAATCAAGCATCTATGGGAGGTCCGCAAGATCTGGATTTGAGACGTAATCTCAATATCCAAGTCACTATACGTGGAACAATACAATCACCTCGTCTTCATCTCCAAGTATCCCCGGCAAAAGTGCATTATCCTTGAAAGAGTTCATGGATAATTTCATTGTTTATATATGTATCCGAACATTGAGAAAAATGGATAATTAAATGTGATTTAGTTATCATAAATAATATGAATTTGATTCATATTATAAGGAGAGTTATCTCAGATAATTAAATGTGATTTAGTTATCAAAGGTCTAAATATTATGATTGTCATTCATGTTATTTGGGCACATGAGAAAAGAGATACAAGATGGTTAAATGTGATTTAGTTATCTTGGATATAAATAATGTGGATAGAACTATCCATATTAATCAAATATATTATAAATATGATTTATAATATATTAGAGAGAGCATATTGTGATTTATATTTGTTGATTAATAGTTAATGTGAATTGGATTCACATTGAATGATTAATTGAAAATATCATTACATTTTATTTTGGGTTGTAAATGAGATTCACATAATTTCAATGGCTTGATTGAAGTTTTTCACAAAATAATTGTGAATTATTTTTGTGAAAAATATTTACAACAATTGTTGTTGTAAATCTTGGAGATCTCATGAGATAATGAGATCTCATGAGATAATAGGTAGCCTTCCCCTCCTTTTTTAGGGGATGACGTTTATCTCCTAATTATCTCCAAGACCATTCAAAGTGATTTAAATTGGGATTAATTATGTTGATTTATCAAAATAAATTAATTCAAATTAAAGCAATTGTTTTTGTATTTTTACGACAACGTCTTAGCCATTGAAAGAAACACATTTCAATCTCAACCATTGATTGTATGTTGTCCATGGATTGAGATCCATGGACTCCCAATACCCTATATAAGAAGAGGCACCCCTTGCTCTTCGAAGGACACATTTACAACGTAAACTAATGCTCTCTTCAACTCTCCCTCTCTCTCTCTACATGCCAAGGCTCTCTCCTTCTGTCTCTTATGGTTGTCCACCATGGAGCCATTGAGAGAGTCGCCATCGTCGCAGCATCATCGTTATGTTGCCGGAGTACTTGCTCGTGGATCTCCATCTCCTTCGGTGTGCCTCGCTCGTGAAGAAGACATCGAATCTCGTGTGACGAGATCAGGAGATTCGTCGCTTGGATCATCAACATGGATTGCGAGAAGGACGTTTCTCATCAACGTGCTCGCAAACGTCTCCTCCATTGGATCGAACTTGAGACAGAAGGTCTCTTCGTTTAAATACTCGATCACAACCACGCTTCAAGAGGTAAACCTTATACCTATTGTGGTTTAGATGAAAGGATCCGAGAAATGTTCTTGGATCATGTGGTTTCATCACATTAATTGTTTAAGTTCCGCTGCCCGGAGCAACTAGTGCGACTAGTCGCTCCCGATCGCATTCGATGCGATCCACACGCTTTCGTGATGCGCTTGAGGATCTTCCCATATCCTTCACCCCGTACTTAGGGTAAAGCACACTCTAAGTATAAGCAACACCATGGATGATAGAATAGAACGATATAAACAACATGATGTCGACATCCCCCTATACTTAGGATAAACTACGTCCTAAGTATAGCAAAAATCCTAAGAGAAACCTAAGGCTATAAAACAAACCACATAAATAATGAATAAAATTGAAAACACGTATGTAAAAATCAGAAAGTGAACCTCAGGTATGAGATGCAGAATGTGAAGAGTGAAGAACACATCTCATACAAAATGAATGGGGCAACCTCAATGGTCGGCGAATCATGATCAAGAAACGGTTTCAAATGTTAACCATTGACTTGAAAGGTGGACTCAGAAGACAACTAAGATATATCGATGCTACCGTTGTCATACACATTTCTCACTAAATATGGGCCTATCCACTTGTTCTGAAGTTTCCCCAGAAATAGCTTGAGTCTCGCATTGAATAGCCAAACTTTTTGATCCCACTCAAACTGCTTATGGTAGATGTGACCATCATGTAATTCTTTCATCCGCTTGTTATAATGAAGGCCACTCGTGAGAGCTTCATCTCTCAATTCTTCAAGGACTGCCAATTCTGCCTGCCTCTGATCTCCCACATCATCTAAACCAAATATTACCTCTTTCACTACTAATAATCGAGATTTGGCGAGGGTCTAAAGTAGTCCACACAAGGCGGGACCATAGTGTCGCTGAGCGACCGCTCACGAAACCTCAATTAATCAACATTTAACCCGCAACAATGATTAAACAATGAAAATCGATGCGGAGATAAAATTTATTATAACTCTACAACAAAGATGTGTATAGGTCTAAGTATGTGTAGAGTGTCGAACATAGGGAATAAGCAGGTAGATCGAGGCAAAAATGCACAAAAGCGATTGTGAAGTATATGTCTATATATGTGCTATTTTTTGTGGGTTTTTAAATTTTAATGTTTTGTTTTGTATTTTGAATTTTAATTTTCTGATTTTGTATTTTCTTTTTATATTTTTTTATTTTTTTTAAATAGATATAAAGCTATATAGGGTATATATATACAATATAGATAAGAGAGAGATAGCATATATAAAAAGGGGTAAAAATAATAAAAAATACAAGAAATAAATATTTTTGGGGTTTATATATTTTTTACTATTTTTGTGATTTTTTTAATAATTTTTGCTAATTTTTATAGATTTTTAAAGACAAAAATACCCAAAATAAGGTTTAAAATAAATATACAGAATTAAAATGGAGATGAAAAATAATAAACAAAAACAAAAGTTCCACAAATTAATTTTTAAATATATATAATAAAGTAGAGAAAATTAAGAATCAGAAATTACATTTTTATGATTTTTTTAATGATTTTTTATATTTTAAAAAGGTTTTAGTGATTTTTGATTTTTATGAGTTTTCTTTTATAATTTTTTGTGGTTTTTTGTGTGAAGGTTAATCATGCATAAATAAGCAAAATCTATTTTTTTGGGAATTTTTCAAAAAAATATATTTTTTTGGATTTTATAATGAAAAGAGGGATGAAAATGACACTTTTTGATTTTTTTATAAATATTAAAATGCTTCAAAATGTAAAATAAATATATAGATTAAGTACAATGCAACATGAAGCTAAGACTATTTTTGGGGATTTTTTAGAATTTATAGATGCACGAATTCCGATTCCCTTCCTTGCAAAAATGCCAAAGTCACGTGCGTCAACACGTGCGCTCCCTAGCATGGACCAAAATGGAATTTCTGAAAAACCTGAAGGCTAACTTGCAAATACACCAAAAATATTATAAATAAAATAAATAATTTATGGACTAGACTGAAAATAACTAAAGGCCAAACGTCCCGGTCGCAAAAAGTCCCCTCACGTAGTCGCCCACGTGAGGTGGCATGGCTGGGACCTACGTGCAAATACCATCAAGTTTAGGGGCCTTTACTATAAATATTACACAAATATTTAAGTGTATAAGAAAGTTTCTATGCTATATATTAAATACAAAAAGTAGCGGGGTCGAAGATGCAAAATGCCCATGCTTGCGGATCGGACGACGCTCCTTGATTGACTTGGACACGTGTCAACACGAGAGGAGGTGATATTGGTTTGCACGGACGACTGAGATTAGATGATCCTTGACACGATCACGATCGATGATGAATTAATCGGACGACAACTGCTCACCTGGGTTGAGGGCCATAATCTGACAGCTGAGAGAGGATAGCAAAGAACGGGGAAGAACTCCGGCTAGTCGAGCTTCCCCAGCCCTGATCTCCCTCCTCCAGCACTCCTTTGAGCTCCAAAATGGCCGTGGTTGTTCCTGCAGGTATGCTCTAGGTACTTATGGCTCCAAAACACCCTGGTGTCGACCGGAGAACGCACGCGAGACCGGCGGAGCTTGTGTGGGTTCGAGGGAAAAGTTCCTCAACCCCACGACGGCGTGATGAAAGCGAGTGTTGCGAGAATGAAGCTCGCCGGAGCAAGCACCCGCGAGGGGGGTGGCAGGTGGTGAAACATGCGCGAACGACACGAATAGAAATGTGAAATCGAAGCTACTATCTATAGCTAAATAAAGCACAAATAAAAGCGAAGAAAAACTACCTCGATGAGCTGGAAAAGCCAGGAGGAAGGACCTTGATGGTGAGGGTTCGCCGGAGGTGTTGGAAGCATGCCTACGACTCGTCAAACGCCGCCCCAATCAGCTGGAGAGGTGGTGCTGTCACCACCATCGGTCCGGAGCAAGAGAGAGGAGGATCCATACAGGTCAAAAGGGTGTTCGAAGGGAGGAGAAAAGTGAAGTGGGTGTTTTGATCAAATGGTTGGGGCGTGTTAGAGATCGAAGTGGACCGAGCGAATCGATGATGCTCGGCCCAAGATAACGCTAGGGCGTGAATCCTCGATCATCGGGGATAAAAAGTCAAGAAGGCCGCGGCACGAGATGGTGAAAGACGCAACCTCGAAAAATGGTCGAAAGCGACCAAAAAATCAGTTCTGACAAGGGTACAGGGCAGGTCAGAGAGTTGTCCTACGGTCAACTCTCCGCGCCCCCTGGTTGGTCCACGTGGACCAACCAGGAAAAACCTGCAAAAAAAGGTTTGTAAAATAGAATAAAAATAAAAAACGATTTTATTAATTTTAGGATATTAAATCAAAAATTTATTATTTTATAAAGTATTTAATTATGCTTTTTATTTATTTTTGAGAGGTTTAAAATTACAAGTTACCTTTTAGGGGCTATATATAGGTATATTTGTTTATATATTTTAATTTTTTATTTTTATTTTACATTTTTAATTTTATTAATTAAATTTATTATTTTATATATTTATAAATTAATTTAGGGGCACGGAGCCTGCACCCTGGAGTGTAGGAAACTCCCTGCACCCAACCCATTTTTCGACTATTTTTTTATTTTTTTGAAATAAAAGTTGGGGGAGTTTACTTAATATGTGAAGGGGAATACGTGTTTCAAGTTTCATGCAAAACAAACATTCCTAACATGTTCATCTAGACAGAGTCGATTTCAGCAATTCTTAGATCGTTAAAATTTGGTACTCTTGATGGAGATGATAGAAGTCTCGAATTAAATTGAATTTGGAATGACAACGTGGTGATACATGGTGATCTAAATCCCCCAAGGTTTCATTTCAAAAAAATCAAAAAATAATGAAAAATTAGGCCGGGTGTAGGGAGTTACCTGCACCCGCCGAGGTAGGCTCCTTTTTCCCAATTAATTTTATACACTTAAATATATTTTTATTTTATTTTTGTGATGTATTTTATATAATTAAATAAATAGTTATATTATCTATATATGTATACATATTGGTATTTTACCTATGTATTTTCTTTACTTATTTTATTTTTGTGTTTTCTTTAGTGTTTTATTCCAGTTTTAATATGTACATATATTATAAATAATATTTACAAAATTATAAAAATATATAATTAAAAAATGAATAATAAATAAAATGAATATTTTGATTAGTATATGTATACAATATGGGTCCAAAACTTAACTTTCGAACGCTAATTCCAAAAAATATGAAACCACCTCCATTAAATAGCTTATTAAAAGTTATATACAATTACATATGATTTTGATACATTTCGAGTTTCTATTTGAGAGATACATGTCCGGGAAGTTGGGGTTTTGGAATTTTATTCAGATCATAACTTTTTATCTATAAATTATTTTGTATGAAATCAAATTTGTATTTTTATATATTTTATTATCTACAACTTTCATGCTCAAAGTTTCTTAATTTGAGGTATAAAAAGTGGAACTAAAAATAGGTCTCAAAAATGAAGGAAAATAAATAAAATAAAAGGAAATTTTATTGCAATTTTGGCTCTTATCACCCCCTACTTTATTCCTGGTCGATCTAGTCATTGAGATGCCTAGGTCTCGGGGTTTAGGGTCATAAAATATTTCTATATTTTATTCATTTTCTTTTCTTTTCTTTATTCTATAATTTTGGCATTAAAAATCGTATTCTATATACATTTTTTACACAAATGCATTAATGCTAAAATGCCTAAATTAAGCCTATTTACACGCATTTACTAGGGGTTTTAAGGCCAAAATGATAGAATAAAGATGATAAAACGGAGATTCATCTTCCCCCAATACTTGCCTTTGCTAGTCCCTAGCAAACACTTATGCAATAAGTGCATAAAAGTAAAACAAAGAAAAGAAAAAGAAGAAAGTTGGATTAAATTTAATTATCAAACTTGTCTTCACAAAATCAATGTTTGGAAATTAAGTCAGAACTTTGGAATTTTAGTGCGGGAGAAACCTTAATGGGAATCGAATTTGAAATCCAACAGTCTTCAAGAATCCCAAAACTCTGCTCAAGTCTCCTAAATAGCCAGGTCAGAATACTTCTTCTCATACGCAAACCCTTACGACAATGAATCTGACTCGTAGAATGTAAGTGATAGTGGCTCTTCCCAACTGAAATGACAAAGAGACTGACTTCTCCAGTATGACAACCCAATGATTCTCCAATCCAGTAACTCCTTCCTCTAGGAGCGGGGTATTCCCTTCTAAGTTCAAGTTGTAACCGGCTCAAGAGGAGGGGCTGAAGAGAAGAATGGACGGTAGCCAGTGTAGCTACCTATCCTAGGATGCAAGACCAGTGTAGTCAGGTCATCCAACTGCAGGCTTACAAGATTTGACTATGAAGCTCAAGCTTGCTTGTTTTCTATACAACATATATGCACTCTGGCAGGCATTTTATTTTTATACAAGCCTATCCACTTTTTTGGAGTTTTTGCCTTTTACTTTTCTTTTCCTTTTTTTGAAATACTATTTACAACAACATTTATATAAGGAGTTTTACCTCTTGAGACAGTAGACTATGCCTCTTTTGAAGCTTTATTGCAACCCACACTCTCCTGTCTTCAAAATTCATCATCACTGGACGGGTTGGGGTGCACTTCCCTCCCTTGAGGAGGACAAATGTTTCCACTTGTGTGCGTCTCATACCGGCAAATCCAACTCCCTCACCACTCCAACTGAGTTAAGCCAAGTGAAAGGTGTGGGTGTCCAAGTTAAGTCATTATCAACAAGAGTCGTGCGTGTGCTCCGAAATACTCTACTTAGGCAGTCAAGAATCCATTGAACCAAGTCTCATGATCCTCAAAGAATTAAGTCAACTAGACCTGAAGTACCTCAATTCCAGTTCCTATAAGGTTCCTGTTAATTAGGTAGATTTAAGGTCCAATCAAGCTCCAATCTTCGGATTTTATTTAGACTTGTTCGATTATCAAACTCAAACTGAAAAATGCTAATGCCATGCAAATGCTATGTAGAATGCAGAAACTATTTTTGTGATGCAATTTTCAAAGATTTTGAGCTTTTTATGAATTTTTGAAAGGGATGATGATGCATATGCAATTTTTTGTACTTTAATTTTGCAAATGTTTTTATGATTTTTAGTGTTGCAAATGTTTTTGGGATTTTTTAAAACAAAAGGTTTTGGCTAAAATCTAGGTACAGATATTTACACGGGGATGCATCTTATGTTTACAAGATTTTAGATTTTAAGAATTTACAAAGGGTAAGTGCTCAATTTTATAAATATGTATATACAGTTTAATAAAGAATTTTAAGGTGATGTATATATTCCTCAAACTTATTTGAAATGAGGTTTTTCAGACAAATTTGAAAAATATAGTACAAATTAATTTTTACAAACAAATTTTTAACATGTACACACATTTGAAAATCATTTTGCAAAGGTTTTTCAAATAGTATAGATAGATTTTTCAAAATATTTTTGCAACCATTTTCAAACCATTTACAATTTTTTTTAACATTTTATTTCACACAAAGAAAATAAATTTTTCAAATAAATAAATTTTACAAAGGTTAAAAATATTGAACAAAATGTTTTCCAAATAGTTTTCAAAATATTTTTCAAAGAGATTTTCAAACTATTTTTGAAACATTTAGAAAAAAATATTTTAACCTGATTTGTTAATCAGTAAATACAAAAAAGAATTTATGGAATAATAACATCTTTTTATTAAGATTTTTCTAATGAATTTTAATAGGTATAACTATCCATACTTATTAATAAAAATACGAAAGTACGAGTTATGGCTAAAGTATATACGTAGTGTATATGACCGCCCTATACTTTGCTTGAGCTATGTCCTCATAGATCAGAGAGAAAAAGTGAAGACATAATTCGTACTGAGTATAGACAAGTCAAAAGAATAAATGAATGAAGAAATGAATGAAAGAATGAGAAGTTGACCATCCCCCTATACTTAGGATCAAATAATCCTAAGTATAGCAGACTATACACAACACAGGAAGGGTCAAGGGTGGGAATGAACAGATCATACTCAGACTATCTCCCCCTATATTTAGGGTTAGATATCCCTAAGTATAGACAATAAGAGGAGACAATAAAGAGGATCGAAAAGAATGACAGAACCCGGGGAGCACACCCCCTATACTTAGGACAAAGTACATCCTAAGTATAGAAGAATGACAACAAGGGTCGACACCTTTTTGGTAGAATAAGAAGATAGAAAAGGAAAGGAAGAAAATAAAAAAAGAAGAAAAGAGATGAAGATGGAAGAAGAGATCAGAGAGAATTTACACACCACTCCCCCTATACTTAGGGTAAAAGAAGCCCTAAGTGTAGGCAACAACAGGAGTGATGAAACATAACGAAGAACACTTGGCTCATCCACCCCCTATACTTAGGGCAAAGATTGTCCTAAGCAAGGCAAAGATGAGAATGGGGTGGATGAGAAAAATGGGAGATGGACAAAGGTGAACAAGCGAGAATATACAACATAGATGGATGTACATAGGATCAAGAAGGTAGAAAGCGAACCTTCTTGCGGGACCGTTGAGGAATGGATCTGGTATGGTGCAGGTCGACATCGGGGTCCTCAGATGACACTAACTGATCAGGGTCGACACGATGAAGGTCCTCGGCGGTCCTAGGGTGAGATGGCACAAACGAGTCAGTGGAAGAAGTATGACTAGGTCCGACCTTGGGAGTCTCGCTGATGTCAAAGTGAAATGGGACGAACTCATCATCATTAGAAGAAGTATAATTAAAGTCATCCTGCAAGGTCTCATCTAGGTCAAAACCAAAAGGAACGAACTCATTGGTGGAAGTAGTCTAACTATGTTAGTCCTCAACAGTCTCAACCGGATCATCTTTCTCATCAAAAGGCCTGAATTCCTGAATAAAAGCAACCAAATCAAATTCAGCCTTTTTCAGTCTTATCTGAATCTAAGTGAACAGGAGCAGACTCATTAGTGAAAGAAGTCAAGTCATGTCCGTCCTGTCTAGTCTTTAAATTTGCCCTCCGTCAATGGTGTCAATCGTGTAAATCCCACGAATGTCATCAACACATCGCCAATCACATGAAGCAGAAACTCCAAGGTCTATGCTTTCCGAGTCTTCCTCCTTGGAGAGGAATTCTTGGGTCTCATCATCCTTCATAAAGAAAGTCTCTATGATATTCGCATATAGGTCATAGGCCTCAAGATCGGCTAACACAGGCACACTCTCATGGGATGCGGGTCTCTGGTCTGTGGTAGGTGTGGTGATCAACACATCGTCCCCAACATTAGAACGAAAGCGAATCTCTCCTGATCCGTAATCTATAACGGCTCTCGCAGAGGTGAGAAAGGGCTGTCCCAGGATGATTGGAGGACACTCCACAGTGGAGGTCTCCATGGGCAAGACAACAAAGTCTGTCGTGAAGCTCATGCCCTGAATCAAAATGACGACGTTCTCAAGAATACCATTCGACCTCTTTATTGATCCATCAACAGATTATACTATCATCCTGGTTTTCTTGAGAGCCCAAGATAAATAGACTGTACCAACAAGAAGGGTATTATATTAATCGACGCACCGCTGTCGAGGAGAGTGTTATCCTGTAAATGGTCAGAGATGGTGCAGCTAATGAAAGCGGTGGCTATGTTCTTTTTCCTAGTAATGGGACGGTGTGTGATGGCGTGGGTAGTGGCCTTGGTCAGAATGTGACACTCAGATCTGCTCCTCTGCTTTCTCTTCTTATGATGAGGAGCAGATAATTGGTTCATGGCCTGGCGAAGTGGGGTATCAATGATTTCATGAATAACAACCACCACTTCAGGTTCAATCAACTTTTTTTTAAATTTTTGGACCTCCTCAATATAAGGAAGGAAGTCAGAATCAACATATACATGAGGAATGCCAAGAGCAGTCTATACAACAGCATCCTCGGGGTCAAAGGTGGGACAAGGTGTGAGTGAAGGTGTGGTCAAATGGTCTGGCATGTAGTACCCCTCCTCACAATCTGAATCAATCAAGTATCTCCCGAATTCTTTTTGGCTATTTAAATTTTTCTCATTTTTTGTATTTTTGGTGATTGCAACCTCTCATGGAAATCCTCGAATGAACCCATATCATCAAATGGTGGAATATCATAGTCGTTCTTATTTATACTAGTGAGGTTGTCAATTCTCTGTCTCATATGATCCATCATCTGGGTCAAGTGCTCAAAGGTGGACTCCATGAAAGGTGACTCCAACAACTCAGTCTTGGGTATATGTGAAGGTGGAAAATACGGAGGTGGAGGTGGGTGTAGATAGAAGTCCGAGGTATGATACTGTGGATGGGGAGGATTTGTACAAAAATCAGGAAAAATTGGAGGAGGACCCTCTGGATAAAAGGGAGGTGGACCGGCTGGAGTGAACGAGGAGTCTATAAAGGTCGGATAAAAATTACTCCAGTCAGCCATCTCGAAACAAAAGAAAATGATCGGGAAACCATGATGGTCAAGTCAAGAGAAGTGAAGAAAAAGGCACAAATGCGTAGAGGTGATCTAGAATGCACACAAACAATCACTATCAAAACTCACACAAAACAAATCCTCAATTCACCTACTCAACTAGGTGAAGATCGCAAATGCGATCTTTTTATCTTGTCTGTTTTAGAGTTATGTGAGAAGTCAAAATTTGTGCAAACACTTAGGAGGCTGAATAGGATTTGGGCACTAGTCCATAGGGTGTGCGCGAGCAAATAAAAACGAAGACAATAAGGGGCTTACTCACCCCAAGACAAATATTTTTTTCTTTTTGATAGATTTTAGGGTCGAGTAATTTTAATATTCCCAATTTTATTTGTTATCACTTTTTTTTGGAATTTTACTGATAAATGCATGCGCCTAACGAGGAGTCAATTCTTTTAACCACCTAGGTGATCAAAATCAGAGGTAGAGGAGGGAAAATCAATGCAAACGGTGAAACGATGATGAATGCTAAAGCGTAAATGCTTACCTTGCCTCCAGCACTCTACATGCAAAGATGCTCAGCAGAATTGAAAACTATCTATATGCAATGCAAGCTGATGAAATTGCCCTAGGATGAGAAATTGTTATTAGCATGAAGAATAATATTTCAAAATTTGACTAAGTCCAAACATAGACTATAGGAGCATGCAAATATTATTAGGTGTTTGGACCTAATGCTAATGACAAGAAATTCCTACAACTAAGGGCTCAATCACACAAAATGAAGAAAACATAATCGGGAAACAAAATAAGAAAGGCGATGAAAATCGCGGCAAAACCGACGAGGACCCCAAGGGAACAATCTCTCAGGCACTAGATCTCGTGAAATGTAGTGTAGCAGAGAGTGTCCTCAATTATTACAAGTTCATGTAGTCTTTCTCTCACTTAAAATTACGCAAATAAATGCAAGAAAATAAATACAAGAAAATTGTCTTCAAAATGCTCTCCAAGTCCGCCTGAGTGCTAGGTCAAAGCCACTTCATGTGGGTGCACAAGCGCTCCTAGAAGAGAGCACCTCCCTCGATCTGCGTTCCTCGTAAAAAGTCAAACAAGAAAGGGGGATTAGACAACTCACAATAAATGTTAAAAATAAGGAAAATAAATGAAGCACAAAATAGGCAAATAATCCCAATTAATCAAACAATCCCAATCTAAGCGATGTTGTTCCCAGCAACATCATCATTTGATAATCGAGATTTGGTGAGGGTCTAAAGTAGTTCACATAAGGCAGGACCACAATGTCGTTGAGCGACTGCTCACGAAACCTCAATTAATCAACAACTAACCCACAACAATGATCAAACAATGAAAAGCGATGGGTAGTTAAAATTTATTATAACTCTACAACAAAGATGTGTATAGGTGCAAGTATGTGTAGAGTGTCGAACACAAGGAAGAAGTAGGTAAATGGGGCAAAAATGCACAAAAGCGCTTTTGAAGTATGTGTCTATATATATATTCCATTTTTTGGGTTTAATTTTTAATTATTTTATTTTACTTTTAATTATATATTTTTATATTTTGATTTTTAATTTTTTTATTTTGTATTTTCTTTTTATAGTTTATATTTTTATATTTTCTTTTTCTTTTAAAATAGATATAAAGCTATATAGGGTATATATACACAATATAGATAAGACAGAGATAGTATTTATATAAAAAGAGGTAAAAATAATAAAAAATACAAGAAATAAATATTTTTGGGTTTTATATAATATTTTACTTTATTTGTGAATATTTTTAATAATTTTTATAGATTTTTAAAATCAAAAATACCAAAAACATGGTTTAAAATAAATATACAGAATTAAAAATGGAGATGAAAAATAATAAACAATATCAAAAATTCCCCAAATTAAGTTTAGAATAAAGATAATAAAAATAGAGAAAATCAGAACCAGAAATTATACTTTTGTGATTTTTAAATTATTTTTTATATTTTTTATAAAGGTTTTAGTGATTTTTCAATTTTTATGAGTTTTCTTTTATATTTTCTAGTGGTTTTCAATCTGAAGGTTAATGATGCATAAATAGGAAAAAACCATTTTTTTGGGATTTTTTCAAAAAATATTATATTTTTTTGGATTTTATAATGCAAACAGGTACGAAAATGACACTTTTTTTAAAATATTAAAATGCTTCAAAAATGTAAAATAAAAACATAACGTTAAAATAAATTGCAACATGAAGCTAAGACTATTTTTGGGGATTTTTTTCGAATTTTAGAGATGCATGGAATAAATAGATACAACAAAGAGAAATTACAACACTAGCATGGGTATTTTTGTAAATATATAAAAGTGGAAGGGCCAAGTTTCAATTTCATAAAAATATAGAATATGCTTAAAAAGTTAATGGACCTATTAGAAATACACAATATCTGAGGCCCTTCCCTGCAAAAACGCCAAAGTCACATGCGTCAACACGTGCGCTCCCAAGTAGGGACCAAATAGTATTTCCCAAAAACCTGTGGGCTAACTTGCAAATACACCAAAAATATTATAACTGAAATAAATAATTTATGGACTAGACTGAAATAACTAAAGGAAAAAGGGCCCGGCCGCAAAAAGTCCCCTTACGTGGTCGCCCACGTGAGGTGACGTGGTTGGGACCTACATGCAAATACCACTAAGTTCACGGGCCTTTACGATAAATATTACACAAATATTTAACTGTAGAAGAATGTTTCTATGCTATATATTAAATACAAAAAAGTAGTGGGGTCGAAGATGAAAAATACCCACGCTTGCAGATCGGATGAGCTCCTCGATTGACTTGGACACGTGTCAGCACGGGAGGAGGCAATACTGGTTTGCGCAGATGGTTGAGATTAATGATCCTTGACGCGATCAACGGACGAGGACGTAATCGGACAACAACTGCTCGCTTGGGCTGAGGGCCTTGATCTGACGACTGAGAGAGGATGTGGAAGAATGGGGAAGAACTCCGGCGAGCCGAGCTTCCCCGGCCCCGATCTCCCTCCTCCGGCACTCCTTCGATCTCCAAAATGGCCAGGGTTGTTCCTGCAGGTATGATCTAGGTACCGGTGGTTCCAAAATGCCCCGGTGTCCATCGAAGAATGCGCGCGAGGCTGGCAGAGCTTGTGGACTCCAAGAGCCACGACGGAGTTCCCAAAATGAGCTCTAGGTGCTCAAGGATACATTGTCCTGTAAGAAAATGGTTATGGGGTCGAGGGAAAAGTGCCTTGACCCGACGATAGCGTGATGAACGCATGTGTTGCAAGAATGGAGCTCGCCGGAGCAAGCTCTGACGAGGGGGGTGGCAGGTGGTGAAACAGGTGCAAACGACACATATTGAAATGCGAAATCGATGCTACTATCTACAGCTAAATAAAGTATAAAGAATAGCTAAGAAAACTACCTCGACGGGCTGAAAAAGCCAGGAGGAAGGACCTCGATGGCGAGGGTTCGCTGGAGGTGTTGGAAGCACGCCTACGACTCGTCAAACGCCGCCCCAATCAGCTGGAGGTGGTGCTGTCACCACCAACGGTCCGGAGCAAGAGAGAGGAGGATCGAAACAGGTCAAAAGGGTGTTCGAAGAGAGGAGGAAAGTGAAGGTGTTTTTCTGATCAAACGGCTGGGGTAGCTCAGAGATCGAAGTGGATCGAGCGGATCGATGATGCTTGGCCTAAGATAGCGCTAGGGCATGAATCCTCGATGATCGGGGACATAAATTTAAGAAGGCCGCGACACGAGATGATGAAAGACAGCCTCGAAAAATGGTCGAAAGTGGCCAAAAAATCAGTTCTGACAACGGTGCAGGGCGGTTCAGAGAGTTGACCTGCGGTCAACTCTCCGCGCCTCCTGGCTGGTCCACATGGACCAACCAGGAAAAACCTGTAGAAAAAGATTTGTAAAATATAATAAAAATAATAAATGATTTTATTAAATTTAGGTTATTAAAAAAAATACTTATTATTTTATAAGTATTTAATTATGATTTTTATTTATTTTTTTGAGGTTTAAAATTACAAGATACCTTTTAGGGGCTATATATAAGTATATTTGTCTATATATTTTAATGTTTTATTTTTATTTTGTATTTTACATTTTATTAATTAAATTTATTATTTTATATAATTATAAAATAATTATATACACTTAAATATATTTTTATTTTATTTTTTTGATGTATAATATACAATTAAATAAATAGTTGTATTATCTATATAGGTATACATATTAGTATTTTAACTAAGTATTTTCTTTACATATTTTATTTTTGTGTTTTCTTTAGTGTTTTATTCCAGTTTTTATATGTACATATATTATAAATAAGATTTACAAAATTATAAAAATACAAAATTATAAAAATAATGAATAATAAATAAAATGAATATTTTAATTGTTATAAGTATACAATAAGGGTTTGAAACTTAACTTTCAAACCGTAACTCTAAAAAATATGAAACTACCTCCATTAAATATCTTATAAAAAGTTATATACAATTAAATGTGATTTTGATACATTCCAAGTTTTTATTTATGAGATACATGTCTGGGAAGTTGGGGTTTTGGAATTTTATTCGGATCTTAACTTTTTATCTGTATATTATTTTTGTATGAAATCAATTTTATATTTTTTTATTTTATTATCTACAACTTTCATGCTCAAAGTTTCTTTATTTGAGGTATAAGAAGTGGAACTAAAAATAGGTCCCAAAAATGAAGAAAAATTAATAAAATAGAAGGGAATTTTATTGCAATTTTGGCCCTTAACTCCCCCTACTTTATTCCTGAACGACCTAGTCATCGAGATGCCTAGGTCTCGGGGTTTAGGGTCATAAAATATTTTCAATACATTCTTTTTCTTTTTTCTTTATTCTATAATTTTGACATTAATAATCGTATTTTATACACATTTTGTACATAAATGCATGAATGCTAAAATGCCTAAATTAAGCCTATTTACACGCATTTACTAGGGTTTTTAAGGCCAAAATGATAGTAATGAAGCAAAGATTCATCAACTGCCCACCATGAACTGTGCTTTATTTCCAAAGGTAACTAGCATGGCTTGCCATAAAATGAGTCGAAAGGGAGATGTTCCCAATGGTGTCTTCAAGGATGTTCTATAGGACCAAAGAATTGAGTTCAAAACCTGATACCAATCCTTTCGGTCTGGGCGAACAACCTTTTGCAATATCGTCTTAATCTCCATATTCGAAATTATAAGGATGAAACGGAGTAGAAACCCAATGGTATATACCAAACTCGTTAGCAAGATCCCTAACCTTGTCATTGATGAAGTGGCTACCCCAGTCTGATATCAGAACTCGAGGGACCTTGAACCATGAAATAATATGCTTTCTCAAGAACTTACAAACTGTGTTCGCATTAGCGGCTCGGACAGGAATAGACTCAACCCAATGACTCACATAATCTACAACCAATAAGATATACTCAAATCCCTAACTTTTAGGGTGCGTTTGGTTCATGGGTTATCTGGGGGAGGATAACCCATTTTGTGTTTTGTTGTTTGGTTGGTGGGTTTAGAGTTAGAAGGGTTTGTGTGATGTGATTGTATTGAAATTTGAAAAAGTGGGTAGTTATTATGATATGATTGTATTGAAATTTGAAAAAGTGGGTAGTTGTTGTGATGTGATTGTATTGAAGTTTGAAATTGTGAGTAGAAGTTGAGTATTTTATGATTTTTAGATGATATGATGGTATAATATATATATATATATATATATATATATATATATATATATTTGATGAAAAGAGAGTGAGCCCCACTAGTGTGTTAGAAATATGGGTTTTTGAGGGTAACCCCCCAATTGAACGCCCCCTTAGGGAACGAGCCCATAAAGCCGATACCCCATGCATCAAAGACTTCATAGAAGTGAATCGACTGCATCAACATCATATCTCTATGTACAAAAGTGCCTATCCTCTAATAGTTAGTACAACTCTTTATGAATACATGGGAATCCACAACGAGAGTAGGCCACCAAAGACCGGATTGAAGCACCTTTTGTGCTGCCGTCTTACCTAAATGGTGTCCTCTAGCTTCTAATTTATGATAACATATGAGGATACTATGGTATTCCTCATGAGGAATACACTGACGCCAGACAGAATCTGCTACTTCATGATAAAGGATCGGATCCTCCCAATGGTACGACTTGGTTTTCGCAAGAAAAATCTCAATTCTCTGCCTGGACCAACCTTGTGGGACTTTCTTGGCAACAAGAAAGTTCACAATGTCAGCATACCATGGGAGCGAGGTGACATTAAGAATCACCTCGTCTAGAAAAGTCCTCGTGATGGGTGTATCAAACTTAGATGTTTCGGGTAATTCTAGTCGGGAGAGGTTATCTACCACCACATTCTTAACTCCAGGTTTGTCCTTAATCTCAATTTCAAATTACTGGAGTAGAAGGATTCACTTGGTACGACATGGCTTGGAATCCTTCTTGTCCATAAGGTACCTAATGGCGACATGGTCAATGAAAATTATAACCTTAGATCCTAAGATATGAGACCTAAATTTATCTAAGGTAAATACAATGACAAACATTTCTTTCTCTTTGACAATATAATTCTGCTAGGCGGAATCCAAATTCTTGCTTGTGTAGTATATGTCATAGGGAAGGCCATCCCTACTCTGTCCTTAAAAACCCCAACGGCAAAATCAGAGGCATCTGTCGTGATCTCAAATGTGAGAGACCAATTAGGTCGTTGAAAGACATGAGCCTCTTGTTGACACAGAATTCAAGATCAACAAAGTTGGAATATAAGCAATGTCGTTCCCTAATCAATCGATTCGATCAATCAAGAAAAATTAATCACTCAAAGAAACCAAGCAATCAAGCACAAATGTAAGCGGTTTTGCTATTTTTTTTACCTGGTATAGAAACTAGGGTCGAACATAAAGAGCATGAGAAAACCTACGAAGTAATCAAATCCTAGAAATAAAACAACATATTTTTAGTGGTTTTTAATTTTGCAAATTTTTAATTTTTTTAAAAAGGAATAAAATCAATAAATAAATAAAACAAGGCAACACACAAGTCTTTTTGGATTTTTCTTTAAGGCTAAAAATGCTCAGAAAATTAAGGTAAAAATATTTTTGGGTTTTTAAGATTTTGAAGTATTTTTGGTAATTTTTTTGCGGTTTTGCAAACGCTTTTATGAATTAATAAAAATCAAACAGTGCCTAAAAATTCAAATAGTGAATACCCAGGATTAAATTGCAAGTTAAAAATGTTTAAATGTCCTAAAATCTTGGATAGCAATTTTATGAGAAAATATAAAGAAAAACCTATAAACAGGAATTGGAATGAGAATTTTTGGATTTTCTTGAATTTTATAGAATTTTTATAACATTTTATGTGTTTTGATCTTTTTAGGATTTTTTTTAAGGAATTTGAAAATAAAATTACGATAGAAGATAAAACACACAAAAACACACTAACATTAATTTTTTTGGAATTTTTGAGACACTTTACAAAATTTATGGATTTTTAAAACTAAACAAGATACTTTTAAGAGGTTTTTGATTTTTCAAAAATAATCAATGCAAACAACTTAACCCACAAAAATCACACTAAATACTACATGACAACAAGGGTTGAAGGTAATTTTTAGGTAATTCTTGGGATTAATTTGCTAATTATTAGGTTAAACACAAGGCAAGCAGTTTATAGGGACTTGTATGTAATTAAAATAAAGTTCCGGACCTAACAATAATACATGTGAAAAGCACATGGTCGAATTTGCATAAAGTTCTAGCACGCACGTAACACGTGAATCAGACTCATAGGGGTATAAATGCAAATATAAAAAACTTGCCATTAAATTCATAACATAAAAAAGTGCAGGGCACACATTGCAAATAACCCAAAAGTACGTGGAGATGCATGTGAGTTCTAACAAACAAGAATAAAATGCAAATCTCAGAAACTACAAAGGTCTAACTGCAAATTATCCAAACTAAATTAAACTATGACAAAGATTTACAGGACTAAATCTAAATACTGAAATAAACGAGGGTAAAAGAGAAATATACCCCTGGAGAGGCACATACGATGCAAGAGAAGACGTGTGGTGGGCTCTGATGAGGCGGCAATTGACGGCTCTGATCGTCCCCTGGAAAAGATCTGACGGTTCTTATGTGGTTGGGGATGTGCGTCTGAGATTCTCTACTACAGTACGGATCTGACGGCTGAGGACAGTGGCATGGTTGGTTAGCGCATATCTTCCCAAAAGCTGATCGGACTGTTACAGATAGGGCACGAACGTACGGTCCTGATGAAATCTGGGGCCTCCCTTTCGATCGGGCGGCATGCGAGATATCTAGAAGAACTCCTCTCCGGTGAGCTTCACTCGAGCGTGGAAGATGATCCTCAACCCCGATGGAGTTGTGGAGGTCTCGACACGATCATGGAAGTGTTGCGCGTCCGATGGATGAGTCGGATGAGGTCGGTGACAGTCGGATGGTCGTGGATGGTGGCGCAACGTGAAGTTGCTCCGCCTGAGCAACTGGGGGCTCAAATAAGCTCCTCCACATGTGTTGGCACCTGCAAAGGGAAGGACGACTCGTGAGCGTAGCTCCGGTTGATGTTATTGCATGAGTGTGTAGGAGAAATGATGGAGGACGGTGTTCAACCTCCGATGGTAGTGAGAGAGGGAGGTCTCTGCCCTAATCCTACCCGAACGAGTAGGTCTAAAGATGATCAGGATACGAGAAGAGATGCAGGGCAAGTCGATCTGCTGATCATAACAAGTGTATGGAGGAAACGAAGCTCCGGTCGACTGGTCGGAGCTAGGGAATGTGGTGCGTCGCAGAATGAAAAGATCGGATCGAATATGCGAATGTAAAGGATAGATGCTATACCTGAAGACTCATGGAGACTCCTATGCTTCAGGCAAGGATGGACGTCGAGGTGATGGCCTCGACCACGCTGCAGCGGGCAGGGAGGCTAGACGCGACGGAGCTCTCCAGCCACGTGGGTGAGCTGCGGCTTTCAGCCACCAAACTCCAATCTAAAGGCACCTCCAAGCTGTTGTCACTCGGCTAGAGGTGTCTAGGGGTAAAGGAAGAGGCTAGGAACGAGCTACGGCGCTAGGAGGTGGAAGAGTGGATTTTATTGGATGTTCGAGGGGCTGGAAAGATCAAGCAAAGTTGCACAACCCTAGGAAGATCCGCGCCTTCCTAGGGATCTGCAAGGATCATGGATCCTAGGAGGAGGCTCGGGCAAGAAATTGGGGCACGAGGTGGCTGGAGTCGGGCAGGGAAATGGGGAGAAGAAGGTCCGACCCAGGTTTGACCCGGCTGGAAGGAGGCATTGATCGGAGTCAACAAATCCTCATGAACCAATAAGAAAAAAGAAATATATAAAATAATTACAAATTCAATAAAAATAGCAAATAAGTTTAAAATGAAAAGTGTTCAAAATAAAAAATGTTTATTATTTTTCAAAGTATTTTTCTGTGATTTTAGTTATTTTTATAAAGAATAAATTAATGTATATACAATATATAGTATTATATACAGGTGTAATATACATATGTATTATGTACAACTATTTTTATTATTTTATTTTTACACAAATACCCTTATTTTATATTTTATTTATAACATATTTTTAGGAGTGTAAAATAATTTTTATTTTATTTTTACAAATTAATAATGGTATATAATAAATTAAGGGTGTGATATATATACATATATTTTATACAATGAATGGAGGATTGTATTTTTATTTTTATTTAATTTTTCTTGTTTTTGTTATATTTTATTTTATTTCTAGCAATATGTACAAGGGTTTAGAAAGAATAATTTAACTTTATTTTGTCAAAAATAGGTATGTACAAATATAGGTAGTATGCACAACACATAGTGAACCCTATCTGTCTCTACTTATTTTATTTTGCGATCAGGTCAAGGCTTGATATTTTCATGGGGTTTGGGTCACTTTGTATTTATTCTAAACATCATTCCTTTTTATTTTTCTTTTCCTTTATTCTTTTATTTTTGCACAAACAACATGCTAATTATGCAATATTAACACAAGCATGCAAGTTGCTAAGTTATTGTATTTACATGTATTCATATGATGTTTTGCCAAGAAAAAGAGTTAAAATAAAAGAATAAAGAGTGAGAATCAGGGATTCATCACCTCCAGAACCATTTTCTTGAAAATTTCAAAAGCTGAAAGACACTTATTATTAACAATAAACTCAGTGTCTTTTGCTAGAAGGTCAGATAACGGTCGGGCAATCTTACTGAAGTCTCGAAGGAAATGTCGGTATAAACAAACATGTCCTATGTTAGACCGTAACTGCTTCAGATTGGACGATAGATTGAGCTCCTTTATGATATCCACCTTGGTCGGATCGACCTCCATGCCCCTGTTGGCGATGATATGATTAATGACCATCCCCTGAGTCATCATAAAATGATTCTTCTCCCAAGAAAGAATGAGGTTCACATCAGCACACCTCTGAAGAATGCGGTCTAAACTAGAAAGACTGGAATCGAAATCATCACCATAAACCAAGAAATCATCCATGAAGAGCTCCAAAAAGTCACCCACCATGTCCGCAAAGATCGAAAGCATGCAGCTTTGGAATGTAACTGGAGCAAAAGGCATCGACTTAAGACATACGTTCTGAATGTACATGTGAATGTCATCTTGTCTTGGTCTTCAAGTGCAATTGCTGAAGGTTATGGTGAGATCCTTAAGCACATCATGGAAGCGTGAGGATTGCATCGTATGCGATCAGGAGTGACTAGTTGCACTAGTTGCTTGAGGCAGTGGAATTTAAAAAATTTTCATATGATGAAACCACATGATCCCAGAACATTCTTGGATCATTTCATCTAAACCACAAAACAAGTATTAGGGTTACCTCTTGAAGTGTGGTTGCGACCGAGACTCTAAATGAAGATATCTCCTGTCTCAAGTCCGATCCAACGGAGGAGATGCTTGCGAGCACGTTGATGAAATATGTGTTCCTCGTAATCCATGTTAATGATCCAAGCGGCGAATCATCTGATCTCGTCACACGAGATCCGATGTCTTCTTCACGAGTAAGGCACACCGAAGGAGATGGAGATCCACGAGCAAATAATTCAGCAACATAACGACGACGCTACATCGATGGAGACTCTCTCTAGGGCTCCATGGTGAACGACCACAATGAGAGAGAGAGAGAGATGGCGTTTAGAGAATGAGAGAGAGAGAGAGCATATGTTGTTGTATCCAACTTGTGTGTGTAAAGAAGAGCAAAGTGGGTGCCTCTCCTTTTATAATATTTTGGGATCCATGGATCTCAATCCTTGGACAACACAAATCAAATGGCTCACATTGATTTGTGTTTCTTTTAATGGTGATGATTTTGTGGTAAATTTACAACAACATTTAATTTGATTAAATTAAATATATATTGAATAAATCATCAACATATAAATTAATTAAATCAAATTAACATAGGAGAATTAGGATGGAGGCATGCCTACCTTCCATTTAGGGGGGGGGGGGCACACCTTGAATTCCAATTCAAGGTTGCCGTTCATCTTCCTTAAAAGGAAGGAGGCACTCTTCTTCCTTTTTCATGAGATCTCTTATCCCATGGAAATCTCCACAATTTACAACAATTATTATTGAAAATTTATACACGTAAACAATTCATAATCATTTTGTGAACATTGCAATCATACCATTGGAATCTTGTGAATCACATTCACAACCCAAAATAAAAAGAACATTACATTTTCAATTGCTGTCCAATGTGAATCCTATTCATATCAACATTTAATTAACATATGTAAATTATAAATTGCTCGATCTCATATTTTATAAATCACATTTATAATATATGTGATTAATATGAATAGTGCTATCCACATTATTCATATACATGATAATTAAATCACATTTAATCATCTCGGATCTCTTTTCTCATGTGCCCAAATAATATGAATGACATTCACATTCTTCACATCTTTGATAATTAAATCACATTTAATTATCTAAGATAGCTGTCCTTATAATATGAATCAAAATCATATTATTCATGATAATGAAATCACATTTAATTATCCATTTTCTCAATGCTCGGATACATATATCAACAATGAAATTATCCATGAACTCTTTCAAGGATAATGCGCTTTCTCCATGGATACTTGGAGATAAGGACATGATGATTGTATTGTTCCACGTATAGTGACTTGGATATTGAGATCAGATCTCAAATCCAAATCTTACGACCTCCCACAGATGCTTGATGAAATCAAGACTGTAGATCCAATCTTTTCATTGCATCTGAATCACATTCAGATCACCATCCAACACTTGGACCAATATTAGATCACTTCTCTATAGAGAGGACTCACTAAAATCGAGACCCGTTTCATCACTCCCTAGAAATGGCAGCATCATGGTTATACAATCATTTATGATCACATCACCCTCTGGTATTCCTAATACTTGTACATCCTACATACTGGAGGATCTAGATTAAACCCGAAGTATTAGATCAATTTTATATTGTCTACTTCATGGTTTTATCATTAAGTCTCTCATTTGACCATTGGGAGTTGGTATCGATCATATACTTTCCAAAAAGCATATATCATACCCAGTACTAATCATATACTTTCCAAAAGCATATATCAAACCTACAAATTCAGTCAAGCGTCAAAAGCGAGATGACCGTGCACAGAATTTGATTCTTCCCAATATCTCACGAGCGAGCTCATGTATTCCGGTTCATTAATGAACCTGTATGATCCCTTTGAGAGATCGTATTACTCATATGCCCCTGGATGCACACCAGCGTGTCGGTGTATAAACCTTGATTAGGTCATCAACCTATTGGTCTGCCAAATGTACATACTCAAACATATAGTAACACATCTGTCTCCAGTCGGAGGATGCGTGCCTATATTGTGACAGCATACGACATAGGACTTTGGTTATCTCGATCTCGTTGAGTCAACTCTTTGACCTAACTTATCTAACACCTCAGAATCTCTATTCCTATGCAGAGGACCTACATCAAGAGGTCGGTTATATATTAGCCTATAGAGAAAGGATTGCCATCTCCTTCTCGAGCTAGAGATCCTCTCATAATAATCATTTGACAGTGCTTGATGAGTCCACAATCTAACTCTTTAGATATTCATCCAAGCACCAGCATCTATGATTCAAGAATTTAATCAACAACTGTATGATCATTAAGATGGCCATGGTACATAACCCTAATTTTACTAAGGGACCTGTAATGCAAATTAGTTATTCTTCATTTCAGATCAGGGAATTATATTTGCAATAAAATTTATTACATAATGGCTCACCATGGGCTCGCATGTCCAACAATCTCCCACTAGCCCAAAGAGCCATTAATGGTCTAATCACTAAACCCACACTCATGTGACAATCACATGCTATTTAGAAAAAATAGCTAGGTATGTTCATCAGTCACACTGTTCCCAAGAGACTAAGCCAAGTCCTTTTACGACACTTGCATATCTCCTAGTAATAGTGCTTGCATCCAATTAGAATGCTACATCTTATGCAACCAATACTCAATGTTGTCATTTATAGTGTCCTTGATACTACAGCTCAATTATTATTATAATCGGTATTTCCATTATCCTTATCAGAATACCCTTATTCCTGGAGATCTCTATCTCCTAAGATATCCACAATTAGGGCCTTTTAGATCACTACCTATAAAGTCTTAAGTTCTTGAAGATAATACTTTGAGATCACTATCTAAAAAATCTTGTCCTCTTTGAAGATATTGTTATATACGCAATCAAGTGTTTTATCTCCATTGTAGGATTAGTAACAGTTTACTACTCCCACTGTATGAAAGACGTCTGATTTTTTACACGTCTAGCATACACTCAGATTCTCGTAACTGATGCACAAGGGCAAGCAGTTCTAGCATTCACTTCCTCAAATCCTTGAGGTGCTATCTCTTTAGATAGGTCAGTACCATATCTTAAGGGAAAGAAGCCTTTCTTGAAATTTTCCAGAAAATGGAAACGTCCAAGGTACCACTAATGTGATGGTCCCGATACCCTCTTTTCTTTGCTTCTGAACAACTTCAAATTAAGATCTAAAAGGTATCCTTGAGATCATATCTCAAGGTATGGAATAGACAGACTATAAAACACTTATTGTCATACTTATATCATTCCAAATGATTAGGATATAATTTACATTTTGCATGATGAACACAATGACACTCCCACTAAGCTTCACATGGTTTATCAAGATTCTATCTGAAATCATAACCTTTATAATTTCATCAAATTGGTGTTCCAACTACAAGAATCTTATTTGAGTCCATAAATGGAGTTCTTCAACTTGCACACCTTGCTTTCCTCAACCATGAAGCCCTGGGGCTACTTCATGTTAATATCCTCATAGAGTTATTCATAGAGGAATGCAATATTAACTTCCATCTTGAAGACGTCATAGTCAAGTTGTGTAGCTATAGTTAGCAATATTCTGATGGGTTTAAGCATGATCACTAGAAAGTGTCTCATTGCAAGCGATGTCTTCTTTCTATGTGTAGCTCATGGCTACGAGCCGTGCTTTGAAGGTTCCTACCTTCTCATCAGGCTCCCTCTTTCTCTTGAAGATCCATTTATGCCTAACAGGTTTTATCCTTATAGGTGGATCCTCGAGGGTCCATATACAACACTTGTATATGAAGTCTACTTTAGACTTTATTGCTAACATCCATCTTTCCATGCCTTGATCTTCAGAAGCTTCATCACATGAAGTAAGATCATTGTCAGACTTAACTGATACATGGAATCCATCTTCAAACTCATTTGAAGAGGTATTAGTGTTTCATTTTTAATTATCCTTTTTGTTTTTGATTTTAGAAGTCTCATTATCTTCTTAAGATTAAATGAATTCCTTCACTTCATTTTCATCTTGATTCTCAAGAGAGTCATTCTCTAAGAATCACATTCTCAGATATGAAATCTTTTAATAATCTCAAGGTTATAAAGTAGGTATCCAATACCATCCTTTATTTTCCTAATGAAGTAGCACGCCCTGGTGCTATATTCCAGCTTACTTGCATGCAACCTTATTAAGTATGTATATTGTAGTCTCTACTATCTATATTCTTGGAAAATAATTGGCAATTATGCTAAAATTCATCATTGATCAAATCATGTCACACATGATCCAGTTGTATCTCCCTATAACTCCATTGAGCTTAGGTGTATTAGGAGGAATGAGATAGGAATGATATTCATATTTCCATTAGGTATTCCTTGAATTCATCTAATAGGTATGAGCTACCTAAGTTAGATCAAATTCATTTCATCTTCCTTCAAACTTTGGTTCAAAAACCAAAATTCTGAAATCTTTTGAACATTTCAAAAGTTTTTAAGGTGAAGAGAAGAAATCTCATATCACAAATAACCATCAATGTATATCACATATCATTAATTTTCATTATGATATAGATGATACACATACATCAATATGTATGAGATCTTGAATACCTTGGCATTTAACACCATTCCCAGAGAAGGGTGCATTTGACATTTTCTACTTTGGGATACAATATTCACAAGTACGTAAGATTTGAAAATTTAGACATTCTAAAGCTTCATTTCTTACTAGTCCATTGATCTCATCAACAGACATATGTCCAAGCCTTGATGCCAGATCATTGTCAAATGATCTTCATCCTCCTATTGATCTTTAAAGGTTTAATTTTCATTATTAGAAATGTTAATGAACCATTCAATAATTTTCTAATTTTAGTAGAGTCCTCCAGATGTCAGAATATTGTTTGAAATATATCATCATAACTCTTTATGATAGGTTTATTCTAGAATTCAGGTTTATTCCCAACATTTAGAAATAAACAATGAGTGTATTATAATATCTAGGTATAGAGACATTCTCTAAGACTAAGTGCTCTCCTACTGAAAATATGAAGTCTATCTATCTAATAGATGTTGCAATAATTCATCAATATACATGTGGATGACTTTTAAAGCTTAAGATCAAATTTTCTATTCTTCTAAAACATATGCAACCAATTGCAAGTGCTTTTAGAAGAGTGATATACAATTATTAGTCTTTGATCTAATCAATTAAGAAAATCAATTTCACTGATTAAATGTAGATTATTCTGATGCACTATCTGTGTCCTTCTCTAAGGATTCTTGATAGATTTGATAGTCATACTATCAACACATCAGCTTATTGCAATATTGGCATTCATCCAACTCTATAGATATCATATGTGGGGAAACCATAGAAGTACAGTCAACTCTTTGACTTTCCTTCCAGCTTGGGTCTGACCCATACTTCCACTGTGCTCCTTTCATCTATAAACAACCATACCTTAAGACAAAGGATCTCTTATGTCGAATTGAAAAGATTTCAATATAAGAGTATTTCGACATTTATACATGCTTCATTTAATTCATATAATATGAATATTATGAAGCTTCATGAATGACTTACGTATAGATAGTAGAATGATGACACTCATCATATCTAAATACGTCTTAACTCATAAAGACTTAGGTTCAGGTAGGTATTCAAATATTTTAAATACATCATCTCTTATAGAGCCACCATTCTGCATGATGAAGTGAACCATGCCATTCATGATTAAATGTCGAGAGCACATATGTATGCTAGAACATCTTCTTAAATTTTATAAGGATTGTTTGACAATGACGATCATCATCGACATGTCACTTCCAAAGTACATTCGATGAGAGATCAAGACTACAGAGACATACAAACCCTAGGGTTGTAGACCTTTTGTCTATTTAATTATCATTCCTCATTATTATGAGGAAGCTTGCACATTGCAACCACATACAATATGTGTTCAACTGCAAGTATAATATCTTGATCATGTATCCAATCCATGATATTTTACTGGTTATTACTGAGTATAGTATTGAGTTGGTTTAATGAAGGGTTATCTGAAATAAGAAATTTGTATATATATATATATTACTTTGATTTAAGAATTTTTATATCAAAGTTGTCTTGCCTTGCCAACAGTGAAAGTTCATTCCCTTAATCACTTTCATTGTAAGAGATATACTTACCATTATATTTTAAGCAAGATTTGGGATCTCCTTCTTTGTCTTTGTCACATCCCAATAATGTGAAACTTGTAACTCAGATAAAAAGAAGCGGGAACACATTCCGCCTTTCAAGTCCAACTTGCATTCCCAATTCGGTCTTTAGCACCTGGGCCCACCACCCCTAAGGTGATATTAAACCATCATTAATTGAACCAGCTGTCAACATGATTAGAACTCGCTATGCGTAATATAATAGCATCTCAATATATGAGGACCCGATATTGGGATCACCACACATACGACCTTACTCTTTCGAGAAGCAAGGAGCCCAATCCAAATGCACTTGTATGCAGCAGCTGGCACTTCAGATAAGCGCCTCCTACATATAATCCCTGGTGACGGAACCCTTCGCCTTGAAGAGAGACCATGGATGTAAATTTTGTAATCCTCCACCTCATATTCAAATTCTAATTAATCATTATGAATCATATTCATTACAATTAATTCTTCCAAGAGAAATACAACTCTATTTATAATAGAATATTTTAATTTTAATTGTATTCCAATCAATCTAATCACATTAAATTGATGATCCAATTAATATCCAACAAACATTCTTTATTGTTACTTGAAATATGGTATTATCTCAAATATGTATTATTTTAAATTTTAATAATTAGAAAATACATCATGATCTCTCCAGCATTATCCCTTCCCTATCCGCTGCCATGGCCGGAAGGGACTGGACAGATCGTACACAGTGCAACCTGCTACCCCAACGCTCTCCGACTAAACACTATATCCGCCTCGGGAAAGGATAACGCCAAATTGATCAAGTTCGTTATATTTTTTGTTATTTTAATGCTAGAAAATATTTTTTTCAAGATATGATTTAATATTGTATATAGTGTAATACGTGGTATGTATATGTATTTTTATGATATTTCTATATTCTTTATTTTATATATTACGTATATGGTATGTATAGAGTTATGTATACTGGATATGGATGTATATGTAATTTTTGAAAAATTTGGGGGCACGCACATAAATTGCCCAGACCTCATGTGCGATTCACGTGCTACCATCTATAGAGGATCTGTTTAAGATATCAATAAGTTTGATGGGGTTCGGTGCAAAAGTTCCTAAAGACCACGCGCTCAGGAACGTGCTTTGTACCGACATGGACCTGAATGTAATTTGCTAAATTTCTAGGGACTTTCTCGTAAAAAGTTGCACCTGCACATGGCGTGCACGTGGGGAGTCTAAGTGGTGGGGGTAATGTATGGTCGATGTGTGGCATGATCAACGTCGTCTGATGAGGCTTGATCTAATGGATGCTATACAATATGGGGTGTCTAGTGTTCTTCACTAAATTCACACCATGTAATGTCAGTCGGTAGAAGCATGAGTACAAGAGGCGATTCTCGATCTTCGTTTGATGGAGCTTAATAAAATGGGATATTTCTCGGTGACAGCAAATTCTTCTTGCGACATAAGCACAACTTGATTTGAGATGGTGGATTCTATTCCAGATGGAAGACAATCTACGATGGTTCTCAGTTCTGCTCGATGAAGGTTCAACCACCTATTCGCCGCTCGAAGGTTGAAACAGATCCCCAGTTGGTTCTAACTCCAATCATTGATGGATTGACCTCTAGGAGATTCAAGTGATAATCAGACTCTGGATCTTGGATCCCAAATCAGCGATGAGCTCCTATGAGTCAACTCCAGATGATGTGATTCCCATAATGCTTTAGATTTGAAGACTTCTCGATGATGATCCCGATGTCCTACAAGTGTTGATCAATAGCTCGAAGCTCAAAGAGCCTCAACTGCATGTTATTGTCAAGAGGTACATGGGATTGGGGGTAAAGGTCTCCCGTCGGTAAAGGAAAAGAGACCAGGCTTAGATCTTCTAAGATCTAAGAGGATATGTTGCAGAAGCCGATCAAAGCAGGGATGGGATGAAATGCGAAGAACACGGATTTGATCATATGAGATGGAAATTATGATTGATGTTGCTTTTGAAATCAAAAATGAGAGAAGCACGGACTGTAGTGAGAAGATAAAAGAGAGGATGAAAGTACAAGATGAAGAAGAGGAGTTCTACACTAACCTGGAAATGGTAGCAGTGAAAGAGATTGTGGATGATCCCCCGGGGCTCCAGGAGGAAGCCCTGAGTCGATCGTCGCCTCGATACAATGACGATGCTTGTAGAGGCTCCTTACGCGGCAGAGCGGAACCTCACACCGGTAATGATCTCACCGGATCCTAGCCCTCAACCTAGCTGCGATGGCGGAGGGAACTTGCTATTACTCACGCTCTCTCTACCGGAGCTCACTCGAAGATGGTTGGTGAAAATAGCTGATGGAGTACCCTGTGGGGGTCTAGGGTCCTATATATAGGGATTGGAACCTTGGAGGCCACGCCACCAGATGGCGTCACCGGTGAGGGTTTCCCGTTACCGATGGTCGGTTGGAGTACCGACCTAATGGTCGGCGGTTGGAGGAGGGTGGAGAAGAAGAGGAAGCAGCGGGCGTGAGGCGTAGGGAAGAGGAAGAAGAAGGGTTAATGGGGAAGAAGGAAGGAAAAATGAGGAGAAAGAAAAATGATAAAAAAATAAAGTAATAATTAATAGTTAATAAATTAATTACAGCAAATAGTACAGAAATAAATAATAAATAAATGAATTAAGTAAAGAATAAGAAATAATTAAATAAGTAATCCAGTAATTAAATAAATATTTTATTAAACAATTAAATATATAATAAAATAAATAATTAAGTATATTAATAAATTAAATAATTTAATAAATATTTTTTTATTCATTTTAGTAATAAAATATTAATAAAGCATACAAATATAAGGAATGACATATATTGTAAAATATAAAATTAAAATACATTGTACAATTTATACCAATAGGATCCTAAAACCCTCTTTTTGCATATTAACTCTGATTTTAGCAAAATTAGTTTTATTTGGTAGATAAATCTATAAAACGAACTTTAAATGTTATTATGCCCAATCTGGACTCCATATGACCGATTTACGAGGACCAAAAAATTTAGGTCACAGCATAGTGGCTTCAGAATTTATTAGTATTTTTACAAATATTTGTTTTTATATTTTTCTACCTATTTTTAGCAACACGTTAGAGAAGAAATTAAGTTAAATGGAATTCGGAATAATTAATTAGAAAATCGGGAAGTTTATACATATTGTACACATAGAGAAAGGGGTCCAAAAATCAAATCTCACATGTTTTATTCTAATATTTTTTTTGATATTTTTAAAAAATAGCATTAGTTATGAAACAAAGTTTAAAAATGAGTTTGTTCAATTTGGTGTTTTCTATAAATAGTTATGAACCTTGGAAGTTAGCTTTTATGAATTTTTCGGTTTATCATAATTAATTATTGGGATATTTACACCATAACCCTGAGTAATTTCATAATTACCCCAGAAACCCTCGATAAATACGAATTACACAAGGGACCCTGAATAATGCTTAACCTTTACATAGTATAACCCTGTGTCAAGATCCGTCTTGATTATCCGTTAACTTTGATGGAAAAAGTCTTACATTGACCATTTTGCCCTTTAAAACACACCCTATTTATAATATGATGCCATTTTTTAGATTAAACAAATGCATGCCCAGCTCCCTCAGGAAAGTCGCCCCGTTCTCTCCCGCTTGTCCCTGCAAGATGGCCCGCTCCGCCCCGAGCCTCCGCCCCCTGCTCTAGCATCCCCCTCCCCCTACCGGTGAGCTCCATCCGTGCCCCCGCCCCCGCCCCCAGCTCACGAGCTGCAACACAACCCTCCCCCCACCGGCGAGCTCCATCCACACCCCCGCCCCAACTCGCGAGCTCCAGCACCCCATCCCCTGCCACCCCCAGGTCGCGAGCTCCAGGCAATCCCACCCTTCCCCGTCACGGGCTATGCAAGACACCCCCCCCAGGTCGCGAGCTCCAGGAAACCCCCCCTCCCCGTCGCGAGCTCTGCAAGACCCACCTGCAACATCCCGAGCTCCAGGGCCCCCTCGGGTCACGAGCTCCAGCAAGACCCATCCGCAACATCCGAGCTCCAGGGGCCCCCCCGGGTCGCGAGCTCCAGGAAATCCCCCCCTCCCCCGTCGCCAGCTCTGCAAGAACCCATCCGCAACCCCCCTACCCCTCACCCGTCGCCGGCTCTGCAAGAACCCACCCGTAACCCCCTCCCAATCCATTCACGCCCCTAGCAACCCCACCCCTCGCTGGCGAGCTCCATCCATGGTCCCAGCTCGCGAGCTCGCCCATCACCCCTCCCCTCGTCGGCCCCCCAGCTCGCGAGCTCGCCCAGCACCCCTCCCCTTGCTAGACCCCAGCTCGCGAGCTTGCCCAGCACCCCTCCCTCACCGCTGCCCCAGCTCGCGAGCTCGCCCCCCCCCCCCCCCCCCCACCGTGTCGCCAGCTCCATCGTATCTGCAAGCCACCTCCACCTGAATTTTTTTTCTTTTTTTATACTAGCCCTTATCCTAGCCCTTAGATTGTAGATGGGTTAGATTAACTTACTTGTATGGTTGAGTTAATTCACTATACTAACGGAAGGTTACTGATGTAAAACTGAGCCATTATTGAGGGCCCTGTGTGTAATTCGTATTTATCGAGGGTTTCTGGGGTAATTATGAAATTACTCAGGGTTATATGTGTAAATATCCCTTAATTATTTTGTAATAAATAATTTTTCTGATATTTTTATAAATTAGTATATATTATTATAAATAGCTTTTGTGAAGAATATATTTTTGTTTGAGATGATATTGATAAAAAAATAAAATAGGTGAAATATTTACAATGTGAAAATATATTAATGTATATTTATGGTCATGGTTTTCTGTATTTTTCATAAAGTAAGATCATTATCTCCCCTTATTTATTTTGTCGACCAAGTCAATATTGACACGGTCTCGGGGTTAGGATCAGTCTGTATATATTACAGAGACATCCTTCTTTTCTTTTATTTTCTCTTTCTCTTTATTATTTTATTTTGGATAAAATAAGTGTTAAATATATAATATTAACTAATGTGGTTAGAATGCTAATTAGTGAGAATTAATGAATATTTACATGTATTTTACCTAGGATTTTAGCCAAAATTAAAGAATAAAGGCGATGAATAATTCATTAAACACATAGGATAGATTTTTGTGTTCATTTTTGTTGATTATTTTTATGCTTTTATTTTTTCTTTTTCTTGTGCCAATCACTTCTCTTCTATTTTGTTGCGAGGGATCTGGAGGCAAAGGCGACTACCTAAGTGATTGAAGCACCCGAGCTACGAGGAGAGTGATTCTTCTCCTTGGTGGATCACTTGGAGAGAGCACGAGAGAGAGAGAGAGAAGGGGGGGGATTTTAGCATAGAACATTCTTCTTTTATTTTTTGTTAGAGAACGACATTTTTATTTCCATTATTATTTCTAATAATAAAGGTAGACATGACTCTGAACATTCATGCCTATTTTACCAAGTGTTTGTGCACTTGGGTGCTCATCGTATTTTCTCATGTTTTCTTCGCTTTATTTTCTTCGTGTTCCACGATTTGTGCTTTCCACCTTATTTTCATTTGTTTTTATGGAATGAGCCTTTCGCATTTTAGGATTGCTTGCTCTGTAAATTAGGTCCAAACACTTAATAAAAGCATCTACCAATAGTTATTTATGCTTAAACTTAGTCAAATATAATTGTTGATTACTTAGACTTGGAACCGAAGACCGTGAGAGACTCTAACCAATGCTTGAAGGACCCGTTGTGGTGAGCATCGAAGACTCTCCAAGACCAGATATTTGGGTTTTATCTTTGAGTAATTAACATTTGGTTCTTCACATTTAATAGCAATTCCTTCTTAGGGCGATTTCCTTTGATTGCATACCGTGCATGTAGATTAGGTTTATAAATTTCTACCTTGCATCTCACATGGAGAGAGCAGGAAAGTGTTGTAAGTACTTCTGACTGAACATTCATCATTTAGGATCAAGGATGAGATTTCCATCTTTGATTCACCTTGCATCGTTTTGACACTTTCTCCCTATGATTTGAGCACCTAGGATAAAAAGGAAATTTTAAAAAATCATTAAGCACTTTGCATTGAAAAAGAATCAAAATTGAAAATCAAAAATTAAAACAATGGGACTGTTAATTGAACTTTGACCTAATTAAAAGCCATAACGAACATCATTATTTGGGGTTCACTAAGCCCCCATTGACTTCATGTATATTCCAGACATAGAGAAGCATGAACCTTAAGGGTTATAGCCAAAATCCCTATCTATGGTTGCCTTAATTATCACCTAGGACTGACAAAATATTGTTGTTTCTATCACACATAGGCGAGTAGGGCCTTTTCGATAATGGTGCTCTCGCCTTGTATAGAGAATCCGACTTGATCTGAAGTATTGAGCATAGGCCATCGATAACTCGGATTTTGTGAGGGTCTAGAGTAGTCTACGCAAGGTGAGAACTACAATGTCGCTGAAGCTACCGCTCATGAAACCCGGGTCAATAAACAATTAACCCACAAATATATAAGGCAACGTAAAATAAATTTTGGAGTTAAAATTTATTATAACTCTACAACAAATATGTGTATATGTGCAAGTATATGTAGAGATCGAACATAGGGTGCAACAAATGATAGATTGGGCAAATAAATGCACAAAAACGATTGTATGATCTCTGTTTACTTTTTATGTGAGTTTTTAATTTCATATTTTTAAATTTTAGTTTTATTTATATTTTATATTTTGTTTTTAATTATATATTTTTTATTTTCTTTTTATATTTTTATGTTTTTTCTTTTTCTTTTAAATATATAATGTAAGATATATAAGATTATATAACACTATAGAATAAAACAATTACAAAAACTAGTAAAATACTTAAAACACAGGAAATAAAATCCTTCTGGGTTTTAAATATTTTTTTCAATTTTTGTGTTTTTAGTGAATTTTGTTAATTTTATATAGATAATAATATAAATAAAAGTATAAAATAGAAAACACTATTTTTGGAGTTTTTTTTGAAATTTTTACTCTTTTTATACTGGATTTTAAAGCCTTTTGATTTTCATTTATTTTATTATTCTATTTTAGGGTTTTTAATTTCTAGAGTTTAGAAAATAAATAATTAAACACAAAATATATTTTTTGGATTTTTTTCAAAAATATTTTATATTTTTAGGTATTTTAAAGTCAAAAAGGAGCTTTTTATACTATTTTTAATTTTAAAAAAATAGGAAAATTCCTAAAATAGAAATACAAAATTGTGTGCGAATCTACAAAACATCACGTATCTAATCCTATTTTTGGTTATTTTTTGTAGCAACTATTATAAATAAATCAAGAAAACAAAAAGAAACTACAACCTAGCAAGGGCATAAATGTAAATAAAATATAAGTCAGGGGCTTATTTTAATTTTCAAAAAATATAATAAGTGAACCAAAGTCAAATACAATAAATCCTAGGGGCCCTACTGCAAAGTGCCCGCACCTCACGCGCACATGCACATGAGGTGATGTGGGAGAGGACCTAGTAGCAAATAACATTAGTTCGAGGGCTATTTTGTAATTTTTACAAAAGCTATATAACTGTAGATGAAAGTTTATATATCAAATATTAAACTACAAAAATGTGTGGGTGGAAGATTCAAAATACCACTTCGCGTCCAAGGGCCTGGATTAGATCATGCAGTCGAAATCAATGGTCGAGGCGAGCGACGATTGAATGACACCTGGCAAATCTCGGTGGAGGATCTTGATCCAACGGTGTGGAGCTAGTCTTGAAGAACGCTTGATGAACTCGCACCTAACGAGTTTCAAATCGATGGCATGCGCGTCTCCGAGCACTTGGAGCTCAACCAAAGGTCACTTCTCGTTCCTCTTTATGCCCACAGCTCCCAGCACCTTCAAAAATATCCGAGGACCATCGGTGGGCTGCTGGAGCTCGAAGTCTTCCTCGCATGCCTTATAGCTCTTTCCTAAGACCTATAGATAGTCTAGAGAACACGATGAATATATGGCGGGCAGGACAAGGCTATTATTGGTGGAGATAGGGTACGAAAAGTGGTATGAGGCGGAGAGCTCTGATGAGGGGTGGCAGAGAGGACCTCAAATCACCGATTCAAGGTTAATTAGGAGGTTCGGATGCATTGGGTTAGTAGAGAAGCGGAGGAGGTTTCAAAAAGGGGTGGATGCGTAGGCGAAGCAGGGGTTTTGCGGTGAACAGAGACGATGTCCGAAGTAGAGCTCCGACGAAGATTTAAATCTAAATCTACGTTAAACAAGTACGCATAAAACAAAAAAAAAGCTGGAAATGAAATCCTAGGACTACAACAAACTAGAGCTAAAGAAGCCGAACCTCGATTGGACGGAGGCTATGAGATGAGGACCTCGATGACCAGGTGCTTGAAGGTGGTTGGGAAGGGCTCCTCCACTTCTTTCCTCATTGCGATGATCACAGGGAGGCAGCTGTCACCTGCCTCAACTCGATGGGACACTCTGATTGGTCCAGAGTAGGAGAAAATTGGACCAAGGAACAAAAAAGGTGAAGGGTAAATATTTACCGACGTAGCAAAGAGGTGTGGTTCGAGGAGTGATCACAGGTTAAGGACGAGGATATGGTGGAGAATGTGTACATGGCGTGTATGGAAGATGTTCAAAGGAGATTTTACATGAAGGGTCAACATCTCCTCAAGCAATGCATCGAGGGGGAAATTTTTAGAAAAGAGTGAAAAAACAGGGCTGTCAGAGGCTAGGGAGCAGGTCAGCTAGTTGACTAAGGTCAACTCGCGGGGAAATCTGGTTGATCGACATGGACCAACCAGAAAAATCTTACTTGAACTTATTTCTAAATAAATTAATAAAAACTAAATGATTTTATTAAATTAAAATTATAAAATAAAACATGTTTTCCATTTTCTGAAGTATTTTATAATTATTTTTATTTATTTTTTCAAGGTTATTTATTACAAGTTGATTTCTATGGTATTATATAGGTAAATTTATCTATGTCATAAGTCTTTTATTTGTTATTTTTGATTTTATTATTTTATTCTCTTATTTTATATATTTAGAACTTATTTATATACATATTTTTATTGTATTTTTTGATATAATATATACATTTAAATAAATATGTATACTTATTATATAGGTATAATTATTGTATATTCATCTATGTATTTTATATACTTATTTTATTTTAATGTTTTATTAATGGTTTTAATTAATTTTAATATGTACATCTACTATAAGTAATATTTACAAAATTATAAAATATAAAATTATAAAAATATAAAAATATAAAAATAATAAGGAATAAATAAAATGGATATTTTATTCAGGTATATTATACAATGTGGGTCCAAAACTTAACTTTCATATCTTAACTCCAAAAAATATGAAACCACCTTCATTAAGTAGCTTATTAATACAACTAAAGTGATTTTGATATATTTTGAGTTTTTATTTGAGATATATGGCTATGGAAAGTTGGGATTTTCAAATCTTATTCAGAGTATAATTTGTACATTGTATTTATTATTTTTAAGTAAACTCAATTTTGTATTTTCGAGGTGTAAAAAGTAGAAAATGAAATGGGTCCCAAAAAGTGAATAAATAAGTGGGATTTTTATTATATTATTGGCCCTTATCTCCCCCTACTTTATTCCTTGTCGACCTAGTCATCAAGATGCCTATGTCTCAAGGTTTCGGGTCATAAAATACCTTTGGCATTTTATTCTTTTTCTTTTCTTTATTCAATAATTTTGGCATTAAAAATAGTATTTTATACAGTATTAAATATGAAAGCATGAATGTTAATTTGTAGAAATAAAGGGTGTTTACATGCATTAGCTAGGGTTTTTAAGGCTAAAATGATAGAATAAAGGTGATGAAATGGAGATTCATCACCACTACTATACTTGCCTTTTCTAGTCCCTAGCAAACACTTATGCTATAAGTGCAGAAAATTTGAAACAAAGAAACGAAAAAGAAAGAAAGTGAATTAAGTTTAGTTCTCAATCTTGTCTTCACAAAATCAAAGTTTGGAGCTTAAGTCGGACCTTCGGAATTTTAGTGTGGGTCGAACCTTATTGGGAATCGGATTTGAATCATAACAACCTTCGAGAATCCCAAAACTCTGCTCAATTCTCCTCAATAACCAGGTCAGAATACTTCAACTCATACGCAAACCCTTACGACTATGAGTCTCACTTGTACAGTGTATATGATAGTGGCTCCCCTCAACTGAAATGACAAAGAGGCTGACTTCTCCAGCTTGACAACCTAATGATTTCCCAATCCAGCAACTCCTTCCTCATGGAGCGGGGTATTCCTTTCTAAGTTAAAGTGACAACCAGCTCAAGAGGAGGGGGTGAAAAGAATAATAGATGGTAGCCAGTGTAGCTACCTATCCTAGGATGCAAGACCAGTATAGTCAAGTCATCCAGCTATAGGCTCACATGTTATGATTTTGAAGCTCAAGCTTGCTTATTGACTATACAAATATATACATTCTGGCATGCATTTTATTTTCAATCAGACATGTCCACTTAATTTTTTGGAGTTTTTTTGCTTTTTTCTTTCTTTTTTAGGAAGTACTATATACAACAAACATTTACATAAGGAGTTTTCCCCCTTAAGACAGTAGACTATCCCTCTTTTGAAGCATTATTTCAACTTGCACTCTCCTATCTTTAGACGTCACTGCTACCGGAAAGGTTGGGGTGCACTTCCCTCCCTAGACGAGGAGAAATGTTTCCACTTGTGTGCGTCTCATACCGATAAATTCAATCCCCTCACCACTCCAACTGAGTTGAGCCAACTGAAAGGTGCGGGTGTCCAAGTTAGGTCATTATCGACAAGAGTCGTGTGTATGCTATGAAATGCTCTATTTAGGTAGTAAAGAATCCATTGAACCAAGTCCCGTGATTCTAAAAGAATTAAGTCAACTAGACCTGAAGTACCTCAATTCCATTTCCTATAAGGTTCCTGTGATTAGGTAGATTTAAGGTCCAACTAAGCTCTAATCTTCAGATTTTACTTAGACTTGTTCAATTATTAAACTCAATTTAAAAAATGTGAATGCTATGCAAATGCTATGTACACTGCATAAAATATATTTTTGATGCAATTTTCAAATTTTAAACTTTTTATAAATTTTTTAAAAAGGTATTGCAAATTTTTATGAAGTTTTTCAAAAAGATTTTTGCAAATGTTTTTGGTATTTTAGGTTTTGTAAATGTTTTGTGATTTTTGAAAAAAAAAAGATTTTGGATAAAAATAGGTACAAATATTTACACGGGAATGCGTCTTATATTTACAAGAGTTGGGTTTTTAAGAATTTACAAGGGGTATGTGATCTATTTTATAGAAATATTTATACAATCAATAAAGAATTTTGGTGTGATGTATATATTCCTCAAACATATTTGAAAATGATTTTCAAACAATTTTGAAAATATATTAATTTTTACAAATAATTTTTACAAACGTTTACAAACATTTGAAAATCATTTTGCAAAGGTTTTTAAATAGTATATATAGAATTTTCCAAATATTTTTGCAACCATTTTCCAAACCATTTGCAAATAGTTTTTCAAATATTTTTATTTTCAACAAAGACAAGAACTTTTTACAAACAAAATATTTGTACAAAGGTTGAAAATATTTAACAAAATTTTTTATATAGTTTTCAAAAGATTTTTCAAAAAGATTTTCAAACTATTTTTCAAACATTTTGTAAAAAAATATTTTTACCTGGTTTATTAATCAATAAATATAAAAAGAATTTGAGGAATAATAGATATCCTTTTATTAAGCGTTTTTAATGAATTTAATAGTATATATAGTATTTTATACAATATTTTTTCCATATTTATTATTAAAAAATATGAAAGTACGAGTTATGGCTATAGTATATACGTAGTATATACAACCCCCTATTCTTAGCTTGAGCTATGTCCTTGTAGATCAGAGAGAAAAAGAGAAGACATAACTAGTACTGAGTATGGAAAAGCCTAAAGAATAAATGAATGAAGAAATGAGAAGTTGACCGTCCCCCCTATACTTAGGATCAAATAATCCTAAGTATAGGAGAATGTACATAAGGCATTGATGAGCATCCCGAGCGACTAAGGGTAAATGGTATCAATGGTCGTTGCGACCTCAACCACTCGGATCGGGCTCAATCAAGAAAAAGAAGACCACCAAAATAAAAATCAATCAATCAAGCAAAGATAGCGATCTCGCGAATTTATTTTACCTGGTAGAGCTACTAGGGTCGAACACAGGGAGCACGTGATGCTTCCGCTACAAAGTAGTCAGAAATTAAAAAGGGAAAAGAAATGGCATTTTTTTATAATTTTCAATTTTTTGTGATTTTTAATTTATGAGAAAAAGAAGAAAAGAACTAAAAAATCAATACTTAAACAATTATTCAAAGCACCAAAAAATACTCAAAAATTCAAAATAAAAATATTTCTATGTTTTTAAAATATTCAAATGTTTTTGTTAATTTTCTTAGATTTTCTAATTTTATTAATTTTCTAAAAATCAAAGAAGGCAAAAAATGACAAGTAGTGTACAGCTGGAATCTAAAGGCAAGTTAAAATTGCTTAAAATGCTATAAAATTCAAGCGGTAATTTTATGTGAAACTATAAGCAAAAACCTAATTACAGAAGAATAGAACACATTTTTTTGAATTTTTATGAATTTTTAATGATTTTCTAAGGTTTTTAGTCTTTTTCAATTATTATAGTTTTTATAAATGGGAATAAAACAATAATTGGACTAAAATGAAAACAACACAAAACAAAAAAAAGGATTTTTTTCATAATTTTTCACGGTTTTTTAATATTTTTAATGGATTTTTAAAAACAAATAAGAGCTATTTTTAAGGTTTTTGAATTTTTAAAAATGCTAAATGGAAACAAAATAAAACCAAATTTTGTAGAAATTCGTACACCATGGCAGGAGCCATGTGTCAAAATTTTGTATTTTTTGGACAATATTTGCTATTTATTAAGTTGAAAATGAAACACACAACATACATGGACCAAATTGCAATTATTGAAAAGATCCCAGCCAAACAATAATACTTGTGAACAATACTGGGCTTAGTTTACAAAAATTCCAAGTCCGCACGTGCTCAGCACGTGCACCAAGCACACAGGGGCATAAATGCATATTCCATTAATAAAAATTCATTCATTAAACATCCATAAAGTTCAATATAAAACATGCAAATAATCCCAAAGTCACGTGAGGGAACCACATGCTACACAAATGGGAGGACTGGAAAGCAAATAACAGAAGCACAAGGTCGTATATGCAAAATGTCCAAAATAAAAACAACGGCTAAAGATATTTACAAGACTAAAGAGTATAGAAAACAAGATAGGGCCTAAGTGTAATTTACCCTTCTTTATTAGCGATCCAATGATCATCATCATCCACTTATGATCGGACGGCTGAGCGTAAGGTATACCGGTTCGATGATGGATGGCTGTAGGAAGATCCTCAGATGGATTGGACGGTCGAGACTCCTCGGATGATGGACGACGATGATTACAACTCGTGGGAACCTCGATCCAACGGCGGGGATGACTCCTGGAAGAACGACGAAGAACTCACCGTCGGTGAGCTTCGATCGATCGATACCTGCGATGGAGACGTCCTTCGGAGCTGCTCTGATGGGGAAAAGGATGCTGGCGACTGTCTGCAGCTATGGCGATGCGCCGATGAGGCTAAGACCGTCGGGAATGGCCCGGCAACGCTGGGGGTACCTGGAGCGGCTGTGCCAGGATATCTTGTCTTCCAGATGAGGTCCCTTGAGCTCAACACCTGCACAGAAAGGCTACTGGGTTGAGAGCAAAGTGCCTCGACCCGTCAGTACGCGGAATGGGTGGTCGATGAGGCGATGCGTGGCCCTCCGGCGAAGCGACGGTGGAGGAAGGCCTGAGGCTCATTCCTAGGATAAACGAGACGAATGGCTGGGCGTAGAAGGTGGGGAGAAGTCTAAAGAAGGTGCTACGATTGTCAGGATAGCGAATCGGGGATTCAATCACAGTGAACGAGGTCAAGGAACTCAAGTCGACCCAAACTCAAAAATCTAGAATCCAACGTGCGCAAGAGGAAATCTAAGTTACCTAGTGAATGTAGTCGTCTGGTTTGAAGGTCAGGAACCTCCAGGGGTCTTTTCCTCGATGGGTCGATGTGTCCAGAGGCTTGGGCTCACCTCGCGGCGGAGCACGACGGAGTATCACCAGAATCAAGGCTACAGGGCTCGAAACTTCTCTACAACAACCTCTATCGCACGCTGTCACTCATGGGTAGAGGTGGAGATCATCAGAGACGAGGGGGCGGCCAAAGATGAGGAGGCTCTAGGAGGTTTTATACGTTGTGGGATCCAAGAAGTGTGGAGCAAGGGTACACGAACCTAGGGATAGATCCCTAGCAGACATCGGGCATGGATCTTGGATCGTCCGTCGTTAATCGGAACAACGAGTTGGAGGGAATGGTGATCGGATCGGGCCATAGAAATTAGGTGAAATCGGGCAAAACCGAGTCCACGCAGAAATGAGGTCCAAGGGGGGCAGTTGACCGAGATCAACGACTCCGACGTGGCCCAATCAGGTGCTGTGGGAGAAAAGGCAAAATAGGTTAGACGACAAAATAGCAGAAAAATGCAATAGATAAAAAAATAATAAATGATTTTAAATTAAAAAATAAAAAGAAAAATGTTCCTTACTTTTCAAGGGATTTTTATATGATTTTTATTTATTTATGATATATACAGTATATTGTATTATATATAGGTATAAAATATCTATGTATTCTATCTAATTATTTTTATTTTCTTATTCTTGTACAAATAACCCAATTTTATATTTTATTTATTTATAGCATAATATTTGGAGTATGAAATTATTTTTATTTTATTGGTTATTTACAAGTATAAAATAAATAGATAGTGATACATATTTACATGTATTATGTACAAGGTGATAGAGAGAGAATTATTTTTATTTTTATTTTATTTTTTTAATTTTTATTTTATTTTTATATTTATATACAAAGGGACAAAATGCCTTTTTATTTTTATTTTTGTAAAAATTAATTATATACATAAACGGATGTGTATGTACAAGGTAGAATGACCCTATCTCTCTCTACTTATTTTATTTGTCGATCATGTCCATTCTGGACCCTCTCTTGGGTTTGGGTCACTCAATATTTATTCTAAATATTTCATTCTTTTTCATTTATTCTTTATTCTTTTATTCTTGCACAAATACATGCTAACTATTAAATATTAATAAATGCATGCTTAATGCTAATTTATTATATTTACAACTATATACATGATGCTTTGCCAAGATAAGTAGCTAAAATAAAAGAATAAAGAGTGATGAATTAGTATTCATCACCCCCTATACTTTACTTTTGCTAGTCCCTTAGAAAACACTTATTTGAAAAAGAAGTGAAAAGAGAAAGAAAAAGAAGAAGAAGAAGTTGAATCGAGGTTGATTATTAAACTTGTCTCCATTGAATTGAAGTATGGAGCTCAGTCAGACCTTTGGATTATTAGTTTGTCGGAACCTTATTTGGACTTAGGTTTAGAACTCAACAACCTCTAAGTTCTGCCAATCTATGGTCAAGATTCCTTAATAATCCAGATCAGAACAAATCTATATACACAAACTGTAATGGCCATGAATCTTTTCTTGTACGGTGTAAGTGATATGTATCTCTCCACCTCAGAAATGGCAAAGTAACAACCCCCCTCAACAAGGTATCTTTAATGCCCTAGTCTGACAACTCTTTCCTCGAGGAGCGGGGTATTCCCTTCAAAGTTCAAGTTCAATCGGCTCAAGAAGAGGAGGAAGAAGAGAATGGACCATGGCCAGCGTAGCCATGTATCCTAGGGAGCCCAACCAATGTAGCTAAGTCTCCCTGCTACAAGCTTCATGAGATGGGCATGGGTAACATAAGCTTTTCTTTATTTGGCTATATACATTCCGGTGGGTATTTCCTTTTCTATCAGGCCCACCACTTTTTTGGAGTTTCTCTTTTCTTTTTGCACATTTTTTTGATATGCATATGTACAACATATCTACATGGTGCAACATATATACATAAGGAGTTTTTCCTCTTGATCTAGTAGACTATCCCTCTTTTGAAGCATTATTGCAACCCACAACTCCTGTCTTTAGACCTCAATCCCACCAAACCAAGTTGAGACACACTTCCTTCACTAAAAGAAGAAGAGAGGTTCCGCCTAAAAGTACTACCCTCATATGCTACCCCAAGCCAAAGAAGACTGCCTCCTCACCACCTCATCCGTAGAAAGCTATGTGTAAAGTACTGGTGCAAGTAAAGCCATTGTCTATGAGAGTCATGTGTGCGTTGTTAAGTGTTCTACTTAGGCTCATCAAGATGACACATGATCATAGCCTGGTGGACTCAAAGAATTAAGTCACCATGGACCAGAAAGGTCTCAACCCTGAGCCCTATAAGGTTCCTCTTAGAATTAGGTGGATTAAGGTCTCAACCAAGCTCCATTTTTCAATTTAATTCTAAGCTAGTTTAAATGTCAACTATGATTCAGAAAAACTGTACAAGTATATACAAAAGTGTTTGTATGCAGTTTTTGAAAATGTGAAATTTTTTTGAAAATGTTTGAATGAATGAATGCATGAATGCAGAAGTTTTGCAAGATATTTACACATATTTACAAAATGGTTTTTGCAAACTTATTGTTTTTAAAACATTTTACAAAAATTTTGTACTATATATATCAAAATATTTACAAACTCTTTACACAAAATATTTTTACAACCATTTGTACAAAAAGAACTTTGTAGATAGCTATGTATGAGCAATAAAGAATTTTATGTATAAGAAAAAATTTATATTTTTATGGATTTTAGATAAAAGGATTTTAGCCATTTTATTTATTAACACACTCACACAAAGTACGAGTTATGGCTAAAGTATATATGAAATATATACGACACCCCCATATACTTTGCTCGAACAATGTCCTCAGAGTGAATCAAGAGCGATGAAGAAGACATAACTCATGCTTAGTATAGGGAAGTAAAAAGGAAAACTATACTACAACGATGAATTAAAGAATATAATGGAAAGGAATCTCGGTATTTCTCCTATACTTACGATTAAGTAATCCTAAGTATAGCAGATTGTACACAAAGGGATATCCGAGTGGGAAAATGTACAAGGTCTACCTCCCCTATACTTAGGGTAAAATATCCCTAAGCATAGGTAGCAAAATAGAGGTAAAAAGAATCAAAAGGAAATCAAAAGTCTCACCCCTTATACGTAGGGTAAAGTACACCCTAAGTATAGCATAATCAAAGATGCAAATGGGGTGTTGGAATGATGAATGGTGTGATATGGACATCTGGATCTATACAAGGCGGAAGGCAGTGATAATCAGGCGCGAGATGCAATAGATGCGAGTCAAAGACGACATCTCATGCAAAATGAATAGGGGCAACATCAACGACCAGTGGTTCATGATCTAGATATGGTTTGAGCCGCTGCCCGTTAACACGAAAGGTTGACTATGTCAATGCTTCCATTGTCAGGTACCTTTCGGACCAGGTATGGTCCCTTCCACTTGCTTTGCAACTTCCCTGGAAATAATCTAAGCCTAGCATCAAACAACCATACTTTCTGTCCTGGCTCAAACTATTTGTGGCTGATATGAGAATCATGCCACTCCTTCACTCTCTCCTTGTACTGTAGGCTGCTCGAAAAGGCTACATCTCTAAGTTCCTCAAGGGATGCCAATTCTGCCCTCCTCTGGTCTCATACACTCACTAGATCCAAAAGTATGTCTGTAACAGCCCAAAGTGACTTATGCCTAAGCTCAACAAGTAAATGGCAGGGCTTGCCATAAACGAGGCGAAAGTGAGATGTACCAAAAGGAGTCTTGAAGGATGTCTGATATGCCCGAAAGACTGAGTCAAAAATCTGTGACCAATCCCTTCGATCAAGGTGGACGACCTTCTGCAATATAGTATTGATTTCCATGTTCGACACTTCAACAAGACCATTAGTCTGAGGATGATATTGAGTGGCTACTCGATGGTCAATGCTGAACTCGCTACCAAGGGCCTTTACCTTGTCGTTGATGAAATGAAATCCCCCATCAGATATCAACACTCTAGGCACCCTGAACTGTGAAATGATATTCTTCCTCAAAAATATGCATACAGTCCTAGCATCTACGGTTCAGACAGGGATGGCCTCAACCCAATGACTCACGTAATCAACGGACAACAGAATGTACTCAAATCCTTGTCTCTTAGGGAATGGACCCATGAAATCGATGCCCCATGCGTCAAAAACCTCACAGAAGTGAATGGGCTGCATCGACATCATATCATGTTGTCCACAAGTGCCCATCCTCTTGCAGTCAGTACACCTCTTCACGAGTTCATCAGAATCCTTGAAGTGGGTAGGCCACCATAGGCCAGATTGCCATGAGGTACCTGATGGTGGTGTGATCTATGAATATAGTCACCTTAGATCTAATGATGTATAATCTAAACTTATCTAGGGCAAAGACTACGGCTAGCATCTCCTTCTCAGTGACGGTGTAGTTCCGCTGGGCGGCATCCAATGTACGACTAGCGTAGTGAATGACAGATGGTACTCCATCCCTCCGCTACTCAGCATGGCCCCTACGGCAAAATCAGAGGCATCCATCATGATCTCGAATGGGAGAGACCAATCGGGCGGCTAGAGTACAAAAGCCTCAACAACTAGACTTTTAAGAGTCTGAAATAATGCAAGACACTTATCATACACAATGAACTCGGTGTCTTTGGTTATCAAATCAGTCAACGGTCGGGCAATCCTGCTGAAATCATGAATGAAGCATCAGTATAAACTGACATGCCCTAGAAAAGACCGTAACTGTTGCAAGTTGGACGGTGAACGAAGTTTCCTAATGATATCCACCTTGGCCAGATCAACCTTCATTCCCCTGTTGGAGATGATATGACCAAGCACCGTCCCTTGAGTCACCATGAAGTGACTCTTCTCCTAAGATAGCACAAGATGGACCTTGATGCATCGCTGAAGGACGCGGTCTTGGCAATCAAGACAAGCATCAAACCCATCTTCAGAGACTGAAAAGGCATCCATGAAGACCTCCAAGCACTCACCCACCATGTCTTAAAATATGGACAACATGCACCTTTGGAATGTCGCCGTGGCGTTACATAGACCAAAGGGCATCCGTCTGAAAGCATATGTCCGAAAGTGACATGTGAATAAGGTCTTGTCCTGGTCTTGAAGCGCAATGGCCACTTAGTTGTATCTGGAGTACCCGTCAAGAAAGTAGTAATGACTCTTCCCAGCCAGCCTTTCTATAATCTGATCAATAAAAGGCAGCAGGAAATGATCCTTCTTGGTGACCTGATTCAATCGTCTGTAGTCCACACAAACCCTGCAAGAAGTGGGTACCTGATGAATCCACATTTCGTCATCTTTATTCTATCATTTTGGCCGCAAAAACCCTGGCAAATGCCTGTAAATAGCCTTAATTCCTGCATTTTAGCATTCATGCACATAGGTGTAAATAGTGTATAAAATGTGGTTTTTAAAAGCCAAAATTATAGAATAAATAAAAGAAAAGAAAAAGAATAAAATATTGTAAATATTTTATGATCCGAAACCCCGAGACCTAGGCATCTTGATGAATAGGTCGACAAGGAATAAAGTAGGGGGAGATAAGGGCCAAATACCTATATTTATTAATTCATTCTTTATTCATTTTGGGACCTATTTTTGGTTCCACTTTTTTTGCATCATATAAAGAAACTTTGTACATGAGAGTTGTAGATAATTAAATAAAGAAAAATATAAAATTGATTTCACAGAAAAAGAATGTACAGATAAAAAGTTATGGTCTGAATAAGAATCCAGAATCCCAACTTCCCAGACCCGTATCTCACAAATGAAAACTCCAAATGCAGCATACTCACCTTTAAATGTATATAGAATAAAATAAGCTATTTAATGGTGGTGGTTTCGCATTTGGCGGAGCTACGGTTTGAAAGTTGAGTTTTGGACCCTCATTGTATAAGTGTACAGAATAAAATATTCAATTTATTCTTTATTAATTGTTTATTCACTTTTTTTATTTTTATAATGTTGTCAATATTGCTTCTAATAATTATGTACATTAAAATCAAAATAAAAATGCAAAGAAAACTCAAAATAAAAATAAACATATTTGATACATAGGTTTTATACCTATACTTATACCTATACATTTTATACTTATATTTTATTTAATATACCAAACATCTCAGAAAAATAAAATAAAAATAAATTTGGGTATATAAAAATATTTTATAATTTTATAAATTAATAAATAAAAATAATAACATTAAAATACATAAAATAAAAATAAAAGAACAAAATATGTAGATATTATACCTATATAGGCCAAAATAAGTAACTTCTAAAATACATCTCATAAAATTAATTAAAATTCATAATAAAAAACTTCATAAATTAATAAACATTTTTTATTTTTTAACCAAAATGAAATTCATCCATTTACTATTTTATTTCGATTTTTAAAATCATTTTTTTGAGGATTTTTCCTGGTTGGTCCACGTGGACCAACCAGGTTGGTCTGACAGTTGACCTGGGTCAACTGTGTGACCTTCTCCTCCAGACTTGTCAGAGTCTATTTTGTCTCTTCTTCTCACATTTCTCTAGGGCTGACCTTGCATCGATTCGTGACGATGCCTTCTGCATTTTTGCTCCTCGATCAATGGTGATTCACGCCCTAGTGAAATCTGGGGCTGAAGACCACCGATCGAGGCGTTTCGAGCCTCGTCTTCCACGCCGTCCGTCAACCCTTCAAAAGAGCACCTTGGACTTCGATTCAAACCTAATCCTTCTTCCGCCATTTTCAATCGAAAACCCCTACCTCTTCGTGCTCCTAGTGACAGTGGGAGTCGAATCGACCCGGGGTTCGAGTTGTTTGGTGTAGAATCGAAGTGATTCGACCCCTCGCCGGAGCTCCGCCGCGCCTTACAGCCCGTCGTCTCTGGTGAGTTTCCTTCCCTTTTCTTTTCGTTCTCTTGTAGCCTTAGCGTAGAGTAGCTTAGCCTAGCAGCAGTTTTCGTTGTCTTCGCGTGAGTCGCCGTGAATCTACGGTCGAAGCCACGGCGGAGCTGAGCTCCGCCTCTCATTTCCGGCCACTCCAGTCTTCTACCACCGCCAAGACCACCTCCTTCATCTTCCCCTTCACTCAGTCATCACGCAGCACCCCTCCATTCACCTCGATCTCGCTCAGATCGAGTCGACCGAGCTTCCCTCTCCGTCGTTCGCCGGAGCTCATCGCTCGACCCACTCTCCGCCTCCATCGGATCACCCGAGACCACCATTTTGCTCGCCTGGTTTTTGCGCACTTAACCCTGCAAGTCCGAGCCCTAAAGAAGGCTCCATCGACCCTCATTGACTCCAGGACCACCCGCCCAGGTCGCTTCCGCCGTCCGAGCCATCCACGCCGCCTCCGCCTCGCTGGAGGCCACCATCAGACGCGGAAGGGCCCCAGGATCCTTTTGCCTTTAATCCGGGGGCTGGAACGGCCGTGTGTCGGCCGTAATCGCCGATCAAAGCTCGCCGGGGAGGTGTTCTTCGTGAACCTCCCCCTGCCGTTGGATCAGAGGCCATCTCCATAAGCCACGTACGTCGTCCGATAGTCCAGTATCCCCAGCCATCCGATCATCCATTGAAGATATGATCTCAGCCATCCAGAACGAAGGGGTACGCACAGTCAGATGCGTGCCACGTGGATTAGTGAAACGCCATCGGCCGCACGATCGAGCCCGTGGGTATTTTGCATCTCCAACCCACGAATTTTTGTTTTTACTTTTTAGTCTAAAAACTTTCGTCTGAAGTTTAAAAAGTTTTGTAATAATTGCACTTAGGCCCTCATATTTTCACTATTTGCACTTAGGTCCACACCACGTCACCTCACGTGACTGGGGCGCGTGCCTTTTGGGTATTTTGCACTATTTATCCCGAACTTTTGAGTATTTGCAGTTATACCCCTGTGCATGGTTATTTAAATATGTTTGTGGGTTAATTGCATGTATGACCTGCCAGCTTTTGATATTTACAAATATGCCCCTGTGAAGGATATATCACGTGTTTTGTGCATGTCTTTTTGGCGAAAATTGCACCTAAGCCCCTGGATGTTTCGATAATTGCATTTCTGCCCCTGCCAGGCCATTAACTTGTGCTTGCTAGATCTATTTACTTAAGGCCTCATTTCATTTCCAAAAATCCTAAAAATTTGAACTTAAGCTCTTGTTAACTTGTACTTCCACGCCCTAATTTTAGTTTCTGATTTTATTTTATTTTTGTATTTATTAAAAATCAAAAACATGCTTTTTATTCACTATCTAGCTTAGAAAATACCAAAAAATATTAAAATACCTCTAAAAATTCCAAAAAAATTCCCTACTGTCTATTTTATCATCTTTTAGTGCCAAACCAAAAATCACTAAAAATCTCAAAAGAAAAACCCTAAAAATTAGAAAATACATAAAACTTCAAAAAAAATCTATAAAATTGTAGAAAACTCCAAAAATAGCAAACTCAGTTCCTGTTTACTCTACATTTCATTCTCTTTATTTGAAAATTAGTGTGGAAAAATTTTGTGGCTGATTGGTAGTTTTAATCTCCATTTTACTCACAATCAGTGCCTTCTTCACTGTTTTCCTTTATTTCAGCCTTTAAAAATATCAAAAACAATTTGAAAAATACCTAAAAATCACAAAAACAGAAAAAATCCTAAAAATATCAAAAACATTTTATTTCCGAATTTTTGGTTATTTTTTCGTATTTTTATAAATACTTGATCTTCCCTTTTATTACATTGTCTTTATTTTCCAATATTGGAAAAAAATATAAAATATAAATTAAAAAAATCAGAAAATTAAAAATCAAAATACAAAATTGAAAATTAAATTAAAATAAAAAAAATTAAAATTAAAAACCCATTAAAAAATTAGATTGGCTAAGTGGTTTATTAGACCTAGGTCTGGATTTTTATTTATGCTCTACACCCTTGCTTCCTGAGTTCGACCCCTACTTCCATGCCATTGTACATTTTTAGTAGGGTATAATAAATTTTAATCCTTGCTATTCATTCCTTGATTGATTGTGTGGGTTAATTATTGAATAACGGAGAGGCTTGAGTAGTCGCATCAGCGACAGTGAGTCTGACTTGTCAGACCACTATTTAGCGGCTCTCGCTTTTTCGCTTTTCAAATGGCACCGTTGCCGGGGAACATCGGCTTGTAGAGTACCTTTGGGTCTTTTAGTTACTTAGCCATTTTTGATTACTTGTCTCTTGTGCATCATTTGTTTTGAACTGTCTGACATCTCTTTTGTTTTCTTGCGAGGGACCGCTGACCGAGGAGGATCGCTTAGGGGATCCTGTGCAGCCTTGGGAGGAGGAGCTGGCTATTCTACCCTAGCCGGCAGGAGAGAGCAGGAGAACTAGAGAGAGAGAGAGATAGTGCTTTTATTTTTGTGAGAGAGAGTTATTTGTTTAATTTGTAATAATACAGGACTTGGACACTTGAACACTTCGGGCCTAATTTCCGGGTGTTTGTTCACTCGGGGGCTCACCGCGACTTTCTCATGTTTTATCGACTGTCATTTTCCGGTTTTGTTTTCTTTTTCATTTCTTTTGTGGATTGAGCTCTTAGATTTAGGCATTGCTTGATCGCTTAGATTAGGTCCAAACACCTTAACAACAATTGCATGTACCTATAGATCGTGCTTGGACTTAGTTTAATTAAACAACGAAGTCACTCTTCTTTGATCCGCGTGCCGCGAGCTCTCCCTGTAAAGCGCTTTCTCCTAACTCAAGTGTGTTGAGCAGAGGAGGGGTGAGCCTAGACCGGACCTTAGGATTGGAGTTGAGTGATTAGCTTGTGGTTCTTCACGCTAGCAGTTGCCTATCTTAGGATGATTTCCGCATTGCATACTGTCATATAGATTAGGTTTATAAATTTCTGCTTTGCATCCCGCATGGAGAGAGCTGGGATTCGCTGTAAGTCTTCTTACTTTGCATCCATCATTTAGGCACAAAGGTGAGATTTCCATCTTGGTGCCGACTTGCATTGGCTTTTCCTGACTCTTTTCTCCCTCTGATTTTGGACAAAGTAGGATAAAGAAAATACAAAATCGTTAGGCGCTTGTTTGAATCTACTCAAAAGAAGCGATAACACCAAAAAAATTAAAAAAGGGACTGCTAAGAAAAATTTGACCTAAATAAAATTGGTAATTGGACTCATTGATTGGGGAGAGTAACACCCTCACTTGTTTTCAGGTTGCATGGGAAGGTCTCCTTCCAAGTGAGGTGAGCGCTTCATAAGGATTAGAGCCAAAAACCCAACTTGTGGCTGCCTTGTGTATCGCCTGGATTTCTGAAGTATTGGCACTACTATCGTACGTAGTCGAGTAGGGCTTGGTCGCCAATGGTGACTCACTATTGCATGAGCATCGACCTTGTCCGAAGTACCGAGCATAGGCCACGCCTTCACGGGTATGTCTGTCTCACCGGCTGCGTCCGAGTAGGATCTTGCACGCTCACGGGTGATTCCGTTGCGAGCGAGATCCGAAGTATCGGTTTCGCCTATCGGCTTCCTCCCTCTATTTCTTTGGCTGAGTAGGGATCCAGGAAGGGTTACAAGGACCTTAAAAAGCGCAAGTTACAGGTTACACAGGAGGAGGACAAGTACGGGAATACTTTTCCGGCAGTACTCTCGCTCCTATAGGCGTAGCGCTCTAAGGACTCATTGAAAGATAAATTCCTGAAATCAAGATAAAAATTACAAAGATAAAAGCCGAACCTTCACGGCTTCATGTGTTGAATTGGTGAACTCCCTTGTCTTGTGTTTGGTTGCTAGTTACATTCTGGTCAAAGATCAAAAATATCGCGCCTTTGCGCAAATTTTGTTCTCCTTCCATTTGACCCTTGCTCATTGTGAGCCTTCTACTGTTTTACAATCCTTTTATTTCTTGTTTATCATCATGCTCTTCATCCAATATCTTTCCCTCTTGTCCTTCTCGAGATGTCGTCACACGGATGGTTTAGTCGGGACCTCGCCGACGCCCACATCGATTCCGTGCCGATAACATCTTCAATAAAGAGGGGTGATCTCCGAGAAGTTAATTCGGATCTTGCGAATGTCTCCTTGGACTCCCCTATTCTCGCCTCTTTCAATACTTGCCTTTCTCCAATAAATCCGCTATTCGGGATGGACTCGCAACCCGAACTAGCTCTTCTCCTTCCAATCAACCGGGATTACTCTTGTCCCCGATATAACCCCTTGTGGATGGAGGTCGATTTCAGTCAATATCATATGCTCCATTCACAACATTCTAGGATTGACCTTAATCCCAGATTCATTTCAACAGCAGGTGCTGAGAAAGATACTGATTAGGGTTTACTCCGTCATGCAGATCCTCTACCCGATCACAAGTCAGAGATTCAAGTGCAGTCTGAGATGGCAGGTGGAAGAGGAAAAGGACCACAGCCCCAGCAGGAGCCTGAAGTCAATATAGGGGAAGGACAATACACCACGCAGGGCAAGGTTAACAGTCAACTGTTGGCTTCCATTCAGGCCATTCAGCAGCAGTTAACTAATCAGGCCCTAGCCCAGACAGCCTTCCAGGACATGCTAAACGATCTGAGGAGGAGGGCCGATGCGAGAGACGACCGACGAGAGGATGACCTGAACTTCGATCCCAATTTCCATGAAGTCAATGATGAGTTTTCAGTGGGACCCGAATATGAAGCAGCAGAAGAAGATCCACCGCAGCCCAAGCCCACACTTAAGGAGACATACAACCCATGAGCAGGGCGCATCACTGAGTGGATTCAAGTTCCACGCATGCATGCCCACTTTGAGCTGAAGCCGTAATTTCTGTCACTGTTTCCCACTTTTCATGGGAATACCACTGAAGAACCATACATTTTTCTCAAGAACTTTAGCCGCATCTGTTCCACTGCTCACTACCCCGGAATCCCTCTGGATGTAGTCAAGATGATCGCGTTTCCCTTCAGCCTTCAAGACAAGGCCCTTTATTGGGTTGACCATCTTGGGAAGGTCGTCACCACCTGGGAGGAATTGAAATCTGCCTTTCTCCATAAATTCAATCCTCTTGGGAGATTAAATCAGATGCGCGCCCGGATCTCCAATTTCTGCCAGCAGCCCCACGAGACCATTTACGAAGCGTGGGAGAGATTTAAAGATCTGCAGGAGAAGTGCCCCCACCATGATATTCCAAAGACCAGTCTCGTGCAACACTTCTTTGGGGGGTTATCATTTGAGAGCCAAAAGCTTGTAGATGCAGCTTGCGGCGGTTCACATTTCAACAAGGACGAGGACGTGGTGTGGAACGTCTTCGAAGAAATGGCTGAAGGAGAAGCAGCCCAATCCTCGTCCAGAATCTACATGAAGCCACCAACCGCCATTAGCAAGCCAGTAAATATGGCCGCTCACACCGAGGACAAGGATGAGAGTTCCAACCTGAGCATCATTGGGAGCCACTTGTCCAAGGTGGACATCATTGAGAAGAGGTCACATGACCTCGAAAAACTGGCAGTCATTGAAAAGAGGACCCAAGGTCTGGAGAAGCTCGACCAGATCTACCAGCAGCTGGAGCAGCTCGTTCGAGCATTGAACGCTAACATGTGCAACTCTGTGTCTACCTCTGCAGAGCCGAGTGCTGAGAAGAAGGAGCCTGCCATGCAGCAACACCCTCAGTCGACTCCACAGCAGCCCCAACCGGTCCAGCATGTGTACTACGTGCAGGCCCCGGAGCAGCCCCCGCAGACCCAGACACAGATGGTTGTATATCAACCAGAGCCCCAGTCAGCATACTCCGAGCAGTTCTCTCCACCCCCGCCACTGATTCAGGAAATCAATGGCGTATGGAACAATGAAGCGCAGCTGACCCGTCCTCAGGGACATTCTCAGGGTCAGAACATGGGCAACATGCCCTATCATCAGCAGCAGCAGGGTGGGAGACCCTTCCAGCAGTCTTACCAGTACCAGCCTCCATCACACGGGAACACTTGGAGGCAGAACTACCAGCACGGTCCTCAGCAGTCCGGATATCGCGGACAGGGATATCACCAGCAATCGGCTGCTCAATACAATCAGAACAACTCACAGTACTCCTCCAACCCCCCTCCTCAACAATTTTCACAAGGTTATCAGTCGCAATCTCAGCCGCCATACCAGCATTCTAGACCCCAGCAGGGGGACTCCTCTGAGATTGTGCCAGTCAATCCGGCCCTGGCCTGTTTTGAGCAACTAATGAAGAATATGGCTCAGATGAACCAAAAGATCGATGACCTGACGGCAGCCAAAACCGTCATACCAGCCCAGGTCGAAGCTAACCCTAACAATTTCCGACGCAAGGAGCAGGTAGCCGGCAGTGTCCAACCCGAATCAGGTGAAATTAATTGTTTTTTATCTAACACTGTTACTCTCAGGAGCGGTAGGACACTCCAGCCATCGGCGACGACGAAGGGAAAGCATATTGCATCTGACGGGGAATCGTCAGTCCAGCCAACACCAGGGACAACCAGCATTTTGGGAGCAGCACCAACATCCAAAAAAACCACAAAGAAATGAAGAAAACAGAAAAACACAAAAAGATAGCAGCAACCTCGGTGGAGATCGGCCAGCATTGGAGATGCCTGCACCTGCCTAACAACCAGTTCCTGACAGGAGGAGCACCACACCTGCAGCGAGTCCAACTCCAGCACCTGAAGCCGAGCCTGTCATTTTTGGTCCGCAAATTGTAGATGAATCCATTCCTTTTAGTCATCTACCTGTAAACAACAATATGGACACTATTTTGAATGATATTGGTGAAGAGTTTGTAAATATTCCTTATCCTGAAGCAATGAAAAAACACAAAAAAATGAAAAATTTGAAAAATGCTTTGTCTGATCCTGCTATCATAGAAATCATTCAGAATTTGGTGCTGAATATGCCATTGATGAAAGCTCTTGAGTACATGCCCGCCGTAAAGAAAGGATTGAAAGAGGCATGCACGACCAAGCGCAGGCCGAACCCCCACAATTCTAGAAGCAAAGGTGGTAAGTCCGAAAAACACATTCTCACAATGGCCACGGTTAACGCCATCAGCAACCTCCAAGATAAAAAGCCAGATATGGGAGCACCTCTTGTGCGTTGCCAGATGTTTGATCAGGAATTCGAGCGAACACTTCTCGACAATGGATCATCTGTCAATTTGATGCCAGCCTCACTACTCACGGAGTTCAGGTTAGGACTGCTCAAGCCTACAAAGATGATTCTGCAGTTTGCAGACAAGTCAGTCAAGTGGCCTAGGGGCCTGTTGGAGGACGTGATCGTTACGGTTTAGGGAAAGTCATTCCCGGCCAATTTTGTGGTCTTAGATATGGATGTCCCCGCTCCATTGCTCCTTACCCCGATCATACTCGGAAGACCATTTCTGTGGACATCAAACGTAGTGGTGAATTATGGGACGGGAGAAATCACTTTTGGAGCTGGCAATGAAATTATCCGAGTTGAGACCCTGTCCGAAGGAATACCAACCGAGCAGACATCTACTTCATGTGCAAGAGTGATCGAGTACGCTGACGACTGCGACTTCCTAGCAGAAATTAAAGATACCAACCTATTCCTATATGACAATGAGATCCATGAACTCCTCTGTCCCAAGGAGGAAGTGGAGACCGCAGTCGAATTCCCCTTTATCAATCAAGATGAGGAACTTGCTGATGTACTACAAGATACTGATGTAGGGGTGATGTGCCTTCAGAACCAAGAGCCGAGGTTTGAAGCATTTTCTGATGAAGATGACATCATTGAGGAATTTTGTCAGGATCTGAGAGAAGAAACAGAGCAGTTTATGGTGGACACTGAACAGTTGAAAGAATCACCACCTGCACTAATAGCTGAGGTCACCACTGAAGCCGCTCAGACCCCGCCGGAGCTAAAACCTTTGCCCTCCAACATGAAGTATGCCTTCCTTGCGTGAGAACCTAATATGCACCCGGCCATTATCAATGCCCATCAGACCGAAGACCAAGAATCTCGTCTGATGAAGGTTCTTGAACGCAACCGCAAGGCAATAGGCTGGCGAATTTCTGATCTCCATGGGATCAATCCGTCACTTTGCTCACACCGCATCTTTCTGGAAGAAGATTGCAGGCCCTCTCAAGAACTGCAGAGAAGATTAAATCCGAACCTGCGGGAGGTTGTTATGAAAGAGATCCAGAAATGGTGCGATGCGAGATTTATCTATCCCATCTCCGACAGCAAATGGGTGAGCCCGCTGCATGTTGTGCCCAAGAAATCAGGGATCACCATTGTGAAGAATGACAAAGGAGAGGAGATTTCCACCAGAGTACCCACTTCTTGGCGAGTGTGCGTGGATTACAGAAGACTTAACCTCGCCACCAAGAAGGACCACTTTCCTCTACCCTTCATCGACCAGATCTTGGAGAGATTGGCCGCGAAGGAATACTTCTGCTTCTTGGATGGATACTCTGGGTATAATCAAGTTGCTATTGCTCCTGAAGATCAAGAGAAGACCACCTTCACCTATCCTTTTGGCACATATGCCTTCATACGGATGCCGTTCGGGCTTTGCAACGCCCCAGCCACATTTCAAAGGTGTATGCTTGCAGTCTTTGCCGATATGGTGGGCAACTTTCTCGAGGTCTTTATGGACGATTTTTCGGTCTACGGGGATTCATTTGATCAATGTCCGTACTATCTAGACCGAGTCTTCCGGAGGTGCTGCGAAGTCAATCTAGTGCTCTCTTGGGAGAAGAGCAATTTCATGGTGACTGAAGGAATCGTGCTGGGTCACGTTGTTTCTAAACGTGGCATGGAGGTTGACCCAGCCAAGGTGGATGTAATTTCCAAACTTGAGCCACCTACAAATATCAAGCAAGTTCGGTCATTCTTGGGCCATGTCGGTTTTTACCGACGATTCATCAAACATTTCAGCAAACTGGCCAGACCGTTGACTGAATTGCTCGGCAAGGACAATGAATTCATTGTAGACGATCGTGTGCTCCTTGCCTTTAATTAGTTGAAAGAGCTCATCACGCAGGCCCCTGTCCTACAGCCACCGATTTGGACTCAGCCTTTTGAGATTATGACCGACGCGCCAGATTATGCCATCGGGGCTGTACTGGGATAGAGGAAAGATAATGTACCATTTGCGATTCACTACGCTAGCCGAACGCTCGATGAAGCCCAGAGAAACTACACTGTCACTGAAAAGGAGCTGCTAGCGGTAGTCTTTGCTTTGGAAAAGTTCAGATCTTACCTCCTTGGGTCCAAAGTAATCATTTACACTGATCATTCGGCCATTCGGTATTTACAGCAGAAGAAGGAGGCCAAACCACGTCTCATCCGGTGGATCCTTCTCCTCTAGGAGTTTGACATGGAAATCAGAGATAAACCTGGGGTAAAGAATGTAGTGGCCGATCATCTGTCAAGGCTTCCTGAACTAGAGTCTCCTGAACTGAACCTGCAGCTGATCACAGAGACCTTCCCAGATGAGTCAATTCTGTCTGTCGCCTCACTTCCTTGGTATGCGGACATCGTGAACTATCTAGTTGCCAAGAAAAACCCACAGGACTGGCCTAAATTGAAAATAGACAGGTTCTTGTCTAAAATCCATTTCTACCAGTGGGAAGACCTGTATCTGTTTCGTGAGGGAGCAGATTGTATCTGGAGAAGGTGCATTCCTCAGGAGGAAGTTCCAAGTGTCCTCGCTTTATGTCATGATCAAGATTCTCGAGGACATCATTCAGGCAAACGGACGGCAGCAAAAGTTCTTCAAAGTGGCCTCTGGTGGCCTTCATTATTCAAAGATGCAGATGAGTATGTCAAATGTTGTACTGACTGCCAAAAGATGGGCGGAACCATAGGAATGAGAGACACAATGCCTCTGAAATACATTCAGATCTCAGACGTCTTTGACGCATGGGGCATTGACTTCATGGGCCCGTTTCCCAACAGTCAGGGTTATGAATATATTCTGCTTGCGGTCGATTATGTCAGTCGATGGGTGGAGGCTATTCCCGCCCGAGCCGCCGACAGTAGGACTGTCTGTCTATTCCTGAGAGATCACATCATAGCACGGTTCGGGATCCCCAAGATTCTCATATCTGACGAGGGTAGCCATTTCATAAACATGGAGGTGAAGAAGCTGACCCAAGAATTCTGCATTGAACATCGTGTTGCTTCACCCTACCACCCGCAGTCCAATGGCTTAGCTCAATGTTCAAACAGGGAGATCAAGACAATCTTACAGAAGCTTGTGCATCCGGATCGCAAGAACTGGTCTCAACTACTTGATTCCGTTCTTTGGGCTTATAGAACATCGTACAAGTCACCCTTGGGAATGTCTCCCTACCGCCTTGTGTATGGCAAGCCATGTCATCTGCCCGTTGAACTTATTCACAAATCTTTATGGGCCATTAACATCTGTAATTTGGACTCTAAGCAAGCAGGAAAGAACAGAAAACTGGATCTGAACAGATTACTGGAATTCAGAGATTACGCATATGACAACAGCCTGATGTACAAGGAGAAGGTTAAAACATGGCATGACAAGCATATCCGTCGCAAGTCCTTTGATCCAGGTCTGAAGGTGTGGTTGTTCGAAGCGAAATTGAAGATCTTTCCAGGCAAATTGAAGAGCAAATGGACTGGGCCGTTTTTGGTTAGGCAGGTGCGTGACAATGGAAGTGTATTGATATCCAATCTGTCAGCTGACGCACAGCCATTTGTAGTCAATGGACAGCTTCTGAAGCCATACCTTGAACATGACACATTCATGGCTGTCGTTGACTCAGTTCAAGTAATCTATGAGGATGAGCTGAATATCTCCAAAGAAGCAGTGAGAAGCGAAGCAGAACAAAACATTTTTGAATGATTTTTTGTCTTTTTCGTTTTCTTCTTTTCTTCTTTTCAATGTATTTTGTCCCCTTCTACCGAATTGATGCCATCCCTTTCATCATTGCTACACTTAGGATGTACTCTATCCTAAGTATAGGGGGGATGTGCATCCCGAGTTGCTCATATCCACTTTCATCCCTTTTTCTTCTTTTCTTCCTTTCTTCTTTTCCTCTTCTATTTTCTTAATCTATCAAAAAGGTGTCGCCCCTTGTAAACAGTTTTCTATACTTAGGACGTACTTTGTCCTAAGTATAGGGGGGTGTGCACCCCGAGGTAATTCTATTCTGTTCGATCCTCTCCATTGTCTCCTCTTCTTGTCTATACTTAGGGATACCTTACCCTAAGTATAGGGGGAGACAATCTGAGTACGATCTGTTCATTCCCACCCTTGACCCTCCCTGCCTTGTGTACAGTCTGCTATACTTAGGATTATTTGATCCTAAGTATAGGGGGGACTGTCGACTTCTCATTCGTTGATTCATTCATTTGTTTCAATCATTCTTTCGACTTGCCTATACTTAGTACGAGTTATGTCTTCTCTTTTCTCTCTGATCTATGAGGACATAGCTCAAGCTAAGTATAGGGGGTCGTATATACTGTGTATATACTTTAGCCATAACTCGTACTTTTGTATTTTCCTAATAATATGGCTAATTATTCTTTAAAATTCATTAAAATCCTTAATAAAAAGGTGTTTTGTTCCTCAAATTCTTTTGTGTACTTACTGATTAATAAATCAGGTGAAAATGTTTTTTTTGGCAAAATGTTTGAAAAATAGTTTGAAAATCTTTGTGAACATCTTTTGAAAACTATTTTGAAAATATTTTGTTACATGTTTTCAACCTGTGTAAAATTGTGTGGTTTGTAAAATTTCTTTTCTTTGTGTGAAAGAAAATGTTTAAAAATGATTTGCAAATGGTTTGAAAAATGGTTGCAAAAATGTTTTGAAAATCTATCTATACTGTTTTGAAAGCCTTTGCAAAATAATCTTCAAATGTGTGTACATGTTTGTAAAATGTTTGTCAAAATTATTTTGGACTATAGTTTTCAAAAATTGTGGGAAAAAGCTTGTGTCAAATAAGTTTGAGGAATATTTACATCACACCAAAATCCACTCTATGTACTTATAAAATTGAGCACTTACCCTTGTAAATTCTTAAAATCCACTTCTTGTAAATATAAGAAGCACTCCCGTGTACATATTTTCAACCTAGTTTTCAGCCAAAATCTTTTTGTTTTCAAAAACTCTAAAAACATTTGCAAAAGTAAAATCCAAAAAAATGCATGCATCATCTTTTAAAAAAAATCCATAAAAAGTTCAAAATCTTTGAAAATTGCATCACAAAAATATTTTCTGCATTGCATTGCATAGCATTCGCATTTTTCGGATTGAGTTTGATAGTTGAACGAGTCTAAGTAAAATCCGGAGATTGGAGCTTGATTGGACCTTAAAATATACCTAATAACAAGAACCTTATAGGAACTAGGGTTTGAGGTACTTCAGGTCTAGTTGACTTAATTCTTTGAGGATCATGAGACTTGGTTCAATGGATTCTTGACTGCCTAAGTAGAGTATTTCGGAGCACACGCACGACTCTTGTTGATAATGACCTAACTTGGACACCTGCACCTTTCACATGGCTCAACTCAGTTGGAGTGGTGAGGGGATTGGATTTGCCGGTATGAGACGCACACAAGTGGAAACATTTGTCCTCCTCTAGGGAGGAAAGTGCACCCCAACCCGTCCAGTGATAAGGAAGTCTAAAGACAGGAGGCTGTGGGTTGCGATAAAGCTTCAAAAGAGGGATAGTCTACTGGCTCAAGAGGAAAAACTCCTTATGTAAATGCTGTTGTATATAGTATTCAAAAAAAATGTTCAGGCATGTACAAAAATAAAAAGCCTGCAAGTATGTACAAAGTCAATAAGCAAGCTTGAGTTCCAAAGTCAAATATGTGAGCCTGTAGCAGGATGACTTGAATACACTGGTCTTGCATCCCAGGATAGGTAGCTACACTGGCTACCGTCCATTCTTCTCTTCACCCCCTCCTCTTGAGTCGGTTGCCACTTGAACTTAGAAGGGAATACCCCGCTCCTCGAGGATGGAGTCATTGGATTGTGGAATCATTGGGTTGTCGTACTGGAGAAGTCAGTTTCTTTGTCATTCTAGTTGGGGAGAGCCACCATCACTTACACTGTACAAGTCAGATTCATAGTCGTAAGAGTTTGCGTATGAGTTGAAGTATTTCTGACCTGGATATTGAGGAGACTTGGACAGAGTTTTGGGATTCTCAGGGACTGTTGGATTTCAAATCCGGTTCTCACTAAGGTTCCGCCCGCACTAAAATTCCAAAGGTCCGACTTAAGCTCCAAACTTTGATTTTGTGAAGACAAGTTTGATAATCAAATAAAATCCAAGTTCTTCTTTTTCTTTTCTTTTGCACTTATTGCATAAGTGTTTGCTAGGGACTAGCAAAGGTAAAGTATAGGGGGATGATGAATCCACATTTCATCATCTTTATTCTATCATTTCGGCCTCAAAAACCCTGGCAAATGCATGTAAATAGCCTTAATTCATGCATTTTAGCATTCATGCACATAGGTGTAAATAGTGTATAAAATGTGGTTTTTAAAAGCCAAAATTATAGAATAAATAAAAGAAAAGAAAAAGAATAAAATATTGTAAATATTTTATGACCCGAAACCCCGAGACCTAGGCATCTTGATGAATAGGTCGACAAGGAATAAAGTAGGGGGAGATAAGGGCCAAATACCTATATTTATTAATTCATTCTTTATTCATTTTGGGACCTATTTTTGGTTCCACTTTTTGTGTGTCAAATAAAGAAACTTTGTACATGAAAGTTGTAGATAATTAAATAAAGAAAAATATAAAATTGATTTCACAGAAAAAGAATGTACAGATTAAAAGTTATGGTCTGAATAAGAATCCAGAATCCCAACTTCCCAGACCCGTATCTCACAAATGAAAACTCCAAATGCAGCATACTCACCTTTAATTGTATATAGAATAAAATAAACTATTTAATGATGGTGGTTTCGCATTTGGCGGAGCTACGGTTTGAATGTTGAGTTTTGGACCCTCATTGTATAAGTGTACAGAATAAAATATTCAATTTATTCTTTATTAATTGTTTATTCATTTTTTTATTTTTATAATGTTGTCAATATTACTTCTAATAATTATGTACATTAAAATCAAAATAAAAATGCAAAGAAAACTCAAAATAAAAATAAACATATTTGATACTTAGGTATTATACCTATACTCATACCTATACATTTTATACTTATATTTTATTTAAAATACCAAACATCTCAGAAAAATAAAAGAAAAATAAATTTGTGTACATAAAAATATTTTATAATTTTAGAAATTAATAAATAAAAATAATAACATTAAAATACATAAAATAAAAATAAAAGAACAAAATATGTAGATATTATACCTATATAGGCCAAAATAAGTAACTTCTAAAATACATCTCATAAAATTAATTAAAATTCATAATAAAATACTTCATAAATTAATAAACATTTTTTATTTTTTAACCAAAATTAAATTCGTCCATTTACTATTTTATTTTGATTTTGAAATCATTTTTTCGAGGATTTTTCCTGGTTGGTCCACGTGGACCAACCAGGTTGGTCTGACCAGTTGACCTAGGTCAACTTCTGACCTTCTCCTCCAGACTTGTCAGAGTCTATTTTGTCTCTTCTTCTCGCATTTCTCTAGGGCTGACCTTGCATCGATTCGTGATGATGCCTTCTGCATTTTTGCTCCTCGATCAATGGTGATTCACGCCCTAGTGAAATCTGGGGCTGAAGACCAATGATCGAGGCGTTTCGAGCCTCGTCTTCCACGCCGTCCGTCAACCCTTCAAAATAGCACCTTGGACTTTGATTCAAACCTAATCCTTCTTCCGCCATTTTCAATCGAAAACCTCTACCTCTTCGTGCTCCTAGTGATAGTGGGAGTCGAATCGACCCGGGGTTCGAGTTGTTTGGTGTAGAATCGAAGTGATTTGACCCCTCGCCGGAGCTCCTCCGCGCCTTGCAGCCCGTCGTCTCTGGTGAGTTTCCTTCCCTTTTCTTTTCGTTCTCTTGTAGCCTTAGCGTAGAGTAGCTTAGCCTAGCAGCAGTTTTCGTTGTCTTCGCGTGAGTTGCCGTGAATCTTCGGTCGAAGCCACGACGGAGCTGAGCTCCGCCTCTCATTTCCGGCCACTCCAGTCTTCTACCGCCGCCAAGACCACCTCCTTCATCTTCCCCTTCACTCAGTCATCACGCAGCACCCCCCATTCACCTCGATCTCGCTCAGATCGAGTCGATCGAGCTTCCCTCTCCGCTGTTCGCCGGAGCTCATCGCTCGACCCACTCTCTGCCTCCATCGGATCACCTGAGACCACCATTTTGCTCGCCTGGTTTTTGCGCACTTAACCCTGCAGGTCCGAGCCCTAGAGAAGGCTCCATCGACCCTCATCGACTCTAGGACCACCCGCCCAGGTCGCCTCCGCCGTCCGAGCCATCCACGCCGCCTCCGCCTCGCCGGAGGCCACCATCAGACGCGGAAGGGCCCCAGGATCCTTTTGCCCTTGATCCAGGGGCCGGAGCGGCCATGTGTCGGCCGTAATCGCCGATCGAATCTCGCCGGGGAGGTGTTCTTCGTGAATCTCCCCCTGCCGTTGGATCAGAGGCCATCTCCAGAAGCCACGTACGCCGTTCGATCGTCCAGTACCCCAGCCGTCCGATCATCCATTGAAGATCTGATCTCAGCCATCCAGAACGAAGGGGTACGCACCGTCAGATGCGCGCCACGTGGATTAGTGAAACGTCATCGGCCGCACGATCGAGCCCGCGGGTATTTTGCATCTCCAACCCACGAATTTTTGTTTTTACTTTTTAGTCTAAAAACTTTCGTCTGAAGTTTAAAAAGTTTTGTAATAATTGCACTTAGGCCCTCACATCTTTACTATTTGCACTTAGGTCCACGCCATGTCACCTCACGTGACTGGGGCGCGTGCCTTTTGGGCATTTTGCACTATTTATCTCGAACTTTTGAGTATTTGCAGTTATACCCCTGTGCGTGGTTATTTAAATATGTTTGTGGGTTAATTGCATGTATGACCTGCCGGCTTTTAATATTTACAAATATGCCCCTGTGAAGGATATATCACGTGTTTTTGCGCATGTCTTTTTGGCGAAAATTGCACCTAAGCCCCTGGATGTTTTGATAATTGCATTTATGCCCCTGCCAGGCCTTTAACTTGTGCTTGCTAGATCTATTTACTTAAGGCCTCATTTCATTTCCAAAAATCCTAAAAATTTGAACTTAAGCTCCTGTTAACTTGTACTTCCACGCCCTAATTTTAGTTTCTGATTTTATTTTATTTTTGTATTTATTAAAAATCAAAAACATGCTTTTTATTCATTGTCTAGCTTAGAAAATACCAAAAAAAATATTAAAATACCTCTAAAAATTCCAAAAAAAATCCCTGTTGAAATAGCCAACTCAGTTCCTGTTTACTCTACATTTCATTCTCTTTATTTGAAAATTAGTGTGGAAAAATTTTGTGGCTGATTGGTAGTTTTAATCTCCATTTTACTCACAGTTAGTGCCTTCTTCACTATTTTCCTTTATTTCGGCCTTTTAAAATATCAAAAACACTTTGAAAAATACCTAAAAATCACAAAAACAGTAAAAAATCCTAAAAATATCAAAAACATTTTATTTCCGAATTTTTGGTTATTTTTTCATATTTTTATAAATACTTGATCTTCCCTTTTATTACATTGTCTTTATTTTCCAATATTGAAAAAAATATATAAAATATAAATTAAAAAAATCAGAAAATTAAAAATCAAAATACAAAATTGAAAATTAAATTAAAAAAAATTAAAATTAAAAACCCACAAAAAATTAGATTGGCTAAGTGGTTTATTAGACCTAGGTCTGGATTTTAATCTATGCTCTACACCCTTGCTTCCTGAGTTCGACCCCTACTTGCTTGCCATTGTACATTTTTGGTAGGGTATAATAAATTTTAATCCTTGCTATTCATTCCTTGATTGATTGTGTGGGTTAATTGTTGAAGAACGGAGAGGCTTGAGTAGTCGCATCAGCGACAGTGAGTATGACTTGTCAGACCACTATTTAGCGGCTCTCGCTTTTTCGCTTTTCAGCACCCGGGTACCAATCTCCTCTCCAGACCAACTCACAACTATAGTGATGCCCGTCTTCTTGGGCACCACATGTAATGGACTAACCCACTTGGAGTCGGAGATGGGGTATAGATAAAATCAACGCTCCACCATTTTGAGATCTCCTTCATGACAAACTCTTGATGGTTCGGGTTCAGCCGCCGCTGGAACTCACGTGACGACTTGGCATCCTCTTCAAGATAGATATGGTGGGAGTACAGGGCCGGACTTATCCCCTGGAGATCGGCTACGCTCCATCCTATCACCTTGGGTTCTTTTCAAGAACCTCCATCAAACGAGATTCTTGCTCCCCAGTCAAATCCGTTGAGATAATGACTAGGTACATCCCATGCTTGCCTGCAAGGAACCTATACTTCAGCGATTGCGGAAAGGGCTTCAGCTCTGGACAACTGGGAGTTGGCGGGTCTGGTGTCTAAAAGGTCTGAGTGAACGCAACCAAATCTGCATGGGAGAAGTCTCGCTGAACCTGAAAATCTGGTAAAGACTGCTCTGCTGGTGTCTCTATGCTCTGAATGGGGTCAATCTCCACCCTAGCTGCTGGCTCTATGGAAATCAGACATGGAATCATATCATCGAACTCTGCCAATCAATATATGACTCTGAGGGATCTAAATCTGAATCAAAGAGAAATCAACTGCCTCGCTATCTGGAACACGATCTGCTACCTGAAAGGTGTCCTGTAACAAGAATGTGCTCTCCAAGCTCTCCTCTACTGTAATCTGTGCATTAGCGAGATCTGAAGGTGAGAGGATGGCTCGTGAAACTAGGTCTGACCAAGCTGCTTCATCATCTGTAATCACAAAATAACACACCTGGTGGATGTCTCGCTCTATCTCTATCATCTGCTCTGAATCTGTGAGCGGCTCTGAGCAAGTTGTATCTTGCGCTCTGGTTTCATTGATCTTCTCTATTTGTACACTCTCGCCCTCGATGCGAAAGTACACCTTCCTGCTATCATGACCGGACACTACCTTGGCTGTGGACAAGAACGGGTGTCTTAAAATGATGGGGGTATCGGTCACAGATTTAGGGATCTCCATGTTCAACACAAAGAAGTCCATGGGTAATTTCAGTCCATGAATTGTGACGAGCACGTCCTTCAACAACCCCTTCGACCTCTTGACAGATCGATCAGCAAACTGAATGACCGTCCTGCTCTGTCGAAGAGGGCCAAGCTTGAATCAATCCAGTAAGGCTGTCGGAAGTAGGTTGATAGAAGAGTCGCTGTCTAATAGAGTCCGATCGAACCTCTGCTCATGTATGTGGCATCTAACATAGGGAGCTCCTACATCTGGCCTCTTGGATTGCATACGGTTCTGGATGGCGAAGCAGGTGGCGCGAGTAAGCACATGGATCTCTAAATGGTGGTTCTTCCTCTTCCTGCGAATGGTGGTCCTCTCTCTAAGGTTCCTCTGGAAGAGGGGGATATGCTCCAAGGCCTCCTGTAGAGTCAGTTGTATCTAGAATCTGCCTATCATCTGCTGGCTGAATTCTAACTGCTGTGATTTTTTTGAGTTTTCTTTTTTGGTCCCCTTAGCCAAGAGGAGTGCTTGGGGAAAGGGGATGGATGGACCCTCTTCAGATGGAGGGCTAGGATCGGGTCGCTGTTGTTGTGGCAAATTAGAATCCATACAAACATCTCCATGGAACACAAATGGAGTCACAAATGAAGAACCCTTTCCTTTATTACAAAAATAGTCCTGAGATACAATGACAGAAGGAAATGCACCAGGAATAGAAATGGTGGCCTCAGTACCACCCACAACATATGGACTTGTGGCATCATCACCGTAATCTGGCCCAGCATCAAATCTAGTGGCATCAGTACCACCTCCTGCCTCTAGTGAATTGACGGCCTCAGTACCATCAGCTGGATCAACATCCTTGGTGGTGTCAGCACCACCGTCATCATCATCATCATGAGCGGCATCAGCACCGCTCTCCTCCTCGTCTAGTGCTCCTGGATCTGCATGTAGTCATCGCTCAGACGAGGCGCCATCGGCTGGCATCTTACCGCTCCTAAGTGTAACAAAGACAACATCAAAAGTGTATGCAGAAATATCACCAAGTGAATCGCTAGGAGTGGTAACCTCTGTAAACTCTACCTGCTCAGATTTCCTCTTAAGGTTGTTCGAGTTTGGCTCAATCTCGGCGGGTATGGCAGCCATGCCCTTCATTATCTCTCTCATCTCCTGACGGAACTCGTCCATCTCCCTCCTGAAGGTAGCTTGTTGCTCGGAGATGAGGCAGGCTAGATCATCTAAAGCTGGGTTTTTATAGGCGGGCCCATGAGAACCGGACGGGTGGCCTCTCTGAAAGTGAGGCTGCTGCTGAGGATGAGAGGGATACTGCTGCTGAGGATGATATTGCTGGGGTTGTTGCTGCTGCCTCCATGATTGTCCCTACTAAAAGGGATGATGATCTGACTGCTGGTAGTGTAGCTGCAGATGTGGTTGTGGGAACTGGGGCTGCTGGTGCTGCTGGCTGATCTGGCCACCCTGATGTCGCGACCCCAATTCCGGGCCGTCGGATTCTCCCATAACCAGATCTGGTTACTCAGCAATAATTTATTCAGCAATCACAACTAATATTCAGAATTAGACTACAAATAAAGTATATTCAGAAAAAAGTATTTCAACACTTTTCTATTGACAAAATAAAGTTCAGATGATACATTGTCCCACTATAACCATTTACATGTACATCGTCTTGAAAGGAAAATATACCAAAGATTACTAACTACCTTACAAAGTAAAGCTATTTTGGTTGTCTGGATGTCTACTAAGGTCCTTGCGTTGGCTCACCGATACCTGTTGGGTTTTCCATAAATCATAGGATAAAAATTAGTGAATGTAAGTAATGAAGAAGGGAAAAGCAAACAAATGGGTAATTTTTCAAAACTTGTTATCACAAAAAGTTTCATTCCTTCTCATTAATTTAAGTACTATTCGTTTCTATTCCACGTCAGGGATTAGTCCAGGGAATTACCTCACCACTATAAGGACTCCGAAGCTGTGGACACTTCGAGATTGGAGATTGCGTTGATCTTGGTAAGCTTATGCCGCCGCACGTCGCCTCAACCAATCCTCCAATACTACCGTAACAATTTTCTTTTATTTTATTAAACAGGGTCTCAAACCCTCAGCCTGGAAAACAAATGAGCACACCGTCTTCGAGGACTCGGTTGCTTAAAAACACAGGCTAACATTTAATCATATAATCTAGCGGCTTTAAATACATATTCTCGTGACCCAGCCGCTATTGAACCACCCGTGCCTCCCCATGGCATGATCACATCTTCTGTCGTTCAACCCGAAGATATTGGCTCCCGGTACCACACATTACAAAACATTCATTTCATGCGCACTTATCATAACAGGGCAACTGTGTACCACCTAGGTAGGGAAACGCCAATACAGGTTCCTTCCGACAAACCTACAAGTTGCATGCCCGACCTGTAGTTCTACTCCCAGTCATCCTTAACATGACACATGATCCTTTTTAGGATTCAACTCAAACCACAACAATTTCCATGATGTAATTCTCTCGTTAAGTCTTCGATTTGCATAATCAACAATACTTAGTATAGACTCATATATATATATATATTATTCATATGCATATATACTCATATTTATGCCTATTTTAATTCCCAAACCCTAACTTTTAAAGATACCGCATCGATTTGATGCTTAAACCTTATTTTATTGGGAATCACAAAGCAACTGTTCAGGCTTTATCAAAAATAGCAAAAAATTAGGGTTCTTTATAGCACAGAACATAAAAACAAGAATTTCAATAATCTCGTTTGAAAACCCAATAGCAAATGGAAGGATTTCGTTACCTAATCGAGCTCTCTCTCGTGTATGCGAGGCTTTATCATGTTTCGTTTTTAGAAAGGATGTTTTAAGGCTCCTGAAAAGATCGAATTTCATTTTTGTATCAAAAACGCTAAGAACGTATCAAGAACGTGAAGAACGAACGAAGAACGCGAAGAAGACGAAGAACACGGAGAACACGAAGAACGCTAAGAACATATTTTCTCTTGAAATTTCAGCAGAGCTTCTCCTTATGCAGGGTGATATTTCTAGGAAAATTTCGGTAGAGTTTCCCCATATATCGGGACATATTTCTCAGAAAATTTCGGCAGAGTTTCCCCTTGTATCGGGACATATTTCTCGGAAAAATTTGGCAGAGTTTCCCCTTATATCAGGACATATTTCAAAATAAAAACGAAAAGAGTTTCCTCTATAAAATCAATCATGAGGAAAACAATATCAAAACTGATAGAATATACTCAAACAACAAGAGATGAAGAATCGGTAGACACCACGCATCTTAGGTGAGTGAATGTGCGACTAATCACAGGGTTCACTAACGTGCATAGCCGCCCGCACCTAAGTAGGGTAAAACACAGATTTCTCCATCAAAATAATTATAAAAGCATAATTGAAAGAATAGAAACATAAGCGATGGAGAATCGGTGGACACCACACGTCTTAGATGAGTGAGTGTGATGAATCACAAGGTTCACTGACGTGCATAGCCGCCCGCACCTAAGTAGGTTGTTACACAGATTTATCCTCGAACCACAACAGAAAACGAATCGGAAAGAAAGATGAATCAAGAACAAAGTTTGGAAGAAAAGAGGATGAATTGAAATCCTATCTTATGAAACAAACTAAGGGAGGATCATACCTTTCTCCTCCTAGTTCTCCCGGCAGCGCTTTGCTAGCGCTCCTCCCTCCCCTCCCACTCCTCCTCCCGACCTCTCGACCCTAACCCTTGGGGTGGTGGTGGTAGTGGAAATCATAGAGAATGAATGGGTAGGGGGGTTCTATTTATAGGCTCCATGAAACCACTAACCATGGTTAGAAAACCATGGTTTAGAACTTAACCATGGTTTAGCAGCCCATGGTTTTGGCCCATGGTTTTGGCCAAAACCTGTCCCAAACATGGGGCTTAAGTTGGAACATTCTAGATTAGCTAATGTCACTTAATTAACACTAATCGTGATTAACTTTCACTAATCGCTATTTAACTTTCGCGGTTTACGCTTATGTTTTGCTAACTATTGATTAGTGTTGATAATGATCATTAGCGGTTTTCCAATCCATCAATAGTTTCTTTAATCACACTTAATTAGTCTTAATGACAGTAATTATGGGTTAATGACTTCTTAACCCTCCTTACTTCTCTTTCTTCCGAAAATCATCATAAATCGAAACGAAGTCCGATTCACACGAAACAAATTCTGTTGGTTTTCTCTTGACGAGTCGGATTTTATTATATAGGATCCGAGATATGCCAAGTTCAAGGCTTTACAATTATAACAACCTTAAAGAAAGTCTCTTCCTCGAGACTAGAAATGCAGGCATAACAACCTTGAAGAGGATTGAAACCATAACAACCTTAAAGAGAATGAACACCATTTCATTTATAAAGAAGATATACAATACATAGTGTTATTACTCAAACAAGTAGGGGTATTTCTCTCTCATTTCCGCCTCAGGTTCCCATGTGGCTTCTTCAAACTCTTGGTTCCGCCATAATATTTTAACTAGAGGCACCTCTTAGTTTCTCAACTTCTTGATATCCCTGTCAAGTATTTGCAAAGGTAACTCTTGGTATGTCAAGTCTGGCTCAACATGTAAATCATCATAACTTATCTTATGCTCTGGATCCTTAACGTACTTTCTCAGATTTGATACATGAAAAACATCACATATTACCAAAAGATGTGGAGGAAGCGCAAGTCTATGGGCAACTTTTCCAATCCGCTGAATAATTTCAAAGGGACCCATGAACCTGGGTGCTAACTTCCCATGCATACCAAACCTTTGAATTCCTTTCATAGGTGATACTTAAAGAAAAACAAAGTCACCTACCTCAAACTCAAGGTCTCTTTGCCTAGTATCACTATAGCTTTTTTGGCGACTTTGAGCAGTCAATAGTCCTTTTCGAGCAAACTCTATAGCTTCCCGTGTCTCTTGCAGTGTATCTGAATCATAAATGTTCTTTATCCCAACCTCTTGCCAACACAAAGGAGTAGTACACCTACGTACATAAAGTGCTTCAAACAGTGCCATGACAATACTTGTAAGGTACCTGTTGTTGTATGTGAATTCTGCAAGAGGTAAATGTTTAATCCATGATCCCTTGCATTCTAAGGCACACGCTCGTAGCATATCCTCTAGTGTCTGAATCATACGTTCTGACTAACCATCTGTTTGTGGATGATATGCTGTACTCAAGCATTGTTGTGTACCTAAGGCTTTCATGAAGTTCTCCCAATAGTGTGAGGTGAATCGTGAATCTCGATCAGAAACTACTTCCTTCACAATACCATGGAGGCGAATCACATGTGTAATATATAACTCAGCAAGCTGGTCTAGAGTGAAAGATAAGCTTATCGGAATAAAGTGTGCTACCTTTGTCAGACGATCTATTATAACCTAGATACTATCTTTACTACCAGTCGTCTGAGGTAAGCCAGTAACGAAGTCCATGGAAATGCTTTCCCATTTCCACTCAGGTATAGGGAGCGGTTGCAATAATCCTAGTGGCTTTTGGTGTGAAGCCTTTACCTGCAGGCAAGTGAAACATGAATTCACAAACTCAGCAACATCTTTCTTCATTCCCGGTCACCAAAAGTATGAATGAAGATCCTTATACATCTTTGTAATTCCTGGATGAATAGATAATCTTGAGCAGTGCGCTTCACGTAGGATGTCTTTCCTTAGTTCAGGTGTGTTTGGTACACAAACTCTTTGTTGGTTATACAGTAACCCATCTTGTATCTGGAATCCTTCTATCTCATTCTTCTCAAGTTCTTGTCTTAACTCTTTAAGGACTAGATCATCCTCCTGTCCTTTCTTTATTCTATCCCAGATCTCTGGTTTGTATTGGTGAGGAATAGTTATAGTATTAGCACTACTATCAAATGGTTTCCATTCACTTAACGTTGATAGTAAACCCTAGAAGTGGATAGCACTCACCAACCTAGGTGAATAAGTTCTTCTGTTAAGGGCATCTGCTACGACGTTCCCCTTACTAGGGTGGTAGGAGATAGTGCAATCATAGTCTTTCAACAATTCTAGCCACCGTCTCTGTCTCATATTGAGTTCCTTCTAATTAAATGGATATTTCAAGCTTTTATGATCAGTGAAGATTTCAAAAGTAATACCATAGAGGTAATGTCTCCATTTCTTTAAAGCAAAAACTACAGCAGTGAAAAACGATAGAGCGAGAGCCGCTAAATAGTGATCTGACAAATCAGACTCATTGTCGCTAGGGCGACTACTCAAGCCTTCACGTTCGTCAATAATTAACCCATACAGTCAATCAAGCAATCAACAGCAAGGATTAAAATTTATTATACCCTACTAAAAATATATAATGGCAAGTAAGTAGGGGTCGAACTCAAGAAACAAGGGTGTAGAGCTAGCTAACAAGGGTAGCAAACGGGTACAAGTACCACTTAGCCAAATTAGCAAATTTTTTGTGGGTTTTTAATTTTATAATTTTTTATTTAGTTTTTAATTTTATGTTTTTGTATTTTGATTTTTAATTTTCTGATTTTATATATTCTTTTTCTCTTTTATATTTTTATATTTCTTTTTCAATAATAGAATATATATATATAAAGTATAAGAAAAGAGAGGATAAGGTATTTATACAAATAGGTAAAAATACTCAAAAATTAGGAAATGAAATATTTTTAGGTTTTTTATATTTATTCTAATGTTTTTGTGATTATTCTAGATTTTTCCTAATTTTTTGGTATTTTTTTAAAGTCAAAAATACTGAAAACAATGAATAAAAGGGCTAACCGAAATTAAAATGAGGATGAAAAATATCAAACAGTATCCGAAATTCCACAAATTAATTTTAAATCAAAGATAATAAAGCAGAGAAAATTCAGAGACAAAAATTATATTTTTAGGATTTTTGTAGAATTTTTAATATTTTTATAAAGGTTTTTGAGGTTTTGTAATTTTTAAGAGCTTTCTTTTGTATTTTTTATGATTTTTTGTCTGAAATTGAAAGACACTAAAACAAGCAAAAAAAATTTTTCGGGAATTTTCTGAGATGTTTTTATAATTTTTATGGGTTTTCTAATGCAAACAGTAGCAAAAATGCATGTTTTTGAATTTTTATAAATAGTAAAATGCAATAAAAATGGGAAATAAAAATATGGCGTGAATGAGAAAGCAATCATGAGCTTAACGTAATTTTTTGGTGATTTTTAGAGTTTCATAGATACATGCAATAAATAAAGGAAACAAAGAGAAAATACATTGCTAGCATGGGCATAAATGTAAATATATAAAAGTTACATGGAAAACATTGCAATTTCACCAAAAAGTCACACGCACAGCACGTGTTCTGCTGTTCACAGGGGTATAAATGTAAATATTAAAACTCGGCAGGGTCTGAGTGCAATTTACCCAAAACATATTATAATATCTACACACAGGGGAATATCTGCAATTAACAAAAAGCTATGGGTTTAAAATGCAAAATACCCAGGAAATTATCACGCGACTATGGGCGAGTCACTTATCCACGTGGCGCATCCAAGGGTCGAGGATGAGGCGCTGATGGAAGACTGATGCAGCTCGACTTGACACGTGGCGTCAATCAAACGGCTCGTACCCCTTCGCTCTCAGTGGTCTGGATTAGATCGTGAGAGGACGATCAGACGGCTGGAAGGCGGTCCGATCCTACGGATGCTGAGGGGCTGGAAGAGCTAAGCTGATCCGACGGCAGGGAGATAATGATGAAGAACACAGCCTGGAGGTCTCCTCGATCGCTGGTTCCGGCCGACGCACGACCTCCCCCAACCCCGGACCGAGGGCAAAATGGTCCTCGGAATCGTCTACGTCAAATGAAATCCTCAACCGAAGCGGAGGTGTCCTGAGATGCTCGGACAAGGGTGGTCGCCTGGTGGTTGCTTCTCTAAACTGTCGAGGCTCGATAGTGCCTAGTTGGGCTTGTTTCCTACAGGGGTTAGAAGCGGAGCAAAAATGCGAAGCGATTGGCGTCAAAATCGGGGGTGAATGGGTGCGAGATGAGGTCCGACGACAAGCTCCGGCGTACGGCGGAGATGGGATCTTATGTGGCTCGATCTGAGCAAGATCGAGGTGGATGGAGGGGTGATTCGTGATGATGGAGTGACAGAGAAGGAGATGGAGGTGACCGCGTAGGCTGTAGGTGACGGAGGTGGCTAGAAATAGAAGGCGGAGCGGAGCTCCGCCGTGAAGTGATTTGCGGATTCACGGTGAGCGAGTGAATGACAACTAAACTTGTTACTAACCAAAACTAACTAACGCTTAACCTAGGAAAAGCACACAGAAATGGGGCGAATGACTCACCGGGGAGACGAGCTCAAGGAGCTCGCAGTGGATGTTCGGCGATGAGGTAGATCAGCCTCAATTCAACTCTGGATGGCTTGAGTCGGGCTCTATGTGTTCCTACTGTCACCAGGGGCATGAAGAACTCAAGAGCAGGTACCGAGGATGGAGGAAGAGGGATCAAATCCAAAATGTAGGTCGAAGGGGTTTTTTGAAGAAGTGGCTCCGGCGTGACCTTCGATGCAGGATCACGGGCGAACGGGGAAGATCTTGGAAGATCTAATAGGCCAGCGTGAATCATGATGATACAGTGAACAAATCTCATGAAGGTACCCTCCTCTTCGAGCAACGGATTGATGGCGAAAAAATCAAGAAAACGAGGGTGTCGGATGTTCTGACAGGGGGCGCAGGGCTAGGACCAGGGAGTTGACCGGCGGGTCAACTTCCCAAGCCACCTGGTTGGTCCACGTGGACCAACCACGAAAATCCCTGGAAATAATATTTATAAATTACTTTAAAAATAGTAAATGATTTATATAATTTTAGGTTATTTAATAAAAAATGTTGGTTATTTTATAAGGTATTTTAATATGATTTTTAATTATTTTTATGAGGTATAAAATTAAAAGTTACCTTTTATACCTATATAGGTATATGTATTTGTATATTTTAATATTTTTTTTATTTTGTATATTTATTTTATTTATTTGTGTTTATTATTTTATAAATTTATAAAACATTTTTATATACTTAAATATATTTTCATTTAATTTTTCTGAAGTGTTTTGTACACTTAATAAAATAAAAGTGTTATTTGTACATGTATATGTATAGATATTATACCTATATACATGTATTTTAATTTTGTATTTCTTTTGTATTTTTATTCTGATTTTAATATACAAATGAATTATAAATATTATTTCCAAATTATAAAAATACAAAATTATAAAAAATAATGAATAAATAATAAAATGAATATTTTAATATGTACAAGTATACAAAAGGGGTCCAAAACTCAATCCGCCAAATGCAAAAATACTGCCATTAAATAGCTTATTTTAAATTATATACAGTTAAAGGTGAGTTTGATGCATTTGGAGTTTTTATTTGCGAGATACAGGTCTGGGAAGTTGGGATTCTATAATCTTAACCTGATCATAACTTTTTATCTGTACAATATTTTTGAGTGAAATCAATTTTGTATTTTTATTTATTTAATTATCTACAACTTTCATGTACAAAGTTTCTTTATTTGAAGTATAAAAAGTGGAACCAAAAATAGGTCCCAAAATGAATAAAGACTGGATAAAATCAAAGGAATTTTTATTGTATTTCGGTCGTTATCTCCCCCTACTTTATTCCTTGTCGACCTAGTCATCGAGATGCCTATGTCTCAGGGTTTCGGGTCATAAATTTTTTACAATATTTTATTCTTTTTCTTTTCTTTTCTTTATTCTATAATTTTCGCTTTAAAAACCGCATTTTGTACACTTTTTACACACATATGCATGAATGCTAAAATGCATGAATTAAGCCTATTTACACACATTTACTAGGGTTTTTAAGGCCAAAATGATAGAATAAAGATGATGAAACGTAGATTCATCAAGCAGCTAATTCAAGGTCATGTGTTGGGTAGTTCTTTTCATGTGTCATGAGTTGTCGTGATGCATACACAACTACCTTACCATGTTGCATAAGAACTACCCCAAGTCCTTCTTTAGATGCATCAGTGTACACTGTAAACCCTTCACTCCCAGAGGGTAGAGTAAAGATGGGTGCAGATGTTAGGCATTCTTTCTATGTTTGGAAACTAACTTCGCATGCATCTAACCATATGAATGGAACTTCCTTCTGGGTCAACCTAGTCATTGGCAATGCTATTCGTGAAAAGTCCTTCACAGATCTTCTATAATATCCAGCTAATCCCAGAAAAGATTGTATTTCCATGATAGTCTTCGGGCGTTCCCAACTCATCACCGCACTAACCTTTGTAGGATCAATTGATATACCTTCCCCAGAAATAACATGGCCTAAGAAAGATACTTCAGATAGACAGAAGTCACATTTGCTATATTTAGCATACATTTTGTTCTTCCTTAGAGTTTCAAGTGCCTGCCTGAGATGATGTTCATGCAGATACTTATCCTTGGAGTAAATAAGCACATCATCAATAAAGACTACTACAAAGTGATATAAGAACTCCTTAAATACTCTATTCATGAGACCCATGAAAGCTACTAGGGCATTTGTCAGTCCAAAAGGCATAACTGAGAATTCATAATGTCCATATCTAGTTTGAAAGGCTGTCTTGGGGATATCCACATCTTTTATCTTCAACAGATGGTATCCATATCTTAAGTCAATCTTGGAATACACAGCCGAACCCTGTAACTGGTCAAATATCATCTATACTTGGCAGAGGATACTTGTTCTTTACGGTGTTCTTGTTTAGTTGTCTATAGTCAATGCACAACCGCATTGACCCATCCTTTTTCCTGACAAATAAGACAGGTGCTCCCCATGGTGAAGTACTAGGATGAACGGATCCTTTATCTAATAGTTCTTGCAACTGTGCCTTTAACTCTCGTAACTCAGCTGGTGCCATCGTATATGGAGGGATAGAGATAGGTTGACTATCAGGAATAAGAGAGATTTCAAATTCAATCTCTCACTCAGGTGGTAATCCAGGTAGTTCCTCTGGAAATACATCAGGAAACTCGCACACTATGGGCACATCTTTTATCATTCTTTCTGACCCTGATGTAGTGGATACATAAGCTAAATAGCCTTGTCACCCTTGTTCTAACAGTTGTTGAGCCTTTAAAGTAGATATGTACTTGACATCATCATTGGATGTCTTTCCAATAAATTGGAACTCTATCGAGTTAGGAATGTGAAAAGTTACTGTCTTCCAGAAACAATCAAGGCATGCATGATGCCTTTCTAGCTAATCCATCCTAAGAATAAGATCAAAGTCATCCATTTCAATAAGTAATAAGGAAACATGTAACTGATGTCCTTCTATCAGTACTACACAATCATCCAGGATTTCTCGGATTATAAACACTTGTCCTCATGGTCCCTTGATCAGATAGGATTTTGTGCTTCTACTGGTACCTTACCCAAAGTGGGTACTAACTATCGAGAAATAAATGAATGTGAAGCACCAGAATCAAATAAGGCATGTATTGAAAAGCCATGAATAGTAACAATACCTCGTACGACCGTGCTTGAACTGTAGGCTTGTTCTTCAGTAATTGCATTAAGCTGGCCATTAGGAATAGGCAAGCTAGAACCCGCAACGCTTTGCGGTGGCTGTTGTGTAGGAGATGTTCCTTGTGAGCCACGAACTCTACCATGTCTTCCTCCGTGTGTTGATCCATTGTTCCTGGACCTCTCAACTGCGGACAATCTTTCCTAATGTGACCTTCTTGATGACAGTGATAACATGCACGTGTTCCTGTCTGAGCAGAAGACTCAACTACAGAGGTACTAGTTCCTGGTGCTGAGTTACGGGAAACCCCCTCTTCCTGATAATTCCTGACCCAAGGTCTGTGGTGAGCTTATATTGGAACCAGCTAGATGATAGAGACGATCCCTACGGTTATAATGTGCCTTGCTTTTGGATGGTCCACCATTAAAGTGGAAACTTCTTCTTTGACGGTTTTCATCCCTCTCCATCTCAATACGAGAGGCGATGTCCATTGCTTCATCTACGGTTGTAGCTCTAAAACCAGCAAGCTTTTCTCGCATATCTCCCTGAAGACCGCTAACGAATTTGATAAGACACTCTCGTGGTGAAGCTTCTTGAGCTGGTGAGTAATGTAGTAGCTCATTAAAGTGGATATGACAATCTCGTACTGTCTTAGAACCCTGATTGAGAGAAGCCAACTCTCTCCTCTTTAATTCTTCCCAATGAGAGGGACAGAAGTGAGCTCGGAAACTCTCTTCAAAGATATCCCATGGAATAGGATCTGTTAATTTCTTGGAAATTGCTCTCCACCATCGTCATGCGTAATCTGCTAGGGAGTAATCAGCAAAGTGCACCTAGGTGTCAACTGGTGCATGGATTATCCTCAACATCCTAGTAACGTCATCGATCCATAACTCAACCTCGGCAGGTGTCTCTACACCTTTGAATCGAGGAATTTTTCCCTTTCGGTAATTATCTAGTAATGTTTGGTGTCTAAGAAGGGCCTTATTCATTGCTCCTTCAGTCGGGGTAGGAGCAGACTCAGTTGAAGGATGGTAACCAGATTCTTCCTCAGAAAGATGGACAGAACCTTCAATCCTAGCATCCGTAGGCTTAGATGCCTCGGGTCTCTCAGCTTGTGTATTGAGCCTCTCCTCCAATGCTTGTTGCCTTTGCCCCATGTCTTTGAGCATTGCCATCATAGCCGCTAATTGTCTAGACACGTCCTGGTCTGCCAAGATCCTAAGATGAGTCAAGGTCAAAGGTTAGATCCTATATGTCTTAGCATGATGTACATAAGGGACAATGACTTCTGAATAGTACTGCAGTCATTTATTAAGATCAAAGGATCTTAATACAATCTTAGTTTTCTGAATACCGCTTATAGTTGTTAATTACTAAATAAATTACTGGAGTAACCAAGCTCTGATACCAATCTGTCGCGACCCCTATTCCGGACCGTCGGATCCCCCCATAATCAGATCTGGTTACTCAGCAATAATTTATTCAGCAATCACAACTATCATTCAGAAACAGACTACAAATAAAGTATATTCAGAAGAAAGTATTTCAACACTTTTTCATTCATAAAAAAAAAGTTCAAATGATACATTGTTCCACTATAACCATTTACATGTACATCGGCTTGAAAGGAAAATATACTAAAGTTTACTAACTACCTTACAATGTAAAGCTACTGTGGCTGTATAGATGTCTACTAAGGTCCTTGCGTTGGCTCACCGATACCTGTTGGGTTTTCCATAAATCATAGGACAAAAATTAGCGAATGCTAAGTAACGAAGAAGGGAAAAGCAAACAAATGGGTAATTTTTCAAAACTTGTTATCACAAAAAGTTTCATTCCCTCTCATTAATTTAAGTCCTATTCTTTTCTATTCCACGTCAAGGATTAGTCCAGGGAATTACCTCACCACTATAAGGACTCTGAAGCTGTGGACACTTTGGGATTGGAGATTGCGTTGATCTTAGTAAGCTTATGCCGGCGCACGTCGCCTCAACCAATCCTCCAATACTACCGAGACAATTTTCTTTTATTTTATTAAACAGGGTCTCAAACCCTCAGCCCGAAAAACAAATGAGCACACCGTCCTCGAGGACTCGGTTTTTTAAAACCTCATGCTAACATTTAATCATATAACCTAGCGGCTTTAAATACATATTCTCATGACCTAGCCGCTATTGAACCACCCGTGCCTCCACAAGGCACGACCACATCTTCCGTCGTTCAACTCGAAGATATTGGCTCCCGATACCACGCGTTGCAAAACATTCATTTCGTACGTACTTATCATAACAGGGCAACCGTGTACCACCTAGGTAGGGAAATGCCTATACGGGTTCCTTCCGACAAACCTATAGGTTGCATGCCCGACCTGTAGTTCTACTCCTAGTCATCCTTAACGAGACACATGATCCTTTTCATGATCCAACTCAAACCACATCAATTTCCATGATGTAATTCATTCGTTAAGTCTTCGATTTGCATAATCAGCAATACTTAATATAGACTCACATATATATATTATTCATATGCATATATACTCGTATTTATGTCTATTTTAACTCCCAAACCCTAACTTTTTAAAGCCACCGCATCGATTTGATGCTTAAACCTTATTTTAGTGGGAATCACAAAGCAACTGTTCAGATTTTATCAAAAATAGCCAAAAATTAGGGTTCTTTATAGCACAGAACATAAAATCAAGAATTTCAATAATCTCGTTTGAAAACCCAACAGAAAAAGGAAGGATTTCGTTACCTAATCGAGCTCTCTCTCGTGTATGCAAGGCTTTATCATGTTTCATTTTTAGAAAGGATGTTTTAAGGCTCCTGAAAAGATCGAATTACATTTTTGTATAAAAAACGCTAAGAACGTGTCAAGAACGCGAAGAACAAACGAAGAATGCAAAGAACACGAAGAACACATAGAACACGAAGAATGCCAAGAACATATTTTCTCTTGAAATTTCAGCAGAGCTTCTCCTTATATGGGGTGATATTACTATGAAAATTTCGGCAGTGTTTCCCCTTATATCGGGACATATTTCTCGAAAAATTTCGGCAAAGTTTCCCCTTGTATCGGGACATATTTCTTGGAAAATTTCGGCAGAGTTTCCCCTTATATCGAGACATATTTCAAAATAAAAATGAAAAGAGTTTCCTCTATAAAATCAATCGTTAGGAAAACAACAACAAAACTGAAAGAATATACTCAAACAACTAGAGTTGAAGAATCGGTAGACACCATGCATCTTAGGTGAGTGAATGTGACGAATCACAGGGTTCACTAACGTGCATAGCCGCCCGCACCTAAGTAGGGTATTACACAGATTTCTCCATCAAAATAAATATAAAAGCATAATTGAAAGAATAGAAACATAAGCGATGGAGAATCAGTAGACACCATACGTCTTAAATGAGTGAATGTGTGATGAATCACAGGGTTCACAGACGTGCATAATCGCCCGCACCTAAGTAGGGTGTTACACAGATTTATCTTTGAACCACAACAGAAAACGAATCGGAAAGAAAGATGAATCAAGAACAAAAGTTTGGAAGAAAAGAGGATGAATTGAAATCCTAGCTTATGAAACAAACTAAGAGAGGATCATACCTTTCTCCTCCTCGTTCTCCCAGCAATGCTTCGCTAGCGCTCCTCCCTCGCCTCCCACTCCTCCTCCCGACCTCACGACTCTAGCCCTTGGGGTGGTGGTAGTAGTGGAAATCGTAGAGAATGAATGGGTAGGGGGGTCTATTTATAGGCTCCAGAAAACCACTAACCATGGTTAGAAAACCATGGTTTAGACCTTAACCACGGTTTAGCAGCCCATGGTTTTGGCCAAAACCTATCCCAAACTTGGGGCTTAAGTTAGAACATTTCAGATGATTCTAGATTCGCTAATGACGCTTATTTAACACTAATCGTGATTAACTTTCACTAATCGCGATTTTACTTTCACGGTTTACGCTTATCTTTTGCTAACTATTGATTAGTGTTGCTAATGATCATTAGCGATTTTCCAATCCATCATTAGTTTCTTTAATCACACTTAATTAGTCTTAATGACAGTCATTATGGGTTAATGACTTCTTAACCCTCCTTACTTCTCTTTCTTCTGAAAATCATAACAAATCAAAACGAAGTCCGATTCACATGCAACAAATTCTGTTGGTTTTCTCTTGACGAGTCGGATCTTATTATATGGATACGAGATATGCCAAGTTCAAGGCTTTACACCTGAACTGGAGGCTACTGTTGGGAAGAGGTACCTCCTGTTGACCAACGGAATCCGGGATGGTTTCGTCGGATCCCAGGCTGAGGTCGGTCATACCAAATTCCGTTGACGTCCATCAACGGCTCCTGCTCGTAGGTGGGTGGGGGGAGAACTGCCAGGGGCTGATCCAGCTGGTAGACCACCATCTGGATGTCCTAAGATGGTGGTGGCTGGACATACGACTACTGCTGCTGCTAGAACGGCTCCGCCTGAATATAATGCACCTGTTAATGGGCAGATGGCTGGGTCGAGCTACTGCTGCTGGTGGGATCTGCTCGTGACCTGAGACGGGGCTGAGAAGCCATCTGTGCCTCTTGGAGATACATGATCTGGGTCTTCAGGTCACTCAACGTCCGTGCCATCTGATCAATCTGAGTCATGCCCTGGCACTGCTTCTTCCCAGTCATCTCGATGTGGTCCAACTTCTCGCTGATAATCCCCATATCAACGGTCGTCGACTCTGCCTGTGTTGCTGCTGTTGATGATGTAGATAGATCGGCATCAACCCGTGCTATCCTCTAATAGGACACGACATGTGGTGTGGGCTTCCCCTATGTATACAGTCTGGTCTGGGACATCACCATGTAGTTCTCCGCCATCTCCTCGTAGATGGCCCAGACCTGATCCTCATCCTTGGTGAAATAAGAACCCCTATAGAATGCATTGACTAGCCCCTGTAACTCCAGTGTAAGCCTGCAGAAGAAGATCTGGACAAGGATGGGCTTGGATATATCATGAAGGAAACACCGGTCTGTGAGCTCCCTGAACTTGTCCCATGCCTCGTGAAATTGCTCGTTGGGGAGCATGTAAAAGTTGCTGATCAGGGCCCTGCCTGCATTTGTCCGGCCGAGTGGTAGTACCTATTCAAGTACTCGTTCCGGAGCTGTTCCCATGATGTGACAAATCTCTCTAAGTGCTTCAGCCAGTTGGTTGCTCTATCTATAAGGGAGAATGAAAAGGACATCATCTTGATGGTGTCCTCGTCCACGAGATGATCGTGGACAGTACTGCATATCATCTCGAACTCTTGTAGATGGAGGTGTGACTCCTCAGCAGCGAGTCCCTGGAAACGGGGTAGAAGCTGAATCATCTTAGGCGGGAGCTTGAAATCTCCCAAAATGACCAGCAACTGGATCCATCTATGGGTCAGAGTTGCACCAGGGTTGTGCAACTCCCTCATCGGTCGTGTAGGTGCTGCTAGCTGTGCGGGCTCCTCAGGCTCTCTGGCATCAGGAATATCTCCTCCTCCACCGGCTCTGCGCTGCTCTCAGTCAGCTCTCATATTCTCCATCTCTTAGTGCATGTCCACCATGAAAGCCCCCTGATCCCTGATCTAACACTGCATGGTCTCTAGGGAGACTAACAAGGTGTTGTTGATGGCACCATGATCAAGTACATATGTCTAGTTTCTGCTGGGTCCATCGGTGCCCTCCTTACTGCTGACCATGGTCTCTACAAAGGCAAAAGAACCAAACTCAAGTGCTAATAAATCATCAACTGTCTGCTGCTATCTCTGCTCGGGCACCTCAATATTGTTAGATGGGTGGTCAAGGGGGAACATGGCAGAGTCAAACTCGGTTTGGAGAGAGGGTCTCTTCTCTCGTGAACCAACCTATACAAACGGGCCGGAGTGCTCGAAAGCGGTGCAGCCAGAGGCTGCCTAAGGGACCTCTGATGCATCATCTTGATGTGGTGAGTGAAGGCGGATGACATCTAGAAAAGCACACAAGATCGGGCAAGCAAACCCCCAATTCACCTACTCACGCAGAGCTGATGACCGTAAAGGTTCGGTCTTTTATCTTGTCGATTTTATTAGGTGATAAAACAGTCTTTCAGAGCGATTAAGCGAGATGTTGGGAATCCAACACTCCCAGGAGACTGTCCTGATCCCAAGGCTAGATCTTTCCCAGCCAGTACAAGTCGCGGTCGGTTTACCAGCTACCGGATCGACTCGCTCTATTAAGGATATCATGGCCCACTTTACCGGAGATCAGAGCAATCCTCACTAGAGAATGATTAACCCAAAACTAGTAGTCTGAAGAGAGATCGGATGTGGCTCTATCCTAGTGTGCGGGTCACTCTCTCGCTCATCCAAACCATACAATGAGGGAATTACTCTCCCAAGACAAATTTTTAGTTGAGATGTCTTTTAGGGTCAAGTGTGCTTAAGAAGTCCAATTTTATAATTTTTTTTAGGTATTTTTCAAATCAAACAATGCCTAACAAATTTTTCCGTTCTCTGAGCTATTTTAAGTCCAAAAACAGAGGGAGAAGGCAAAAAAGCTGATGCACGATCAAACAGGATGATGCATGCAGAGTAAGAAATGCTTGCCTGACTCCAGCTCTCTACATGCAGAGTGATCTGCACATAAAATAAAAGACTGAAAGTAAACTTATTATATGATGCAAGAAGAAATCAGCCTTAGACAAATAATTTATACTCGAGTAGAACAACAGCTAACGGGTCAACAAGAGGGGTCGAGGTCCGATCTCTAATGTCGATCGGTGTCCGCCACAACGGATCCTGCCAGCGATGTATACAACCTCTAGCAGCACATGACCCCTCAGGTGACCGAGTTAACTTTTTATTTGTGAATTAATTAATAAGGTCCAATTAACGATCTATAGGAACATATATGCAATTATGGTTGGGCCTAAATAATTACGTCACAATTAGAGAAAAAATCCTAAATCTAATGGCCAAAAACTTAGAGAATCAAAAAAAAGAAAATGCAATCAAAAACCAAAACTGGTGAAAATCCGCGGTGAGGTCCCCCGAGCACATCGGTGCTTGGCGAAACAGACCCTGAAACAATCACCAAGTTTGAGTCCAGATAGTTTGTCCAATATTATTCACTAATATGCAGAAAATAAATCTAAGCTAAACTAACTACACTACAGCTCTCCCGAACTTCTGCTCCTCCTCTCCTACGCTCTTCTGCACCTCGATGTAGAAAAAAGCCGCCTCCAAGTCACACGGGTGCCTCGGCTCTCCGAATATCGCCGCCCTCGCTCGTCGGGCCCTCGGGAGAAAAGCAGAACATAAAGTGTGCCAGTCCACAGTTATTATAAAAATAGAAAAATGATATAAAATAAAATAAAAGGAAAATAAATGCAAAAATAAAGATAAATACAAATAAAAATAAAAAGAAGAGAAACAAAAACAAAAATAAAATAAAAATAAAAAGAAATCAAAGAAAAGAAAAGAAAAGAAAAAAATAAAGCCGAAAAATGGAAAACCGACTACTATGTCGTGCTCCCTGGCAATGGTACCATTCTGATGAGGGTCCCGAGCGACTAAGGGTAAATGTTATAAATGGTCGTTGCGACCTCAATCACTCGGATCGAGCTCAATCAAGAAAAAGAAGACCACCAAAATAAAAATCAATCAAGCAAGCAAAGATAGCGGTCTCGCTAATTTATTTTACCTGGTATAGCTACCAGGGTCGAACACAGGGAGTACGTGATGCTTCTGCTATGAAGTTGTCAGAAATCAAAAAGGGAAAAGAAATGGTGGTTTTTTATAATTTTCATTTTTTTGTGATTTTTAATATATGAGAAAAAGATGAAAAGAACTAAAAAATCAACACTTAAACAATTATTCAAAGCACCAAAAATTCTCAAAAATTCGAAATAAAAATATTTTTGTGTTTTTAAGATATTCAAATGTTTTTGTTAATTTTTTAAGATTTTTCTGATTTTTAATTAATTTTCTAAAAATCAAACAACGCCAAAAATGACAAGTAGTGTACAGCTAGTATCTAAAGGCAAGTTAAAATTGCTTGAATGCCTATAAAATTCAAGCGACAATTTTATGTGAAACTATAAGAAAAATCCTAATTATAGAAGAAGAGAACACATTTTTTTAATTTTTTATGAATTTTTAATGATTTTTATAAGGTTTTTAGTCTTTTCAATTTTTATGGTTTTTATAAAATGGGAATAAAATAATAAAAATAACACAAAACAAATAAATAAGGATTTTTTCAGAATTTTTCCAGGTCTTTCAATATTTTAATGGATTTTTAAAAACAAATAGGAGTTATTTTTAAGGTTTTTGATTTTTAAAAATGCTAAACGAAAACAAAATAAAACCAAAAATTAATAGAAATTCCTACACCATAGCAGCAGCCACGTGTCAAAATTTCGTGATTTTTGGATAATATTTGCTATTTATTAAATTGAAAATCAAACACATAGCATACATGGACCAAATTGCAATTATTGAAACGTTCCCAGCCAAACAGTAATACTTGTGAACAATACTTGGCTTAGTTTGCAAAAATTTCAAGTCTGCACGTGGTCAGCACATACACCAGAACCACAGGGGCATAAATGCAAATTCCATTAATAAAATTCATTCATTAACATCCAAAAAGTTCAGGATGAAACATGCAAATAATACAAAAGTCATGTGGGGGAACCACGTGCTGCACAAATGGGAGGACTGGAAAGCAAATAACAGAAGCACAAGTTCCTATATGCAAAATGTCCAAAATAAAAACAATGGCTAAAGATATTTACAGGACTAAAGAGTAAATGGAAAATAAGATAGAGCCTAAGTGTAATTTACCCTTCTTTATTAGTGATCTAACTGTCATCAGCACCCACTAACGATAAGACATCTGAGCGCACGGGACACCGGTTCGATGATGGACTGCTGCAGGAAGATCCTCAGATGGATCGGACGGTCGAGACTCCTCGGATCATGGACGGCGATGATTAGAACTGGTGGGAACCTCGATCCAATGGCGGGACGACTCCTGGAAGAACGATGAAGAACTCACCGCCGATGAGCTTCGATCGGCCGATACGTGCGACAGAGACATCCTCCGGAGCTGCTCTGATGGGGAAAAGGATGCTGGCGACTATCCGCAGCTGTGACAATGCTCCGATGAGGCCTAGACCATCGGGAACAGCCCGGCGACACTGGGGTACCTAGAGCGACTGTGCCAGGATATCTTGACCTCCATATGAGGTCCCTTGATCTCAACACCTGCACAGAAAGGCTACTGGGTCGAGGGCAAAGTGCCTCGACCCGTCAGTACGCGGAATGGGTGGTCGATGAGGCGATGCGTGGCTCTCCGGCGAAGCGACGACGGAGGAAGGCCCGAGGCTTGTTCCTGGGACGAACGAGATGAATGGATCGACGTAGAAGGTGGGGAGTAGCCTAGCGAAGGTGCTACGATCGCCAGGATAGCGAATGGGGGATTCGATCATAGTGAACGAGGTCAAGGAACTCAGGTCGACCCAAACTCGAAAATCTAGAATCTAAAGTGCGCAAGAGGAAATCTAAGTTACCTAGTGAATGGAGTCGTCTAGGCTGAAGGTCAGGAACCTCCGGGGGTCTTTGCCTCGATGGGTCGACGTGTCCAGAGGCTGGGGCTCACCTCGCGGCGGAGCACGGTGGAGCATCACCGGACCTAAGGCTACAGGGCTCGAAACATCTCTACAGCGGCCTCTATCGCATGTTGTCACTCGTGGGTAGAGGCGGAGATCATCAGAGACAAGGGGGCGACCAAAGATGAGGAAGAAGAGGAGGCTCCAGGAGGTTTTATACGCTGCGGGGTCTGAGAAGTGTGGAGCAATGGTGCGCGAACGAAGGGACAGATCCCTAGCAGAATCATCGGGCGTAGGTCATGGATCATCCCTCAGTAATCGGAGTAGCGAGTTGGATGGAATGGTAGTCAGATCGAGCCATAGAAGTTAGGTGAAATCGGGCGAAACCGAGTCCGCGCAGAAATGAGTTCCAATTGGGGCAGTTGACAGAGGTCAACGACTCCGACGTGGCCCAATCAGGTGCGACGGGAGAAAAGACAAAATAGGCTAGACGACAAAATAACAAAAAATACAACAATAAACAAATAAAAAATAATAAATGATTTTAAATTAAAAAATAAATAAAATGAAAAATGTTCCATACTTTTCAAGGGGTTTTTATGTGATTTTTAACTATTTTTATAAAAACATAATTTATTATATATAGTATATTGTGTTATATACAGGTATAAAATACCTATGTATTTTATATAATTATTTTTATTTTCTTATTTTTCCATAAATACCCTAATTTTATTATTTATTTATTTCTTACATATTATTTGGAGCATGAAAATATTTTTGTTTTATTTTTAATGGTTATTTACCAGTATAAAATAAATAGATAGTGATGCATATTTACATGTATTATGTACAAGGTGATAGAGCGAGAATTATTTTTATTTTTATTTTATTTTTATAATTTTTGTTTTATTTTTAGAAATATATACAATGGGATAAAAACACCTTTTATTTTTATTTTTTTTAAAATAAATTATAAACATAAAAGGATGTGTATGTACAAGGTAGAATGGCCCTATCTCTCTCTACTTATTTTATTTGTCGATCAGGTCGATTCTGGATCCTCTCTTGGGTTCGGGTCACTCAATATTTAGTCTAAATATATCCTTCTTTTTTTTTTATTCTTTATTCTTTTATTCTTGCACAAATACATGCTAATTATTAAATAATTAACAAACGCATGCTTAATGTTAATTTATTGTATTTACAACTATATACATGATGCTTTGCAAGATAAGTAGCAAAAATAAAAGAATAAAGAGTGATGAATGAGTATTCGTCAGGCATGGAGGGTCAAGAGTGAGATGAACAGATTGTACTCGGAATGTTTCCCCCTATACTTAGGGTAAGATATCCCTAAGTATAGACAAGATGAGGGGATAGTGGAGAGGATCAAAGAATGAAAGAACTCGGGGTGCACACCCCCATATACTTAGGACAAAGTACATCCTAAGTATAGAAGACTGATAACAAGGGGTGACACCTTTTTGGTAGAAAAATGAAAATGAAAAGAAGAAAATATATATATGAAGATAGAAGAAAGATCGAAGAGGATATACGCATCACTCCCCCTATACTTAGGGTAAAAGTGCTTTAAGTATAGGCAACAACAAGAGTGATGAAATAGAACGAAGAAAGAACACTTAGTTCGTCCACCCCCTTATACTTAGGAGAATGTACGTCCTAAGAAAGGCACACATGAGAATGGGGTGGATGAGCGATACGGTGGATGGACGGAGGAAAATGAATACGAATATACAAGAGGATGGATGTACAAAGTTCAAGAAAGTATAAAAAAAACCTTCTTGCGAGATCACTGAGGAATAGATCTGATAAGGTGAAGGTAGATATTAGGGTCATCATTAGACACAAATCGATCAAGATCGACTTGAAGGTATCCTCAACAATCTAATAGTGTGCATGCACGAATCGGTAAGTGGAAGTAGTATGGTCATGTCCGGCTTGGGAAGTCTCAACTAAGTCAAAACAAAAGGGAATGAACTCATCTATGGAAGTAGTAAGGTCATGGTCGTCCTCAATGGTCTCAACTGAATCATCAATATCATCAAAAGGGTCGAATTCATATATAAAAGCAATAAGATCAAATTCGGCCTCATCGGTCTCATATACCCTTTTCTCTAAGGTATCAATTGTGTAAATTCTGTGGATGTCATCAGCACATCGCCAAGTACTAGAAGAGGGAGCTCCAAGGTCTTTGCTTTCTGAGTCTTCCTCCTTGGAGAGGAATTCTCGGGTCTCAGTAGAATCCAACATGCAACAAAAATATCTGATAATCTCATCAAGGTCATACTCCTCGGGGTCGCATAAGATAGGTGTAGTCGCATCAGGTGCAGGTCTTAGATTGGCAGTGGGTGTAGTAATGACCACATTGTTCACGTCATCGGGACGGAAGCATCTCTGGTGCTCCATAATCAATAACGACTCGCACAAAGGCGAGAAAGGATCGTCCCATGATGATTGGAGAGTGCTCCCTAGTGGAGGTCTCAATGGGAAATACGATAAAATTGACAGTATACCTCATGTCCTGAATCAAAACGACGGTGTTCTCAAGAATACCCTTCGACCTCTTTATTGATCCATCAATGAATTGAACAATCATCCTCTACCAATGAGAAGGGTATTATATTTATCAATGCTGCACTGTCAAGGAGAGTGCAATCACATAAATGGTCAAAGATATTGCAACTCACAGGAGGTGTGATAGTGTTCCCTTTCCTAGTAGAAGGGCAGTGGATGATGGCGTGGGCAGTTACCATGGTCAAGATATGACACTCAGGTCTGCTCCACCTCTTTCTCTTCTTGGGTTGAGGAGCAAATAAATGGGTCATGGCCTGGCGAAGTGGGGCATCAATGATCTCATGAATAGCGGCCACCACTTCGGGTTGAGTTAATATTTTTTTGAATCTTTGGATCTCCACCATACAAGGGAGGAGATAAGAATTAGCATATACAAATGGATTGCCAAGAGCAACCTATATAGTGGCATCCTCGGGGTCAAAGGTGGGACAAGAGGTGATTAAACATGTGGTCAAAGGATATGTCAGATGGGCTCTCTCCTCACAAAATAAATCAGCTAAGTGTCTCCCATATTATTTTTGTATTTTTAAATTGTCTCATTTTTTTGTATTTTGGCTGATTGTAAGCTCTCATAAGAATCCTCTAGTGAACCCATATCATCAAATGGTGGATTATCATTGTGGGTGGCTCTTATTTATACTAGTGAGGTCATCAATCCTCTATCTCATATTCTCCATCATGTAGGTTAAGTGCTCGAGGGTGGACTCCATGAGAGGTGACTCCAATAGATCAGACTCGGAAGTATGAGAAGATGGAAAATGTGAAGGTGGCAGTGGGTAAAAGTCTGAGGTCTGATACTGAGGATGAGGCAGATATATAGAATAAGAAAAATCAAGAGGAAAATCCTCTTCGTAAAATGGAGGTGGACTGGCTGGAGGGTACAAGGGACCCGTAAAATCTCGACAAAAATCACTCTAGGTGGCCATCCCCAAAATAAGATAAAATTATCGAGAGAGCACGATAGTCAAGTCAAAAGATGTGAAGAAAAAGATGCAAATGCATAAGAGGATTGAGTATGCACACAAGCAATCACAAACACACCCAAAATAAAACACACCCCTCAATTCACCTACTCAACTCGGTGAAGACTGTGAAAGTTTGGTCTTTTTATCTTGTCTTTTTTAGAGTTAGGTGAGGAATACAAAAGTTGTACAAAACACATAGGTTGGCTTATGGGATTTTGGCACTAGTAGTGTGTACGTGAGCAATCTAAAAAAATCAATGAGGGGATTATTCACCCCAAGACAATAATTTTTCTTTTCGATCTATTTTAGGATCAAGTAATTTTAGCAGTCTCAATTTTATTAATATTGCTTTTTTTATTTTTAATAGAAATGCACGAGCCTATTGAGGAGTCAATTCCTTTTAGCAATCATAGGTGATCAAAATCAGAGGGAGAGAGTTGAAAATGCAATGGGAGGCAAAATCAATGATGCATGCTAAAGCATAAATGCTCACCCTGCCTCCAGCTCTCTACATGCAAGGATGCCAAGCAGAATTGAAACCTATCTATATGAAAATGCAAGCTGATAAAATCTACCTAGGTATAGAAGTTGCTATTAGCATAAAGCACAAATGCTAATCACTGGGAAATGGAATCCAAAAGCCCCGTCTTGGGGATCTCTTCGGTGCTCATCACAGTGAGTCCTGAAAGTGCTCTGTAGAGTCCCTCTCGATGCTCGATCACAAATCAAGGAAATCACAATCAGGTAAAACCAATTTATGTGCAGTTGCTCCCCAACATTTGACAACTCGGATTTTGTGAGGGTCTAGAGTAGTCTACACGAGGCGAGAAGTACAATGTCGCTGAAGCGAGCGCTCACGAAACTCGGGTCAAACAACAATTAGCCCACAAATATTTATAAAAAAATACAAAATAAATTATGTAGTTAAAATTTTTTATAACTCTACAACAAATATGTGTATAGGTGCAAGTACGTGTAGAGGTCGAACACAGGGAGCAGAAAAGGATAAATTGGCCAAATGAATGCACAAAAATGATTGTGTAATCTTTGTCTATTTTTATGCGGGTTTTTAATTTTATAATTTTTATTTTATTTTAGTTTTTATATTTTTATATTTTGTTTTTCGTTAGATATTTTTATATTTTCTTTTTATATTTTTGTATTTTTGTATTTTATTTTTCTTTTAAACATATAATATAAGTTACGAAAGATTATATATACACTATAGGATAATACAATTATAAAAACTAATAAAAATACTTAAAATATAGAAAATAAAATATTTTTGGATTTGAATAATTTTTACTGCTTTTTTATTTTTTTAGTGAATTTGCTAATTTTTATATATTTTGAAAGTTCAAAATATCCCAAATCAGGGATTAAATAAATATCTGAAATTGAAATGAAGTGAAAAAATAGAAAAATAGGTCAAAAATTCTTCAAATCAATTTTTAATAGATATATAATATTATAAATAAAATCATAAAATAGAAAACACTATTTTGGAGGATTTTAGGAATTTTTACTCTTTATATACTAGATTTTCGATCTTTTTGATTTTTAGGCATTTATTTTTTTTATTTTTAGGGTTTTTAACTTTAGAGTTAGAAAAAAAATAAACATAAAATATATGTTTTGGGAATTTTTCAAAAATGCTTATATTTTTTAGCAATATTTTGTCAAATAAGATCTTTTTGTGCCATTTTTTATTTTTATAAAATAGGAAAAATGCTAAAATCGAAATTCAAAATTGTATCATGAATCTATAACACATCATGCATCTAATCCTATGTTTGGTGAATTTTTAGAGCATAATTGCTATTTTAAATAAATAGAAAAAAATTAAAAAGAAACTACAACCTTGCATGGGCATAAACGTAAATAAAATAAAAGTCAGGGGCCTTATTGCAATTTTCGCAAAATATCATAACTAGAATAAAAAGTTAGCGGGCCAAAGCAAAATACAATAAATATTAAGGGTCCTATTGTAAAATGCCTACGCCTCATACACACAGGCTCGTGAGGTGACGTGACAGAGAACCTACTAGCAAATAACAATAGTTCGGGGGATATTTTGCAATTTTTACAGAAATATATAATGGTATAGGCAATTTTATATTTAAATATTTAATTACAAAAATACATGGGTGGAAGATGCAAAATACCCAACTCAACGCAGGAGTGGACGTTTATGATCTAGCCACTTAACCATGTCACCACAGGAGCCCGTGATACCACTTCACATCCAAGGGCTAGTATCAGATCATGCAGTCGAAATTAACGGTTGAGGCGAGCGACGATCAGCGACACCTGCAAATCTGGGAAGAGGATCTTGATCCGACGATGCAAAGATAGTATGGAAGAACACTTGACGAATTTGCACAGGGCGGGTTTTAAATCGCTGACACGCATGTAGCCAAGCACCTGAAGCTCAACCAAAGGTCACTTCTCGTTCCTCTCAATGCCCTGTAGATCCCATCACCTTCAAAAATATCTGAGGACCATCAATGGGTCCATGGAGCTCGTAGTCTTCCTCACAATCCTGAGAGCTCTTTCCTGATGCAGATGAGGCTCAAACGCCTCCTTCTTCACCTGCAGAAAGTCTAGAGAACACGACGAAGATATGGTGAGCAAAAGAGGCTATTATTGGTGGAGATAGGTACTGAATGGTATGAGATGGAGATGTCAGATGAGGGATGGCAGAGAAAACCTCAAATCGTTAATTCAATGTTAATCAGGAGCTTTAGATGCGTTGGGTCAGTGAAGAAGCGGAGGAGGTTTCGAAATGGGGTGGAGGTGTAGGAGAAACATGGGTTTTTACGGTGAACAAAGACGGTGGCTGGAGCGGAGCTCCGATGAAGATTTAAGTCTAAATCTAGGCTAAATAATACGCATAAAACAATAATAAATGCTGGAAATGAAATCCTAGGACTACAACTAACTAGAGCTAAAGAATTCGAACCTTGACTGGCCGGAGGCCAGGAGATGAGGACCTCGACAGCCAGGTGGCCGGAGGTGGCTGGGAAGGGATCCTCTACCTTTTTCCTCATTGCGAAGATCACAGGGAGGCAGCTGTCTCCTGCCTCAAATCGATGGGACACTCTGAGGGGTCGAGAGTAGGAGAACGGACCAAGGAACAAAAATGGTGAAGGATATATATTTACAAGCATGGTGAAGGGGCATGGTTCGAGGAGTGATCACGAGTGAAGGATGAGGATATGTACAGGTCATGGATGGTAGATGTTCAAGAAAGATTTTTCATGAAAGGTCAACATCTCCTCGGGCAATGCATCGAGGGGGAAAATTCGAGCAAAGAGGGAAAAAGGCAATACTGTCAGAGGCTATGGTATAGGTCAGCTAGTTGACCAAGGTCAACTTGCAAGGCAATCAAGTTGGTCCACGAGGACCAACCTGAAATTATTTCTAAATTAATTAATAAATAATAAATGATTTCATTAAAATAAGGTATAAAATAAAAAATGTTTGTCATTTTCTGAAGTATTTTATTAATTTTTTATTTATTTTTTCGAGGTTATTTATTACAAGTTAATTTTTAGGGTATTATATAGGTATATTTATCTATGTATTAAGTCTTTTATTTTTATTTTTTATTTTGGTTTTATTTTTTTATTCCATTATTTTATATATTTAGAACTTATTTGTATATACTTAAGTATATTTTTATTGTATTTTTTTGATATAATATATATACTTAACAAAATAGGTATACTTATTCTATAAGTATAGTTTTTGTATATTCATCTCTGTATTTTATGTACTTTTTTATTTTAATATTTTATTAATGGTTTTATTTTAGTTTTAATATTCACATCAATTAAAATTAATATTTACAAAATTATAAAAAAAATAAAATTATAAAAATAATAAAGAGTAAATAAAATGAATATTTTATTCGAGTATATTATACAATAGGGGTCCAAAACCTAACTTTCACAACTTAAGTTAAAAAAATATGAAACCACCATCATTAAGTAGCTTATTAAAAGTTATAAATAATTTAAGTGATTTTGATATATTTTGAGTTTTTATTTGAGATATATGGGTCTGCGAAGTTAGGATTTTGGAATCTTATTCAAAGTACAATTTGTTTATTGTATATTATTTTTATGTAAAATCGATTTGTATTTTTTTGTATATTATTATCTATAATTTCATGTGCAAAGTTTATTTATTTGAGGTGTTAGAACTAGAAAATAAAATGGATTCAAAAAAATGAATAAATAATGAATAAATAAATGAGATTTTTATTGTATTATTGGCCCTTATCTCCCCCTTTTTTATTCCTTGTCGACCGAGTCATCAAGATGCCTAGGTCTCAGGGTTTTGGGTCATAAAAGACCTTTGTCATTTTATTCTTTATTCTATAATTTTGGCATTAAAAATAGTATTTTATACATTATTTATTCATCAAAGCATAGATGTTAAATTGTACAAATAAAGGGCATTTACATGCATTAGCTAGGGTTTTTAAGGCCAAAATGATAGAATAAAGGTGATGAAATGGAGATTCATCAGCCATGCCCTCATAGGGGTGTCTGTCTCATCATCTTGCGTTCGAGTGCCTCTCTTGTGAGGGAAGTAGTGGTTTAGCCTATTGGCTTCCTCTCTCTTTTCTTTTGTTAAGTAGCCCCCCATGACCGATATTGAGGACCTCAAAAAGTGCAGATCATATGATACAAAAGGAGGTGGAACAAGTATGTGGATACCTTATTGGCATTACACGCTCTCCTCGAGGGCTAGCCTCATAAGGACGTGTTAGAATTTTTGTCTGAATAACAACTCTAAAATTGAAAAAGATAAAATAGCTGAACTTTTATGTATTCACAAGAGTTGAGTTGGTGAATCCAAAGATCAAAGTCCCACGTACTTGTGCAATTTTGTCATTTCTCTTATTCATACTTCCTCTTGACCCTTGCTCATCGTGGGCCTTATACTGTTTTACACTCCATTTATTTCTTGTTCATCATCGTATCACATCTATCATGTACTTCATTTTCCCTTCAAGATGTGGACTCCAGGATGGTTTGGTAGAGACTCCGCCGATTACCACATCGAGTCCTCAAGTTCGACATCTCCAATAATTCAGGGCAACTCCCAGATACATGGTTCAGACTCTGCGAACCATCCTCAGGACTCCATTCTTCTTCTTCCTCCACAGACTAGGAAAATTCTCTTTCCATGTTCTGTCCCTTTTGGTTGGAAATTGATTTTAGTCCATACATCTATCCATCAATAATAAGATTCAGAATTGATCCTAATTCTGAATTATTCTCCCCATCTGGTGCATGCATGCGGACTGATCAAGATATCTTTCCCATTGTAGATCTTGACCCAGATTTAGAGCCCATATCACAATTAGATATAGAGATGGCTCCCACAGGTAGAGGAAAGGGATCGCATCTCCTCAACACAGAATAGAACATAGAACGGGGCATATACTAGAATGAGATTATCAGTCAGCTCTTGGACTCCATCCATGCCATCCAACAATAGCTAACTGATCAAGCATGACCCAGGTCGCCTTTCAAGAAATTCTTAATGACTTGAGGAGAAGGTCAGAAGGAAGAGGAGGAAACCAAGGAGGAGGTGATGATAATATCCATGGTGATGACAATTATAATCACTCTGCAGATGGACCTCGCAGAGGTGAGGGCAATGCAAGAAGAGGTCGGCCTAAGCCCACCTTAAAGAAGACTTACAACCCAGGGGTGGACTGCATTACTAAGTGGATCCAAATCCCACTGATCCACTAACATTTCGAGTTAAAGCCTCAACTCCTTTCGCTCCTCCCCAGCTTCCACGGGAAATCAAATGAGTAGCCTTACATTCATCTACAATAGTTAGACCATATCTGCAGCACCACGCATTACCCCAACATACATTCAACCTTCAGGACAAAGCTTTGTACTGAATCAATCACTTGAGGAAGCTGGTGACGACTTGGGAGGATTTGAAGTCCGCATTCCAACAGAAGTATTATCCCCTCGACTGTCTCAATCTCATGCGGTTGAAGATTGCCAACATCTCCTATTTACCCCAAGAGTCCATCCATGAGACCTGGGAACATTTAACGCCTATCATGACATATCGAGGACCAGCTTGGTCTAGCATTTTTTCGGGGTCTTACAGAAAATAGTCAATGTTTGGTTGACATTGCCTATGAAAGCTCTCACTTTAACACGGATGAGGATGCAGTTTGGCAGATTTTTGAGGAGATAGTCGAAGGAGAGGTTGTGCTTTCCTCATTTTCATTCCTTCCAGATTTAGCCACCATCACATATCCTCGAAAAGAATGTTAAAATCGTAGATAACCAGGAAGTAGACAGGTGTGACAACTCCGAATTGAGCATCATTAGGAGTCACCTATCTAAAGTAGTCATTATTGATAAGATGCCGCAGGACCTAGGGAAGCTCACTGGGATCGAGCAAGGCATGAAGGGCATGAACAAGCTCGACATTATTACCAAGCAACCAGAGCTGCTGGTAAACACCATCAATTCCTGCAACATAGTGACAGTCGCACCTGAGCCTCCAACTGAGAAAAAGGAGCAGTTAGTTCAGCAACCACCACAGCCAAGTCCCAATCCACCTCTGGTCCACCACGTATACTACGTGGAGATGCCCGAGCTGTAGTCGCCACAGCTACAGACACATATTGTTGTCTACCAACCACTTGAGTTCCAGCCTCAGTACATCGAGCCATATTCCCCACCTCCTCCACTCATTCAAGAGGTGAATGGTGTCTGTGACAACGATCAGCAGCTAACCCGTCCTCATGGACAACCACAAGGTCAACACAATTCTAGCCGGTCATTCCGCCAATAACAAGGAGGGCGGAACTATTCGCCCAACCTGGCCCATCATTAGCAGCCTCCGCAACAAGGATATACTTAGAGGAAGAACAACTACCAGCAGCAGTCTGGATACTGCCATCAGCAGTACCATCAAGCGATTATTCAATATCATCAATATTCCTTCCATCCCTACCAGCAATACCCTTCTCTTACTCCTCATCCTCCTTAGTATTCTTAGGGATATCAACAACAGCCTCCCTCTTAGTATCAGCAGAGTCAACAATCTCATCAGGTAGAATCTTCTAAGGTTACCCCGATTAACCATGCACTTGACAGTCTGGCCCAGCTAATAAAGAACATGGATGGGATGGGCCAGAAGATCGACGACCAAACGACCACCAAAACTACCATTCCGGCGCAAGTTGAAGCAAATCCAAATAATTCCTGTCACAAGGAGTAGGTAGTAGCAGTGTTCAACTTGAATCAGGTAGATATTGTTTTATCTAATATTGTAACTTGCATGAGTGGTAGGACACTCAAGCCGTCTGCACTTGCGAAGGGAAAACAACAAGCATCTGATGATGAATCTTCAGTCGATCTAGTCGATATGCAACACCAAGAAAAATACAAAAACTTGAGAAAATTCAAAAAATGCAAAAGGACAATCACAACCAAGGCAAACCCCTGCCAGTAAAGGAGAAGCCAACCGCAGTAGCAGTAGCCTAACCAGAGCCATCCGAAGGAGCCGAGTCTGCACCACTTTTTGGTCCACAACCTATAGATGATTTTAATCATTTTTGCCATCTACCTATACATAATGATATGAGCAACAATTTACCGCATTCAATTTCTTCTGATGTAAATATTCCTTTTCCGCAAGCAATTAAAGCAAAAACTGTAAAAAATTAAAAAAATACTTCATATGATCCCGAGATTGTGAGCATATTGCAAAATCTTATTCTTAAAATGTCAATGTTGAATGCCATGGAGTACATGCCAGCTATTAAAGAGTACTCAAAGAGGCATGTACTACAAAGAATACAAACAAAAGAAAGAGATAGAGAAAACCTAAGATGCACGTTCTGACCATGGCTATGGTCAATGCCGCTAGCAATCACCCACACAAACAGAAAGGAAAGGGCGCAATACTCATGCGATGCTAGATCTTTAACCAAGAATTCGAGCGCACATTGATCGGTAGTGGATCATCAATCAATTTATTACCTTATTCATTGCTTAAGGAATTCGGAGTTGGACCACTCGAGTCCATGAAAATTTTTCTGCAATTCGCGGATAGATCTGTCAAGCACCTAGGGGCATGTTAGAGGATGCCACTATTACAGTCCAAGGGATGTAGTTCGCTGTGGATTTCATTGTCCTTGATATGGACACCTCTATTCCTCTGCTTCATACCCCAATCATCCTCGATTGACCTTTCCTTTCAACAGCTGAGGTGGTGGTAGACTATGGTACTAGAGAGATTACATTCTGCTCCAGCAGCAACAAAGTGTTGATCAAGATGGTCCTAGAAGCCAAACCAGCTGAAGTGGCATCTGTTGCGAGAGTGCTTGAACCTCATGGCAAAGAACAGTGCGAAATTCAAGCTATGATCAGAGATACAGATTTGTTCCTTGATAGCAATGAGATACATGCATTCCTCTCTCTGGAGGAGGGTCAAGAAAACACAGTTGATTTTCCCGATGTCTTCGACGACAAGATTCTTGCTGATGGATATTCTAAGATTTTTGAATATCCATCCTCATCTGAGCAGGTTGAATTTGTTACAGATATGTGTGATATTATGAATTCTGAGTCTGAATGTATAGTGATGGGATGTCAATAGTTGAAAGAGCAGACACCTATCCCAGTTTCTGAAGTCACCATGAAGCTGACTCCTTCTCCTCCAGAGTTGAAACCTATACCCTCCAATATGATGTAACCTTCCTTGTGGGTGAGTCATACATGCATCCTATCATCATCAATTCACACATGACCGAAGAACAAGAGTGTCATATGTTTGAGGTTCTTGAAAGAAACCACAAGGCTATTGGTTAGAATATTACGAATATCCATGGGATAAATCCATCATTTTGCACACATCACATCTATCGTGAAGAAGATAGCAAGCCCTCTCATGAATTTCAGAGAAGATTGAATGCAAACCTGAGGGAGGTGGTTATGAAAGAAATTAAAAAGTGGTGTGATGTGGGATTTATCTATCCCATCTCCGATAGCAAATGGGTGAGTCCCTTGCATGTAGTGCCCAAGAAATCAGGGATCACCATAGTCACTAATGATAAAGGAGAGGTTATACAGACCCGAGTGTTGACCTCATGGTGTGTTTGTGTGGACTACAAATACTTAAATATTGCAGCCAAGAAGGATCACTTTCCAATGCGCTTCAACGACCAAATAGTCAAAAGAATTACTGCAAAGAAATATATCTGCTTCTTGGACGGCTACACCGAGTACAATCAAGTTGCCATCGCTCCAGAAGATTAGGAGAAGACCACCTTCACCTGACTGTTTGGAACATACGTCATCCGCAAAATGCCCTTTGGTCTGTGCAATGCACCTGCGACATTCCAGAGATGCATGTTGGTCGTGTTCGTTAGTATGGTGGGCACTTTTCTCAAAGTATTCATGGATGACTTCTCGGTGTATGATAATAGCTTCGATCAATGTCTTCGATACTTAGACTGAGTTTTGAAAAGATGTTGTGAGGTGAACCTCGTACTTTCATGGGAGAAGAGTCATTTCATGGTGACTAAAGAAATCGTGCTAGGTTACATCATCTCCAAGCGTGGCATGGAGGTTGACCCAGCAAAGATTGATGTAATTTCAAAACATAAGCCATCCACTAATATCATGCAAGTCCAATCATTTTTGGGGCACTCGATTTCTACAGAAGATTTATTAAGGACTTCAGTAAGATTGCCCGACGTCTGACTCCGTCGCTTGGTAAGGAGGCTGATTTTGCGGTCAATGACCAGGTCCTCGAATCCTTCAATCTCTTGAAGGATCTAATCACACATGCTCATATTCTCCAGTTGTCAGATCAATCTCTACCATTTAAGATCATGACAGATGCATCAAATTTCGTAATCGGTGTTGTGTTAGGACAAAGATGAGATGAGCTGACATTTGTAATTAATTATGCTAGTATAACACTTGATGAAGCTCAGAAAAATTATATAGTGACATAGAAAGAGCTATTTGTTGTAGTGTTTACGTTGGAGAAGTCCAGATCGCACCTCTTCGGATCAAGGGTTATTATCTACATTGAACATTCTGCCATAAAATACCTACAGAGAAAGAAAGATGGCAATCCTCATCTGATTCATTGGATTCTTAAACTACAAGAATTTGACATGGAAATTCAAGACAAACCAAGTATCAAAAATTTGGTGGTAGATCATCTCTTCAATATCATAGAAGTTGTAACCCTTGAGCAGAACTTCATTCTGATCATAGAGACCTTTCTAGATGAGGCAATCTTGTCTATCTCCTCTCTTCCCGGTACACATACATTATGAATTATCTTGTCTCCAAGAAAACTCCGCAGGACCAGTCGAAGATCAAGATTGATAAATTCTTGTCAGACATCCACTTTTATCAATGGGAGGATCCACATCTATTCAGAGAAGTTCCAAATTGCATCTGGAGGAGGTTTATATCTCAAGAATAGATAATCGGTCTCCTAGACCACTATCATAAGCTTGAAGCCAGTAGACACCATTCTACGGAAAAAAAAAGTACTTCAATGTGGCCTTTGGTGGCAAACTTTATTCTAGGATGCAGCGAACTATGCAAAGAAATGTATTGAGTGTCAGAGAATGGTAAGGAATATTAGTATGCGAGACACAATGCCTCTGAAATACATTCAGATTTTCGACGTCTTTGACACTTGGGGCATTGACTTCATGGGTCCATTCCCTAACAATTAGGGCTTTGAATACATCCCGGTCGCTGCCGACTATGTTAGCCGATGGGTTGAGGCAATCCCCACTAGAACCGCAGATTACTACATAGTCTGTCATTTTTTGAAGGTCAACATAATCTCATGGTTCAAGATTCCCAAAATTCTCATATTTGATGGGGGAGCCACTTCATAAACAAAGAGGTCAAGAATTTGACCATAGAATATGGCATTGAGCATCGTGTTGCAACGTCGTACCACCTGCAATTCATGGCTTGAAAGAATGATCAAATAGATATATCAAAACCATATTGCAGAAGCTTGTACAACCAGACAGGAAGAATTGGTCACAACTACTTGATTCAGTTCTATGGGAGTATCGCATGGCGTACAAGTCTCCCAATGGCATGTCTCCCTACCGTCTTGTTCATGGCAAGCCATGCCACCTTCTCGTGGAGTTAATTCACAAATCCTTATGGGCATTGAATATATGCAACCTTGATTCTGATAGAGTGGGAAAGAACCGAGAAGTCGATATGAACCATTTTCTAGAGTTTTGAGATTATGCATATGATAACACCCTTATGTACAAAGAGAATGTCAAGAAATGGCATGAAAAACACATACGTAGAAAGACTTTCGAACCTAGACAAAAGGTGTGGTTATTTGATGTGAAGTTAAAGATTTTCCTAGGCAAACTAAAGAGCAAATGGACTGGACCTTTCATTGTAAAAATTATACGTCACAACTGGAATTTACTGATATCGGAATAGTCACCTGACACACAATCATTTATAATTAACGGATAGTTGCTGAAGCCATATTTAGAGCATGACACATTCCTGTCCATTATCGATTCTATCGAGGTTGTATTTCAAGATGAGCTCCTAGATTCCAAATGATCATACGCTTAAGCAGAAAATCAAAAAATATATATTTTCCTTTTTCTAATTTTCTTTTCTTCTTTTCACTTTTGTTTTTCTAATTCTTTTGAAAAGGTGTTCACCCCTTTCATCATTGATATACTTAGGACGTACTTTGTCCTAAGTATAGGGGGTGAGCACCTCGAGTTGTTCATTCCATGATCCTTCACCCGTCTCCTAAACTCTTGATATTATGTCTATACTTAGGGATATTTCACCTTAAGTATTGGGGGGGGGGGGACAGGTTGAGCCGATGAGGCCATACATTCCCACACTTGACCCTCCCTGCCTTATGTACAATCTTCTATACTTAGAATTATTTCATCCTAAGTATAGGGGGGTGGTCAACTTCTCATTTGTTCGTTCTTTGGTTGTCGCAGTATAGACTTTTCTATACTTAGTACGAGTTATGTCTTCCTTTTTCTCTTTTATCTATGAGATAGCACAAGCTAAGTATAGTCAGGTCGTATATACGTTGTATATAACTTAGCCATAACTTGCTCTTTAGTATCTTCAAAAATATGGCGTACTAATAAAACAAACCAAAATTCTTTGTAAATGCAAGCAATGAATTGGGTTCAAAATGTTTTGCAAAATGATTGGAAAAATGGTTGAAAATGTCTTGAAAAAACTATTTGAAAACTGTTTGGAAAAACTTTTGTAAAATGCTTTCAAATCTTTGTAAAAAACATTTATTTGTAAAAAATTTTTTAATTTGTGTAAAGAAATTTTTTGAAAATATATTTGCAAATGATTTGAAAAATGGTTGCAAAATCTTTTGAAAAATTTATATATACATTTTGGAAAATATTTGCAAAATGATTTTCAATATTTGTGCATGTTTGTAAAAATGTTTGTCAAATTATTTACAAAAATAAGTTTTCAAAATATTTGCAAAAATGGTTTTAAATATTTTGGGAACCTTTTATAAATAATAGATCAAAAAATAGTTACAAAATATATAAAAACATGTGTATAAATCTTGTGGATAGTCACTAACTCTTAACTTGTAATTCCCTGTGTAAAATACACCATCACCCTTATAAATGTAGATGCACTCCTGTATAAATAGCTGTACAGATTCCTTTTACTAATCCTTATTTAAAAATCCCTAAAAATTTAAAAAATTCAAAACCTAGAAACATTTGTAAAATCTTTTCGAAAAGCTTCATAAAAATTTACAAAATTATTCCATAAATCCATAAAAAGTTCAAAATAGAAAATGATTCACGAACATTGTACATAACATTTGCATTTTTCGGAATGATCAAGACAATTGAACAAGTCTGAATAAAAGTCTGAAGATTGGATCTTGGTATAGACCTTAATGCACTTAATTTTAGAGGAATCCACTAAGAACTGGAATTGGGATACTTCAGGTTGCCTCGACTTAATTCTTTATGTTCCTTGAGACTATGTTCATGAGTCAATTCATTGTGTATAACTAGAACCCTTCATATCAATCGTAAGACTCTTGAGACAATGACTTGACTAGACACCATGTACTTAATACTTAGATCAACTCAGATGGGTTGTTGAAAGATCTTAGAGTCTAAGTTTGGACGATGCTAGGACACTTAGTCAAGGGTGGCTCAGGAACCATTCTTGGGGAATGCCAAAGCCGGTACTCTAACCCACTTCTTCCGGTAAACATGATAGCTAAAGATTGGAGACTGGATCGAGATAATGCTTCGGATGAGGAAAGGTCAGCAGGCGCAACTATTTCCAAGACCTCCAAAAATGGGCAGACCAAAAAGATGTTATATCCGTCGTGGCACAAACAAGAATGCAGTGTAATGCAAAGTCAAAGAAAAATCTAAAGAAGAAACCTACACCAAAAATTCCACCAAAAATATGAGCTTCAGAAAAAGCCTACTTCTTGATGAAGAATGGGTTACACCTATCAAGCTTCATAAGGTAATGAAGACTACATTGGTCTATTCCTAGTTCTTTTCCCTCTCTTCTATCTTCTTACCCTACACGGTTGTAAAGACTAACGGTAAGGGAATATCTATCTCCACGAGGAGGTGCTACCAGGTGAGCAGACTCTTTTATACTGATAATGTCAAACACATGGATCTATCATTTAAAAGTACCAGGAGTATGCGACCGAGAGAATGGCTCTGACCTGACCGTGAATAGAATTGGATGATAGGGTTATGGAACCTAAGGCTGTTGTGTCACATTTCCTAACTTTAGTGCAGTTCTGAACACACTAATAATCCAAAGGTCCTCTTCGAGCTCCAAACTTTGATTTTAATAAGATGAGTTTAAAGTTCAAAAAACATTCCAAGTTCTTTCTTTTTCTTTTCTTTATTTTCTTTTCTACACTTATATGCGTAAGTGTTTACTAGGGAGTAGCAAAAGCAAGTATGGTGGTGGGTGAAGAATCTACATTTCATCACCTTTACTCTTTCATTTTGGTCTTTAAACCCTGGCTAAATGCATGTATATATATCATTATTTTGCATAAAATAACCTTCTATTATTTACATTGTAAATATAGTATAAAATATTTTATTTAAATCCAAATTAAAAGAATAAAGAAACGAAAAGAAAAATAAATGAAATACCATGAGTATTGAATGATCCTAACCCTTGAGATCTAGGCATCATGATGATTGGATCAACAATGAATAAAGTAGGGGGAGATAAGGGCCAATAAATCAACAAAATCCTAATTTCCAATTCTTCAATAAAGATAATTTGGGACCTATTTTATTCTTTATTATTATACCTCAAATCAATAAACCTTGTACACAAAAGTTGTAGATAAAAATACATAGAAAATACAAAATTTACTTCATGTAAAAATAATGCAGAATGTGCTCTAATCACTAAAAATAAAAAGCCAAAATCCAAACTTCACAGATCTATATCTTCTCCATATTATTTCAAAATTAATCAAACTCTTTTGATTGTTTATCAAATTTAATAAGCTATTTAATGAATGTAGTTTCATTCAATTTGGAGTTAAGATGCAAAAAGTTATATTTTGGACCCCTATTATACATTATACCTGAACAAAATAATCATTTCATTTATTCTTTACATTTTTTATCTTTTTATATTTTATAATTTTGTATATATTATTTGTAACATATGTACAGAATTAAATTAAAATAAGACAACTAAAATTGCAAAAAAGTAAATAAGTATATCAAAATATATAGATGAGTTATACATACATATACCTATATAATAAATACGTATATTTATTTAAGTCAGCATATGACTTCACAAAAGGATAATAAAAATATATTTATATGTATTTTAAAAAGTTATAAATATATAAAATATGTAGATGAAATAATAAAAATAAAAATAAAAATAAAAACTTAATATATAGGTAAATTTACATATATTTATACTTGTAAAAAGTAACATACAACAAATAACCTCGAAAAAAACAAAAAACATATTAAATACTACATAAATAATAAATATTTTTATGTTTTAACCAAAAATTAAATAAATCATTTACTATTTTATTTTGATTTATTTTTATTTTAATTTCTTTTTTATCATATAGCAAGTTGACGTGGTCCAATGGGCGGGTGAGCTTGGTTGACCCGCTGGTCAACTAGTCCGCTAGCACCCTAGGCTTGTTAGGCCAGCTAACATGCTTATTTCCTCGATTTTTCCCTTCTTCATTTTGCATTATTTTGGGTTGATTCCTTCACTAATCTTGCTCATTGATTCATGTTCTTTCACGCAACTCTACATCATCGAGCAATGGAGCATCACATCGATCAGTGGCCTTGATCAGAGTCTCCATTCTATAGAACCAATCCTCCAACCCTTATTCAAACTTGATCCCTTTTGACCCATGAAATCACCAAATCTCTAAGAGTTCTAGGTTTCTAGTGACAGCAATGATCTCCACCGACTGTTTGGCGAGGAGGAAGAGGCACCGGGCGGTGATTCGGGCATTATCGGACACAAATAACGGATCTCGCTCCACGCTGCTTCATTCCTTGAGGTAGATCCCCAATCTAGACTTTCTTTATATTCCTACGACTTAGATTAGAGTAGGTTAGCATTCTCTTAGTTTAGCTCTATTTTGTGTTAAATAAGAGATTCGTAGTTCACTAGAGCTGAGCTGTGACGATTGTTTCCATCGTTCTCTACCCATCTTCTGACTCCTATTCCATCTCCATTTCGCTCCCTATCGCTTCTATTTCATCCCAGTCACCTCTAGCCTCATCAACCTTTCTCTGATCGAGATACCGACTCTCTAGCTCTACCACCTCACCAGAGAGCTACGCTTGACCTTGTCTAGCTCCATTTAACCGCGATCGGACCCTTAGAACCTTCTTCTTTTGTCGTTTGCTTTTCTGTAGGTTCCGGAGGTCCATGACCCCTCGCGGATCATGTTTTTTCAAAAGTCAAGGTACCTAGAGCCTCAAATCTCCTTCGACCTCCGGGGCTCCTCCGTTGGTCCTCGGACTCATCTGAAGCATCCAACAGCTTCGGAATGCTTCTAGGAAGCTTTGACACCTAGTGCCCAAGATTGTCGGAGTCGCTTGTAAGATCATATCAAACCTCGCCTCTTCAGGCATTCTTCCCTATTCTTCTTATGTGCTTCTCTATCATCTAATTAAGCTCCTACTCCAGGTCTTCCAGGTGCCATCAGATCACACCATCTTTAGTTGTCAGATCGAGCACTAGGATTTAATCCCAGTCATCTGCAATCGAAGCATCATCCACTAGCTGCTGCGTGACGCATGGCAAGTGACGCAAATCGAGCAGCCCACCAACACCTATAGGGGGTAATTTTTCTACATACCCTCAACTTTTGTATTTTATTTTTAATCCATAAAATATTTTCTATAGTGTAAAAAAATTTGAATAGTTTTCAATAGGACCCCTGTACTTGTGTTATTTACACTTAGGACCCTCGCCACATCATCTTACACACTCATACACGTTAGGTTGTGGGATTTTTGCAAGGACCAAATGGTGGTTTTGTGTTATTATTTGGTCCATTTAATTTATAATCCAATTTAAATCTTTTTAGATATTTTGCATATATGTCCTGTCGGTTTTGTAAATTGCATTTATACCTTGCTAGCATTGTATTAATTAAATATTCTAGAAAAATTATGTAGAGGCCTAGATAGTTGTCTTTTATGTTTATGGATAACATTTTTATTTAATTATATTTGTGGTTCAATCCCTATCAGTCTTGAACTTTTATTTATTTTATTAATTGCATTAAAAAACCATATTGTATCTAACAATTGTAGAAAATGTATTTTAAGACCATGATATAATATTAAATCACATATTGTTTTCTCAAGGTCATTTAAAGTATTTTTCTATATTTAAAAATCCAAAAATATTGCATTTATTCCCTATGTGCATTAAATTTCCATATAAATTAGAAAAATATTTGTAAATTTCTAAAAAAAATAGGAATTATTTATTATTGTATTTTGCACCTTTAGGCCAAAAATCACTAAAAAATTCAAAAGAAAACCAAAAAATTGCAAACCCTCTCTAATCCTAAAAAATATAAAACATTATTGAAAAAAATCCAAAAATGCATTTTTACTTTTGTATCTTATTTATTATATATATTATATATTACAATAAGTTTTGGAAAATTTTAAGCTATTTAGATATTTTTAAATTCCAAAACAATCTAGTTATATATTATAGCTCACTATTTTGCTATTTTTATTCAATTAAAAATACAACAAAATTAAAAAATAGATAAAAATCACAAAAATAGATTAAATATAAAAAAGTTAAAAAGATTTTATTTTGTGCATTTTGAGTATTTATAGGTATATTTATATATACTAACCTATATTGTATATTTTTACATATATTTACTTATTTTATTATTAGTATTATTGCTAAAAATACCAAAAATATATTCAATACCCTTAAAAATTAAAAAGTACTTCATCTAGGGTATTTTTCAGTTTTTTTTCTATTTTTATATAACTATTTTATTATATATATTTATTATATAGTATATATAATATATGGGGACCTTTCAAATAAGTTGGGGGCTTTTCTGAAATTGTAAAAGCCACTACGAATTTAGTAAAAACTCTGTAACAGTTTTGTAAAAGTATAAACTGCACATTGTAAAAAAATGAATTTTGTAAAATATAGCATCTAAATTTAAATCAGCATTTCCATCCATTATAATAATATTTTCATAATTTTATTTCACTATATATGTTGTGTTAATATTTATTATTATATGTATGAAACAAGAAATTGTAAAATATATTAGAAAGATGCCTAAATTGAGGGTGGCACACGATATATATGGTGAGACCCTGCCTCATTTGAAGTTTCTCCTATCATATATATATATATATATATATATATATATATATATCTCATATACATTTTTCACATATAAGAAAGAAAACTAAAAATAAAAAAATATAAAAATTAAAAAATTAAAACAAAAAATATAAATTAAAACTTAAAAATAAATATTCAAAACCCACAAAAAGTCAAAATCCTCATAAAAACATAAAAAATTAACTGTGTCCTTTTTTTTTCCAATTTGTGTGATCTATTACCTTGCTCCATGTGTTCGGCCTCTATACATACTTACACCTATATACATTATTTATAGAGTTATAATAAATTTATCTCCACCACTTGCTTTTGATTGCTTGATTATTCTTGTTGTGGGTTAATTATTGTGTGACATTCGGGTCTAGTGAGCGGTCGCCTCAATGATAGTGTTCCCACCTTGTGTGGAACATTAGGCCCTTGTAAAATATGTGTCAACAAGTCATAATGATGACTTGGTCGACAAGGAAGAAAGTGGGGGAGATGGTAAGACCAGCTGTACAAAATACAACTCAAAACCCTAATTTTAATTCATCAATAAATGCATTTTGGCACCTATTTTATTCTCTATTAATTAATCACTAAATAAATAAATCTTGAACATGAAATTTATACATAAAAATACAAAGAAAAATGTATAATTTGTTCAACACAAAAATAACACAGTGCACCCGAGATACATCGAATAAAAAGCCGCAATGAAAAATTCCCACACCTGAATCTCAACCATAGTGACTCAAAATTGACTAAACTCACTTTATTGTTCATAAAATTAATTTATCTATTTAATAAAGTTGGTTTCATTTTATTTGGAGTTAAGATGCAAAAGTTGGCTTTTGGGTCCATATTGTACTGTATACTTGTATATAGTATTCAAGATATTTATTCTTTATATTTTTACATTTATCATATTTTTCTATACTTGTAAATATTACTTGAAATACATGTAAATAATAAACATAAAATAAATACATGAAAAACACATTAAAATAAAGATTTTTTTAAAGTACATAGGTAAACTATACACATATAATATATAATTTTATTTATTTAAGTAGATAAATAATATCAAAAAAATAAAATAAAAATATCAAAATGTCTAATTAAATAAGTTATAAATACATAAATTATCTTAATATACTAATAAAATCTAAAAGATAGTCTAAAATAAAAAATGCTAAATACGTGTATGCATACCTATTTATTCTTTTGTTGACTTCCCAATCAACTCTCCCTTTGGTTCCTCTGACTTGTCAGAACGCCTCAAGTCCCCAACTTTCTCCCTTTCCCCTGTGAATTCTAATTATCAAACGACCTTGAGCTTTGAATAAATTCTATTAACGTGATCACTATGATTCTCGACCTAAAATTAGACCAAGTGATCATCATCGATTTAATTAAGATATGCATTGGAACTCATCACTTCACTTTATATATAAATAAATGTCTCCATTCTTTTTTGAAGTTTTATCCTCTTCTACCCATTTGTAACCCCTATCTTCAATCGACGGAGGTTCCTGGTGATAACAGGAACTTCATGGAAGTGTTTGCATGGAGAAAAGCAGCTGGAAGTGGAGATCTAAGACTTGCCTAAGCGTCTCCGAGGACCTTCTTCTTCTCCATGTTTTTGAGCAGTTAAGAGTTGTTTTCTTTCATGTTTTAGTTAGTCTTCTATTCATGCATCTTAGTTTAAACTTTAGTTTAATCGATTAGGGAGTAGTTTAGTGTGATTTTAGTATTTAAAATTATTGGATCCTTCAGGTCCAGCTCAAAATCCACTATCCCCCTTCTTGTCCAAACCTTGTTTTCACCTCGTCCTTGTTTCCCTTCACTTTCTACATATTTTTCCCATGTTCCTCTCTGATCTCACACAAATCGGAGTCTACGAGTTCCATCCTTTATCTCTTCGCTGGAGCTCCTCAATTTCCCCTCATCATTCGTAATTTTCATCAAATCCAAGACTTGTGACCTTCACATTTGTGTTCTCGTGGTAACCCTGTAGGTCTCGATCGAAGAAAACATCATCTGAGGCGAATTGAGTCTAGTGGAGGAAGCCCTAGGTGTTTGTCTTTTCTCAACCTCCAGGCCTTTTCTCAGCAAAGTCCGGAATTTCTCGACACCATCGTTCGATGCAGGAAGCCCCCAAGAGAATTTGAGACCTTCATCAACTCATGGGGTGGTTGGAGGATCGAGATCAAGCTGATCGAAACAACCCCATGCGGTAATCTTTCCCAGTTCATCCAGGAGATTCCCCCACCATCCGATCTAGCATCTCCTCCATAGTGTAAAACTACCGTTAGATGGGAGCATATATCACCATCCGATATCTCAGCAGGATCTAATCAAAGTTGTCCAACCATGAAGGGGTATAGGCCATCGGTGGAGTTACGCATGGATAAGTGAAGATCATCTGGTCGTTGGATCGCGTATGTGGAGGGTAAATTGCACATATGAGTCTCCATCTTTTTGTATTTCAGAATTAGTATTTAAGATTTTAATCTGCATTGTAAACTATTTATAATATTTACACATCAGACCCTATAATTTCTTATATTCACATCTAGGTCCTTTACTGACTCACCTCACGTGTCCCCCACGTGAGAGGGTACATTTTGCATTATAACACCTACAGGTTCATATATTCTATTTTAGTTTTAAAATTTGTAATATTAGTGTGAATTTTTGGGGTAAATTACACTAAGACCCTTGGAACTTTTTATTGCAAAAAATACCCCTTTCAGGTTGTTTATTTATTTCCTTACATTTTTATTTTTTATTAAATAGATCCAATAATCCAAAAATTATGGGAAAATTCTTGGGAATGCATGATATTGTGTTGATATTCACTCTATTTTTATTTAGCATTTCAATGCATTTTTCCATTTATTAAAAATCATTTTGTAGCTATTTATTCCTTATCTAGCTGCAAAAATGCAAAAAACAAATATATAACCAACTTTAAAAAATCCAAAAAAAGGTTATATATTACTATAATTAAAAAAATGTAGAACATTAAAAAATGAAGAACCCTAAAAAACTCATAAAAATAAAAAAATCCTTTACAAATACAAAAAAATGTTTCTATTCTATATTTTTCTTTGTTATATATAGTATGTATTAAATATAGTTTTGGGTAATTTTGGACTTATTACCTATTTTTAAACTCCAAAACGATTCGACCTATTTGCCTCATACAATATTTTATATATTTAAATAGATCAAAAATTCCGAATATTAGAAAAAAATATCAAACAATCACTGAGATAGAGAAAAAATATAAAAAAGAATAAAATATTTTATTTGGTAAATTTTTAGTAGTTTTAACTATTTTTATAAATATAAAACTCTATATAGGCTATTTATAATTTATATTATTTATATACATATTATCATTACTATTATTATTTATAAATACATATATGTATATATTAAAACCTTAAAAAAAATAAAAAGGATTGTTCTTATTTGTATTTTTTGTATTTTTACATATATTTATTATTTATTATATATTATTCTATCAAATACTATTATTATTTTACAGACAATGGCACATATATTATATCTTTAAAATCCAAAAAGAATAAAAATTTTGCAAAATTAAAAAGAAAAAGAAAATTAAAATAAAAAATAAACAAACATATATATATAAAGAATTAAAATTCATAAAAATCAAATATAATTAAAAACCGACAAAAATAAAAAATAAAAACACACAAAACACAAAAGTAGGTTGCTCTTTTGTCTCTACTCTCTTTTGCTCCTTGTGTTTGATATTGTACAATACTTACACCTACACACAACTATTCTAGATTTATAATAAATTTTACTCACACACATTGATCGCTTAATATTATCGTGGGTTGATTGTTGATTAGACATGCACTCGATGACACGATGATTGTTGATCTTATCGGATTAGCAGACTAAGGAACACCTATTTGTCAATACCATAGCTATCTTGATAATCATGCAGTTGTTGATCCAATGGTTGGATCATAGAGGTTGGTGCTGAGATGATATCTAAAGAATGAAATTGATGACTCAACCAACACAGTCAAATGATTGCTGGGAAAAGCATCTCCAATTTGAGAAAGAGATGACATCCTTACTCCAAAGATTGATATACAATCGATCTCTTGATGCAGGTCCTCTGCATAGGAATAGATATTAGTAGGGGTCAGATAAGTTAAGTCAGAGAGTTGACTTAACAAGATTGAATTATCAAGGACCTATGTCGTATGATGTCATCATATAGGTACACCTCCTTTGATCGGAGACAAATGTGTTACTATATGTTGGAGTATGTACATTTGGCGGATCATTAGGTTGATGACCTAATCAAGGTCTATACACCAATGAGAAGGTATGCATACAAGGGTATTTGAGTAATACGTTCTCTCAAAGGGATCATACAGGTGCACTGCTAAACCAAGAGACATGATCTCACTTATGAGGTATTGGGCATAATCAAATTCCATTGATGGTCATATTTCTTTGTAAGCATGACATTATTTATGGGTATGATATATGCTTTTGAAAAGCATAAGATCGATATCAACTCCCAATGATCAAGTGAGAAAGTTAATGATAAAATCCTGAAGAATATAGTTCAAATATGATTAGAACTTCAGCTTTATTCTAGGCCTTCCAGTATGCAAGATGTATGTGTATTAGTAATGTTCGAGGGTGATGCGATCTTAATCGATTGTATAACCATGACACTTACATTCCGAGGGAGTGATGAATCAGGTTTGGATTTTAGTGACAACACTCAGAAGTTAGTTATCCTATCTTGATCCAAATATTGGACACTGATCTGAATATGATTCAGATGTAATGCGAACATTGGATATTATACCTGGCTTGATCAAACATCTTTGAGTAGTTCTCTAGATCTAGATATAAGATTAAATATCATTATCCAAGTCACTATACATGAAATGTACCATCTCCATGTCCTTATCTCCAAGTATATGTGGAGAGGACACACTATTCTTGAAAGAATTCAAGAATAGTTCTATCATGATAATATATTAGTACAGGAAATTTGATGATTAATTTATATTTAATTATCATTAATAATGTAGATACAATTCACATTATTTGAGCATGTGTAGAGAAACATCTAAGATAATTAAATTGGAATTAGTTATCATAAATAAGATTAATGTGGATATCACTATCTACAATAATCATGGATATTGTGGATGTGATCCGTAATATCACAGAGAGACTTAATTGTGAATATGATTCACAATTTTTAAGTTAACATAAATTGGATTCACGTTATACAGTCAAATGTAAATGTGACTTTCATTTAATATTGGATGGTTGAATATGATTCACAAATATCAATGATTTATTTGCAATTGTCAGAAATAGTTTATAAATTATTTGGTGATATTTTGTTGATAAATAATTATAAGAATAAAGATTTAAAATAATGAAATTATAATAAAAGAAAATGGAGAGAGAAACTCTCTCTCCATTTTTCAAGGTGGACATCCACCCTCCAAATGAAGGAGGCTATATCCTTTCCTCATTCTTAAAAAGTGCCTCCCTTGTTTCCTCTTCATGAGAATTTGATTTAATTTGAGATTAAAACTTAGAGTAATAAATTAATAGTGACTTATTAATATTAAATTCTATTTTACTTGAAGCGCAAGTAAAATCTTTTAATCTGAATTACTCATTATTAATTAAGTGCATCCTAGCCATCTAATTTTGTATAAAAGAATGACAAACCCTAGTCTTCTTTTTACACACAATTAAGTTGAAGAAACCGTTATAACAACTCTCTCTCTTTCTCTTCACGTCACCTCTCTCTCTCTCTCTCAATTCCTTGTGGTCGTCCACCAAGGTATTGTTGAGAGCGAGATCGTTTTGCATTGCTGGACTGATTGCTCGTGGTTCTCGATATTCTTCGATGTCTCATGCATGTGAATGAGAAATAGGATTTCATGAGATTAAATCAGAAGTTTCCCTGCTCAAATCGTCTCTTTGGATTGTGGGAAGCATGCTTCTCATCCACTCGCGTACAACTGCTCTCTACGTCAGATCGAACTTGACACAGGAGGTCTATTCTCCTAGATACTCGTGGTTCATGATCATGCTTCAAGAGATAATCCTACTACTCATGTGATCTTGATGAAATGACACGAGAATGGTTCCCATGTCATGTGATTTCATTGAAAATTTTTAATCTTCTATGCCCAATCGAATAGTATGGCTAGTCGACTAAAATCGTATGCGATACGATCTGCACTCTTTTGTGATGCATAAAGCCTAATCTCTCACCTTTAAGTGATATCAGAATCTTGATCAAAGGTCTTGTATATGATCCAAACCCTAAGTGATCAAGGTTTTTGATATCGGATGTTCAGGAACATGTTTTTTTTGTATAGATGTTGATTTTTGCATATATGATATGTCTACTTTTTTTCCCTATTTTGAATAAAATTTTTGTATATTAAATCATGTTTATAATGTCTTAACATGTTCCCAAACGGTTTGCCAAAGGTTGACAATAATCGGGCACCGTTTTAGATTCGAAAATTTCTCGCGTTGTGTTGTTTTTTCCATAAAACTTGGATCTGAAACGAACTGATTTTTTGCCATAATTTTCCTATCATGAATCATGTTTAAAATATATTAATTATGTTAGGAATCAAAATAGTAAATCACTTGAATTTATTTCATTTAGTGGAGATGGGTCGAAAGATGATTGGATCCTCTTGATGATATTTTTAATGTCGTTTATCATTCAAAATTAATCATATAAATTATGAATTTGTCTTGATTAGATGTTGATTAAATATTTAGAGAAATATTTGATAACCATCAACTTTTATTGAATGATTGCCCCGTGACAAACCATAGCTTGAAACTACAATAGTTGTAGTTCAACACTTACATGCAAAAACAACTTATCTGGTTGATAAGTCTTGAATTTTAGATAAATTAAAGAGTTTTAAAATTCCTAAATTTCTAAATGATTATTCTATAATATCATATATAGTCGAAAGATCTATAAATCCTCTTAGTATAATTTGTACCATTTATATTATCTCAAATTGGAACGGTGATGGTGTCTAGGCTTGGATTTGCTAATGGGTTAACTAATTGACACTATGTGCCACATTTGCAATAGAAGCACTCCCTGTTAGCATTATTTATACATCCTGGTATGATTCATTTAAAGGAAAGGTAGCGTGAGATGTCTCTACATACTTTAACTACAATACTAGAATAATAAAACGTACTAGGTGATGAATCCACATTTCATCATCTTTATTCTATCATTTTGGCCTCAAAAACCCTGGCAAATGCCCATAAATAGCCTTAATTCTTGCATTTTAGCATCCATGCACATAGGTGTAAATAGTGTACAAAATGTGATTTTTAAAAGCCAAAATCATAGAATAAATAAAAGAAAAGAAAAAGAATAAAATATTGTAAATATTTTATGACCAGAAACCCCGAGACCTAGGCATCTTGATGAATAGGTCGACAAGGAATAAAGTAGGGGGAGATAAGGGCCAAATACCTATATTCATTAATTCATTCTTTATTTATTTTGGGACCTATTTTTGGTTCCACTTTTTGTGCATTAAATAAAGAAACTTTGTACATGAAAGTTTCAAGTAAATTAATAAAGAAAAATACAAAATTGATTTCACTGAAAAATAATGTACAGATAAAAAGTTATGGTCTGAATAAAAATCCAGAATCCCAACTTCCCAGACCCGTATCTCACAAATGAAAACTCCAAATGCAGCAAACTCACTTTAATTGTATATAGAATAAAATAATCTATTTAATGGTGGTGGTTTCGCATTTGGCAGAGCTACGGTTTGAAAGTTGAGTTTTGGACCCTCATTGTATACTTGTACAGATTAAAATATTCAATTTATTATTTATTCATTATTTTTGTATTTTTATATTTTTATAATTTTGTAATTAATACTTATAATGATTATGTACATTAAAATCAAAATAAAAATGCAAAGAAAACTCAAAATAAAAATAAATACATATATAGATCGTATTGGTATTATACCTATATTTATACCTATACATTTTATACTTATATTTTATATACCAAACATCTCAGAAAAATAAAATAAAAATAAATTTGTGTACATAAAAGTATTTTATAATTTTAGAAAATAATAAATAAAAATAATAACATTAAAATACATAAAATAAAAATAAAAGAACAAAATATATAGATATTATACCTATATAGGCCAAAATAAGTAACTTCTAAAATACATCTCATAAAATTAATTAAAATTCATAATAAAATACTTCATAAATTAATAAACATTTTTTATTTTTTAACCAAAATGAAATTCGTCCATTTACTATTTTATTTCGATTTTTGAAATCAATTTTTGAGGATTTTTCCTGGTTGGTCCACGTGGACCAACCAGGTTGGTCTGACAGTTGACCCAGGTCAACTGTCTGACCTTCTCCTCCAGACTTGTCAGAAGCGTTTTTGTCCCATCTTCTCGCCATTTTCTAGGCTCCACCTTGCACCAAATCGTGTCGATGCCTTCAGAGTTTTTGCTCCTCGATTAGTGGTCAATCACGCCAAAGTGATTTCTTGGGCTGAGGACCACTAATCGAGGCGTTTGACCCTCGTTCCTCTCGCCGTCCGTCAACCCTTCAAAAGAGCACCTCAGACTTCGATTCGAATTTTAATCATTCTTCCGCCATTTTCACCCTCAAACCCCTAGCCCTTCGTGCTCCTGGTGACAGCAGGCATCGAATCGAGCCTGGGTTCGAGGTATTTGGTGTAGAATCGAAGCGATTCGACCCTCGCCGGAGCTCTGCCCGAAGCCATCCACTTCCGTCTCCAGTGAGCTTCTCCCTCTTCTTTTTCCGTTTTCTGGTAGCATTAGTGTAGATTAGGGTAGGTTTACATCAGTTTAGTGTTTCATTTCGCCGATCACCGTGAACCCTCGATCGAAGCCACGGCGGAGCTGAGCTCCGCCCATCGTTTCCGGTCATTCCAGTCGTCTACCGCCGCCAAGACCACCTCCATTATCTTCCCCTTCGCTCAATCATCACGCAGCACCCCTCCAGATCCCTCGATCTCGCTCAGATCGAGCCATCGAGCTTCCCTCTTTGTCGTTCGCCAGAGCTCTTCGCCCGCACCAACTTTCGCCTCATTTGCACTATCAGACCCCACCATTTTGCTCGCCTAGTTTTTGTGGATCTAACCTTGCAGGTCCGAGCCCAAGAAAAGGCTCCCTCGACCATCGAAAGCTCCACCGCCCAGGTCGCCTTCCCCGTCCGACCACTCCACGCCGCCTCCGCTTCGCCGGAGGCCACCATCAGACGCGGAAGGCCCCTAGGAACCTTTTGCCCATGATCTGGGGGCCGGAGCGGCCGTGTGTCGGCCGCAATCGCCGATCGAAGCTCGCCGGGGAGGCGTTCTTTGTGAACCTTCCCCCGCCGTTGGATCAGACGCCATCTCCAGATGCCACGTACGCCGTCCGATCGTCCAGTATCCCCAGCCGTCCGATCGTCCATTGAAGATTTGATCTCATCCATCCAGAACGAAGGGGTACGCACCGTCAGATGCACGCCACGTGGATTAGTGAAACGCCATCGGCTGCACGATCGAGCCCGTGGGTATTTTGCATCTTCTACCCACGACTTTTTGTATTTACTTTTTATTCTAAAAACTTTCGTCTGAAGTTTAAAAAGTTTTGTAATATTTGCACTTAGGCCCTCACATTTTCACTATTTGCACTTTAGTCCGCGCCACATCACCTCACGTGACTGGGGCGCGTGCTTTTTGGGCATTTTGCACTTTTTATCCCGAACCTTTAAGTATTTGCAGTTATACCCTTGTGCGTGGTTATTTAAATATGTTTGCGGGTTAATTGCATGTATGCCCAGTCGGTTTTCATTAATTACAATTATGCCCCTGTGAATGATATATCACGTGTTCTACGCGTGCCCTTTTGGTGAAATTTGCATCTGAGCCCTGGATGTTTCTATAATTACATTTATACCCCTGCCAGGCTTAGGATTTTTGTGTTTTTAGTCTATTTATTTTAAGCCTCATTTAATTGCCAAAAATTCTCAAAAAATAGGTTTAAGCTCATATTTTCTTCTACTTTCACGCCACATTTTTAGTTTCTAATTTTATTGCATTTTTTTAGATTTATTAAAAATCAAAAACATGTTGTTTCAGCACTGTCTAGCTTAGAAAATACCAAAAAAAATATTAAAAGTTCTTAAAAAAATTCTAAAAATATTATTTGTTGTGTGTTTTGATCTACTTTATTTTCAATCCAAAAATCACTAAAAATTTCAAAAGAAAAACATAAAAAATTCAAAAATACATAAAAACTTCAAAAAAATATATAAAATCAAAGAAAACTCAGAAAAATAGAAACTCATCTCCTGTTTATTCCATATTTTATTGACTTTATTTGAAAATTAGTTTGGAAAATTTATGTGATTGTTAGCTATTTTTAATTTCCATTTTATCCCCAGCCAGCATTTTATTCACTATTTTGCTTCATTTTATTATTTAAAAATACCAAAAACATTTTGAAAATTACCCAAAAATCATAAAAACAGTAGAAAAATATAAAAAGACCAAAAAGATTTTATTTCTGAATTTTTGACTATTTTTGCATATTTTTATCAGTATTTTATCATCCCTTTTATTACATTGTCTTATTTTCCAATCTTGAAAAAGAAAATAGAAAAATATAAAATATAAAATTATAAAAATCAGAAAATAAAAAACCAAAATACAAAATTAAAAATTAAATAAAAAATATAAAAAAATAAAATTGAAAAAAAAACCCACAAAAAAATTAGATTGGCTAAGTGGCTTATTAGACCTAGGTTTGGATTTTTATCTTTGCTCTGCACCCTTGTTTCCTGTGTTCGACCCCTACTTGCTTGCCACTGTACATTTTTAGTAGGGTATAATAAATTTTAATCCTTGCTATTGATTGCTTTATTGATTGTGTGGGTTAATTGTTGAAAAACGAGGAGGCTTGAGTAGTCGCATCAGCGACAGTGAGTCTGATTTGTCAGACCACTATTTAACGGCTCTCGCATTTTCGCTTTTCAAATGGTGTCATTGCCGGGGAGCATCGGCTTGTAGAGTACCTTTGGGTCTTTTATTTGCTTAGCCATTTTTTATTATTTGTCTCTTGTGCATCATTTGTTTTAAACTGTCTGACATCTCTTTTGTTTTCTTACGAGGGACCGGTGACCTAGGAGGATCGCCTAGGGGATCCTGTGCATCCTTGAGAGGAGGAGCCGTCTATTCTATCCTAGCCGGCAGGAGAGAGCAGGAGAGCTAGAGAGAGAGAGATAGTTGCTTTTATTTTTGGTGAGAGAGAGTTATTTGTTTAATTTGTAATAATACAGGACTTAGACACTAGACACTTCAGGCCTAATTTCAAGGTGTTTGTTCACCTGGGGGCTCACCACGGTTTTCTCGTGTTTTCTCGACTGTTATTTTTCGGTTTTGATTTCTTTTTCATTTCTTTTGTGGATTGAGCTCTTAGATTTAGGCATTGCTTGATCGATTAGATTAGGTCCAAACACCTTAACATACAATTGCATGTACCTATAGATCGTGCTTGGACTTAGTTTAATTAAACAGCGAAGTCACTCTTCTTTGATCCGTGCGCCGCGAGCTCTCCCTATAAAGCGCTTTCTCCTAAACTCAAGTGTGTTGAGCAGAGGAGGGGTGAACCTAGACCGGACCTTAGGATTGGAGTTGAGTGATTAGCTTGTGGTTCTTCACGCTAGCAGTTGCCTATCTTAGGACAATTTCCGCATTACATACCACCATATAGATTAGGTTTATAAATTCTGCTTTGCATCCCGCATGGAGAGCGCTGGGATTCGTTGTAGGTCTTCTTACTTTGCATCCATCATTTAGGCACAAAGATGAGATTTCCATCTTGGTGCCGACTTGCATTGGCTTTTCCCGACTCTTTTCTCCCTCTGATTTTGGACAAAGTAGGATAAAGAAAACACAAAATTGTTAGGCGCTTGTTTGAATTCACTCAAAACAAGCGATAACACCAAAAAAATTAAAAAAGGGACTGCTAAGAAAACTTTGACCTAAATAAAATTGGTAATTGGACTCATTGATTGGGGAGAGTAACACCCTCACTTGTTTTCAGGTTGCATGGAAAGGTCTCCTTCCAAGTGAGGTGAGCGCTTCGTAAGGATTAGAGCCAAAAACCCAACTTGTGGTTGCCTTGTGTATCGCCTGGATTTCCGAAGTATTAGCGCTACTATCGTACATAGGCGAGTAGGGCTTGGTCATCATTGGTGACTCACTATTGTGTGAGCATCGACCTTGTCCGAAGTACCGAGCATAGGCCACGCCTTCACGGGTGTGTCTGTCTCACCGTCTGCGTCCGAGTAGGATCTTGCACGCTCACGGGTGATTCCGTTGCGAGCGAGATCCGAAGTATCAGTTTCGCCTATCGGCTTCCTCCCTCTATTTCTTTAGCTGAGTAGGGATCCAGGAAGGGTTACAAGGACCTTAAAAAGCGCAAGTTACTGGTTACACAGGAGGAGGACAAGTACGGGAATACTTTTCCGGCAGTACTCTCGCTCCTATATGCGTAGCGCTCTAAGGACTCGTTGAAATATAACTTCCTGAATTCAAGCTAAAACCGACAAGATAATAGCCGAACTTTCACGACTTCATGTGTTGAGTTGGTGAACTTACCCCGGATTTGTGTTTGATTGCTAGTTACATTTAGGTCAAGATCAAAAATATCGCGCCTTTGCGCAAATTGTGAGCCTTCTACTGTTTTACAATCCTTTTATTTCTTGTTTATCATCGTGCTCTTTATCCAACATCTTTTCCTCTCGGCCTTCTCGAGAGGTCGTCACACGGATGGTTTAGTCGGGACCTCGTCGACGCCCATATCGATTCTGTGCCGGTAACATCTTCAATAAAGAGGGGTGATCTCCAAGAAGTTAATTCGGATCTTGTGAATGTCTCCATGGACTCCCCTATTCTCGCCTCTTTCAATACTTGCCTTTCTCCAATAAATCAGCTATTCGGGATGGACTCGCAACCCAAACTAGCTCTTCCCCTTCCAATCAACCGGGATTACTCTTGTCCCCGAAATAACCCCTTGTGGATGGAGGTCAATTTCAGTCAATATCATATGCTCCATTCACAACATTCTGGGATTGACCTTAATCCCAGATTCATCTCAACGGCAGGTGCTGAGGAAGATACTGATCAGGGTTTACTCCGTCATGCAGATTCTCCACCCGATCATGAGTCAGAGATTCAAGTGCAGTCTGAGATGGCAGGAGGAAGAGGAAAAGGACCACAGCCCCAGCAGGAGCCTGAAGTCAATACAGGGGAAGGGCAATACACCACGCAGGGCGAGGTTAACAGTCAACTACTGGCTTCCATTCAAGCCATTCAACAGCAGTTGACTAATCAGGCCCTGGCCCAGGCAGCCTTCCAGGACATGCTGAACGATCTGAGGAGGAGGGCTGATGCGAGAGACGGCCGACGAGAGGATGATCCGAACTTCGATCCCAATTTCCATGAAGTCATAGATGAGTTATCAGTGGGACCCGAGTATGAAGCAGCAGAAGAAGATCCACCGCAGCCCAAGCCCACACTCAAGGAGACATACAACCCAGGAGCAGGGCGCATCACAGAGTGGATTCAAGTTCCACGTATGCATGCCCACTTCGAGCTGAAGCCGCAATTTCTGTCACTGCTTCCCACTTTTCATGGGAACACCACTGAAGAACCATACATTTTTCTCAAGAAGTTTGGCCGCATTTGTTCCACTGCTCACTACCCCGGAATCCCTCTGGATGTAGTCAAGATGACCGCATTTCCCTTCAGCCTTCAAGACAAGGCCCTTTATTGGGTTGACCATCTTGGGAAGGTCATCACCACCTGGGAGGAATTGAAATCTGCCTTTCTCCATAAATTCTATCCTCTCGGGAGATTAAATAAGATGCGCGCCCGGATCTCCAGTTTCTGCCAGCAGCCACACGAGACCATTCATGAAGCGTGGGAGAGATTTAAAGATCTGCAGGAGAAGTGCTCCCACCATGACATTCCAAAGACCAGTCTCATACAACACTTCTTTGGGGGGCTATCATTTGAGAGCCAAAAGCTTGTAGATGCAGCTTGCGGCGGTTCACATTTCAACAAGGACGAGGACGTGGTGTGGAACGTCTTCGAAGAAATGGCTGAAGGTGAAGCAGCCCAATCCTCGTCCATAATCTACATGAAGCCACCAACCGCCATCAGCTAGCCAGTGAACATGGCTTCTCATACCGAAGACAAGGATGAAAGCTCCAACCTGAGCATCATTGGGAGCCACTTGTCCAAGGTGGATATCATCGAGAAGAGGTCGCAGGACCTCAAAAAATTAGCAGTCATTGAGAAGAGGACCCAAGGTCTGGAGAAGCTCGACCAGATCTACTAGCAGCTGGAGAAGCTCGTTCGAGCATTGAACGCCAACATGTGCAACTCTGTTTCTACCTCTGCAGAGCTGAGTGCTGAGAAGAAGGAGCCCGCAATGCAGCAACACCCTCAGCCGACTCCACAGCAGCCCCAACCGGTCCAGCATGTGTACTACGTGCAGGCCCCGGAGCAGCCCCCGCAGCCCCAGACACAGATGGTTGTATATCAACCAGAGCACCAACCAGCATACTTCGAGTAGTTCTCTCCACCCCCGCCACTGATTCAAGAAATCAATGGCGTATGGAACAATGAAGCGCAGCTGGCCCGTCCTCAAGGACATTCTCAGGGTCAGAACATGGGCAACATGCCCTATCATCAGCAGCAGCAGGGTGGGAGACCCTTCCAGCAGTCTTACCAGTACCAGCCTCCATCACACGGGAACACTTGGAGGCAGAATTACCAGCACGGTCCTCAGCAGTCCGGATATCGCGGACAGGGATATCACCAGCAATCGGCTGTTCAATACAATCAGCACAACTCACAGTACTCCTCCAACCCTCCTCAACAATTTTTACAAGGTTATCAGTCGCAATCTCAGCCGCCATACCAGCATTCTAGACCCCAGCAGGGGGAATCCTCTGAGATTGTACCGGCCAATCCGGCCCTGGCCTGTTTGGAGCAGTTGATGAAGAACATGGCTGAGATGAACCAGAAGATCGACGACCTGACGGCAGCAAAAACCGTCATACCAGCCCAGGTCGAAGCTAACCCTAACAATTTCTGATGTAAGGAGCAGGTAGCCGGCAGTGTCCAACCCGAATCAGGTGAAATTAATTGTTTTTTATCTAACGCTATTACTCTCAGGAGCGGTAGGACACTACAGCCATCGGCAATGGCGAAGGGAAAGCATATTGCATCTGACGGGGAATCGTCAGTCCAGCCAACATCAGGGCTAGCCAGCATTTTGGGAGCAGCACCAGCATCCAGAAAATCACAAAAAAATGAGGAAAACAGAAAAACACAAAAAGATAGCAGCAACCTCAGTGGAGAACAGCCAGCATTGGAGACGCCTGCACCTGCCTCACAGCCAGTTCCTGACAGGAGGAGCACCGCACCTGCAGCGAGTCCAACGCCAGCACCTGAAGCTGAGCCTGTCATTTTTGGTCCACCAATTGAAGATGAATCCATTCCTTTTTGTCATCTACCTATTCACGACAATATGGACACTATTTTGAATGATATTGGTGAAGATGTAAATATTCCTTTTCCTGAAGCAATGAAAAAGCACAAAAAAATGAAAAATTTGAAAAATGCTTTGTCTGATCCTGCTATCATAGAAATCATTCAGAATTTGGTGCTGAATATGCCATTGATGAAAGCTCTTGAGTACATGCCCGCCGTGAAGAAAGGATTGAAAGAGGCATGCACGACCAAGCGTAGGCCGAACCCCCACAATTCCAGAAGCAAAGGTGGCAAGTCTGAAAAACACATTCTCACAATGGCCACCGTTAACGCCATCAGCAACCTCCCGGATAAAAAGCCAGATATGGGAGCACCTCTTGTACATTGCCAGATGTTTGATCAGGAATTCGAGCGAACACTTCTCGACAGTGGGTCATCTGTCAATTTGATGCCAGCCTCACTACTCACGGAGTTCAGGTTAGGACCGCTCAAGCCTACAAAGATGATTCTGCAGTTTGCAGACAAGTCAATCAAGCGGCCTAGGGGCCTGTTGGAGGACGTGATCGTCACTGTCCAAGGAAAGTCATTCCCAGCCGATTTTGTGGTCTTAGATATGGACGTCCCCTCTCCTTTACTCCTTACCCCGATCATACTCGGAGGACCGTTTTTGCTGACATCAAACGCAGTTGTGAATTATGGGACGGGAGAATCACTTTCGGCACTGGCAGTGAAATAATCAGAGTAGAGACCCTGTCTGAGGGAACACATGCCGAGCAGACATCTACATCATGTGCAAGGGTGATTGAGTACGCTGACGACTACGACTTTCTAGCAGAGATTCAACACACCAACTTATTTCTGGATGACAATGAGATCCATGAACTCCTCTTCCCTGAGGAGGGAGTGGAGACTGCGGTCGAATTTCCCCTTATCAATCAGGATGAGGAACTCGCTGATGTGCTGCAAGAAACTGCCGTGGGAGTAATGTGCCTTCAGAACCAAGAGCTGAAGTCTGAAGAATCCTTGTATGAAGAAGAAATTATTGAGGAATTCTGTCAGTATTTAAGAGAAGAAACAGATCAGGACATGGTGGACACCGAACAGTTGAATGAATCACCACCTGCACAGATAGCTGAAGTCGCCACTGAAGCATCTCAGACTCCGCCAGAGCTAAAACCTTTGCCCTCCAACATGAAGTATGCCTTCCTTGCGGGAGAACCTAATATGCCCCCGGTCATTATCAATGCCCACCTGACCGAAGATCAAGAATCTCGTCTGATGGAGGTTCTTGAACGCAACCGCAAGGCGATAGGCTGGCGAACTTCTGATCTACATGGGATCAATCTGTCACTTTGCTCACACCGCATCTTTCTGGAAGAAGATTGCATGCCCTCTCGAGAACTGCAGAGAAGATTAAATCCGAACCTGCGGGAGGTTGTTATGAATGAAATCCAAAAATGGTGCGATGCGGGATTTATCTATCCCATCTCCGACAGCAAATGGGTGAGCCCGCTACATGTTGTACCCAAGAAATCAGGGATCACCATTGTGAAGAATGACAAAGGAGAGGAGATTGCCACCAGAGTATCCACTTCTTGGAGAGTGTGCGTGGATTACAGAAGACTTAACCTCGCTACCAAGAAGGACCACTTTCCTCTACCCTTCATCGACTAGATCTTGGAGAGATTGGCCGCGAAGGAATACTTCTGCTTCTTGGATGGATACTCTGGGTATAATCAAGTTGCTATTGCTCCTGAAGATCAAGAGAAGACCACGTTCACCTGTCCTTTTGGCACATATGCCTTCAGACGGATGCCGTTCGGGCTATGCAACGCCCCAGCCACATTTCAGAGGTGTATACTTGCAGTTTTTGCTGATATGGTGGGCAACTTTCTCGAGGTCTTTATGGACGATTTTTCGGTCTACGGAGATTCCTTTGATCAATGCCTGGATTATTTAGACCGAGTTTTACGGAGGTGCTGTGAAGTCAATCTTGTGCTCACATGGGAGAAGAGCAACTTCATGGTGACCGAAGGAATTGTGCTGGGTCACGTCGTTTCTAAACGTGGTATGGAGGTTGACCCAGCCAAGGTGGACGTGATTTCCAAACTTGAGCCACCTACAAACATCAAGAAATTCCGGTCATTCTTGGGCCATGTCGGCTTTTACCGACGTTTCATCAATGATTTCAGTAAACTGGCCAGACCGTTGACTGAGTTGCTCGGCAAGGACAATGAATTCATTGTAGACGACCGTGTGCTCCTTGCCTTTAATCAGTTGAAAGAGCTCATCACGCAGGCTCCTATTTTACAGCCACCTATTTGGAGTCAGCCTTTCGAGATCATGACCGACGTGTCAGATTATGCTATCAGAGCTGTATTGGGACAGAGGAAAGATAATGTACCCTTCGCGATTCACTACGCTAGCCGAACGCTCGATGAAGCCCAGAGAAACTACACTGTCATTGAAAAGGAGCTGCTAGCGGTAGTTTTTGCCTTGGAAAAGTTCAGATCATACCTCCTTGGTCCAAAGTAATCATTTACACTGATCATTCGGCTATTCGGTATTTACAGCAGAAGAAGGACGCCAAACCACGTCTCATCCGGTGGATCCTTCTCCTCCAGGAGTTTGACTTGGAAATCAGAGATAAACCTGGGGTAAAGAATGTAGTGGCCGATCATCTGTCAAGGCTTCCTGAACCAGAGTCTCCTGAACTGAACCTGCAGCCGATCACAGAGACCTTTCCAGATGAGTCAATTCTGTCTGTCGCCTCACTTCCTTGGTATGCGGACATCGTGAACTATCTAGTTGCCAAGAAAATCCCACAGGACTGGCCTAAATTGAAAATAGACAGGTTCTTGTCTAAAATCCATTTCTACCAGTGGGAAGACCCGTATCTGTTTCGTGAGGGAGCAGATTGTATCTGAAGAAGGTGCATTCCGCAGGAGGAAGTTCCAAGTGTCCTCGCTTTATGTCATGATCAAGACTCTGGAGGGCACCATTCAGGCAAACGAACGGCAGCAAAAGTTCTTCAACGTGGCCTCTAGTGGCCTTCATTGTTCAAAGATGCAGATGAGTATGTCAAATGTTGTACTGACTGCCAGAAGATGGGTGGAACCATAGGAATGAGAGATACGATGCCTCTGAAATACATTCAGATCTCAGATGTCTTTGACGCATGGGGCATCGACTTTATCGGCTCGTTTCCTAACAGTCAGGGTTATGAATATATTCTGCTTGCTGTCGATTATGTCAGTCGATGGGTGGAGGCTATTCCCGCCTGAGCTGCCGACAGTAGGACTGTCTGTCGATTCTTGAGAGATCACATCATAGCACGGTTCGGGATTCCCAAGATTCTCATATCTAACGGGGGTAGCCATTTCATAAATAGAGAGGTGAAGAAGCTGACCCAAGAATTCTGCATTGAGCATCGTGTTGCTTCACCCTACCACCCGCAGTCCAATGGCTTAGCTAAATGTTCAAACAGGGAGATTAAGACAATTTTACAGAAGCTTGTGCGTCCGGATCGCAAGAACTGGTCTCAGCTACTGGATTCCGTTCTTTGGGATTATAGAACAGCTTACAAGTCACCCTTGGGAATGTCTCCCTATCGCCTTGTATATGGCAAGCCATGTCATTTGCCCGTAGAACTCATTCACAAATCCTTATGGGCTATTAACATCTGTAATTTGGACTCCAAGCGAGCAGGAAAGAACAGAAAACTGGATCTGAACAGATTACTGGAATTCAGAGATTACGCATATGACAACATCCTGATGTACAAGGAGAAGGTCAAAACATGGCATGACAAGCATATCCGTCGCAAGTCCTTTGATCCAGGTCAGAAGGTGTCGTTGTTCGATGCGAAATTAAAGATCTTTCCAGGCAAATTGAAGAGAAAATGGACTGGGCCGTTTTTGGTTAGGCAGGTGCGTAACAACGGAAGTGTATTGATATCTAATCTGTCAGCTGACGCATAGCCATTTGTAGTCAATGGACAGCTTCTGAAGCCATACCTTGAACATGATACATTCATGGCTGTCGTTGACTCAGTTCAAGTCATCTATGAGGATGAGCTGAATACTTCCAAAGAAGCAGAGAGAAGCGAAGCACAACAAAACATTTTTGAAAGAATTTTTGTCTTTTTCTTTTTCTTCTTTTCTTCTTTTCAATGTCTTTTATCCTCTTCTACCGAATTGATGCCATCCCTTTCATCATTGCTACACTTAGGATGTACTCTATCCTAAGTATAGGGGGGATGCGCATCTTGAGTTGGTCATATCCACTTTCATCCCGTTTTCTCCTTTTCTTCTTTTCTTCTTTTCCTCTTCTATTTTCTTTATCTATTCAAAAGGTGTCGCCCCTTGTAGACAGTTTTCTATACTTAGGACGTACTTTGTCCTAAGTATAGGGGGGTGTGCACCCCGAGTTAATTCTATTCTTTTTGATCCTCTCCCTTGTCTCCTCTTCTTGTCTATACTTAGGGATACCTTACCCTAAGTATAGGGGGAGACAATTTGAGTATGATCTATTCATTCCCACCCTTGACCCTCCCTGTTTTGTGTACAGTCTTCTATACTTAGGATTACTTGATCCTAAGTATGGGGGGACGGTCAACTTCTCATTGGTTCGTTTATTTATTCTTTAGACTTGCCAATACTTAGTACGAGTTATGTCTTCTCTTTTCTCTCTGATCTATGAGGACATAGCTCAGGCTAAGTATAGGGGGTCGTATATACTACGTATATACTTTAGCCATAACTCATACTTTCGTATTTTCTTAATAATATGGCTAATAAATCTTTAAAATTCATTAAAAATCTTTAATAAAAGGGTGTCTTGTTCCTCAAATTCTTTTTATATTTACTGATTAATAAATCAGGTGAAAATATTTTTTGCAAAACGTTTGAAAATCTTTATGAACATCTATTGCAAACTATTTTGAAAATATTTTGTTACATGTTTTCAACCTGTGTAAAAATGCGTGTTTTGTAAAAATTTATTTTCTTTGTGTGAAATAAAATGTTTGAAAAATGATTTGCAAATGGTTTGAAAAATGGTTGCAAAAATGTTTTGAAAAACCTATATATACTGTTTTGAAAACCTTCGCAAAATGATTTTCAAATATGTGTACTTGTTTGTAAAATGTTTGTAAAAACTATTTTGTACTATAGTTTTCAAAAATTGTGTGAAAAGCTTGTGTCAAATAAGTTTGAGGAACATTTGAATCACACCAAAATCCACTATATATACTTATAAATTTGAGCACTTACCCTGTAAATTCTTAAAATCCACTTCTTGTATATATAAGAAGCACTCCCGTGTACATATTTTAACCTGGTTTTCAGCCAAAAAAATTTTGATTTCAAAAATCCCAAAAACATTTGCAAAAATTAAAATCCAAAAACATTTGAAAAAACTTTTTGAAAAATACAAAAAAATGCATCTGCATCATCATCTTTGCAAAAAAATTCATGAAAAGTTCAAAATCTTGAAAATTGCATCACAAAAATATTTTCTGCATTTCATAGCATTCGCATTTTTTGGATTGAGTTTGATAGTTGAACGAGTCTAAGTAAAATCTGAAGATTGGAGCTTGATTGGACCTTTAAATCTACCTAATAACATGAACCTTATAGGAACTGGGTTTGAGGTACTTCAGGTCTAGTTGACTTAATTCTTTGAGGATCACGGGACTTGGTTCAATGGATTCTTGACTGCCTAAGTAGAGTATTTCAGAGCACACGCACGACTCTTGTTGATAATGACCTAACTTGGACACCTGCACCTTTCACATGACTCAACTCAGTTGGAGTGGTGAGGGGATTGGATTTGCCAGTATGAGACGCACACAAGTGGAAACATTTGTCCTCCTCTAGGGAGGGAAGTGCACCCCAACCCATCAAGTGATAAGGAAGTCTAAAGACAGGAGGCTGTGGGTTGCGATAAAGCTTCAAAAGAGGGATAGTCTACTTGCTCAAGAAGAAAAACTCCTTATGTAAATGCTGCTATATATAGTATTCAAAAAAAAATTTCTCAGGCATGTACAAAAATAAAAAGCCTGCAAGTATGTAAAAATGTTGTAAAGTCAATAAGCAAGCTTGAGTTCCAAAGTCATATCATGTGAGCCTGTAGCAGGATGACTTGACTACACTGGTCTTGCATCCAAGGATAGGTAGCTACACTGGCTACCGTCCATTCTTCTCTTCACCCCCTCCTCTTGAGTTGCTTGCCACTTGAACTTAGAAGGGAATACCCCGCTCCTCGAGGATGGAGTTGTTGGATTGGGGAATCATTGGGTTGTCATACTGGAGAAGTCAGTTTCTTTGTCATTCTAGTTGAGGAGAGCCACCATCACTTACACTATACGAGTCAGATTCATAGTCGTAAGGGTTTGCGTATGAGTTGAGATATTTCTGACCTGGCTATTGAGGAGACTTGGAAAGAGTTTTGGGATTCTCAGGGACTGTTGGATTTCAAATTCGGTTCTCAATAAGGTTCCGCCCGCACTAAAATTCCAAAGGTCTGACTTAAGCTCCAAACTTTGATTTTGTGAAGACAAGTTTGATAATTACACTTAATCCACCTTCTTCTTTTTCTTTTCTTTGTTTTTCTTTTCTGCGCTTATTGAATAAGTGTTTACTAGGGACTAGCAAAGGTAAAGTATAGGGGGGATGATGAATCCACATTTCATCATCTTTATTCTATCATTTTGGCCTCAAAAACCCTGACAAATGCCCATAAATAGCCTTAATTCCTGCATTTTAACATCCATGCACATAGGTGTAAATAGTGTATAAAATGTGGTTTTTAAAAGCCAAAATCATATAATAAATAAAAGAAAAGAAAAAGAATAAAATATTGTAAATATTTTATGACCCGAAACCTCGAGACCTAGGCATCTTGATGAATAGGTCGACAAGGAATAAAGTAGGGGGAGATAAGGGCCAAATACCTATATTCATTAATTCATTCTTTATTTATTTTGGGACCTATTTTTGGTTCCACTTTTTGTGCATCAAATAAAGAAAATTTATACATGAAAGTTGCAAGTAAATTAATAAAGAAAAATCCAAAATTGATTTCACTGAAAAATAATGTACAGATAAAAAGTTATGGTCTGAATAAAAATCCAGAATCCCAACTTCCCAGACCCGTATCTCACAAATGAAAACTCCAAATGCAGCAAACTCACCTCTAATTGTATATAAAATAAAATAAGCTATTTAATGGTGGTGGTTTCGCATTTGGCGGAGCTACGGTTTGAAAGTTGAGTTTTGGACCCTCATTGTATACTTGTACAGATTAAAATATTCAATTTATTATTTATTCATTTTTTTATATTTTTATATTTTTATAATTTTCTAATTAATACTTATGATGATTATGTACATTAAAATCAAAATAAAAATGCAACGAAAACTCAAAATAAAAATAAACACATATATAGATCATACTGGTATTATACCTATATTTATACCTATACATTTTATACTTATATTTTATATACCAAACATCTCAGAAAAATAAAATAAAAATAAATTTGTGTACATAAAAGTATTTTATAATTTTAGAAAATAATAAATAAAAATAATAACATTAAAATACATAAAATAAAAATAAAAGAACAAAATATATAGATATTATACCTATATAGGCCAAAATAAGTAACTTCTAAAATACATCTCATAAAATTAATTAAAATTCATAATAAAATACTTCATAAATTAATAAACATTTTTTGTTTTTTAACCAAAATGAAATTCATCCATTTACTATTTTATTTCGATTTTTGAAATCAATTTTTGAGGATTTTTCCTGGTTGGTCCACGTGGACCAACCAGGTTGGTCTGACAGTTGACTTAGGTCAACTGTCTGACCTTCTCCTCCAGACTTGTCAGAAGCATTTTTGTCCCATCTTCTCGCCATTTTCTAGGCTCCACCTTTCACCAAATCGTGTCGATGCCTTCAGAGTTTTTGCTCCTCGATTAGTGGTGAATCACGCCCCAAGTGATTTCTTGGGCTGAGGACCACTAATCGAGGCGTTTGACCCTCGTTCCTCTCGCCGTCCGTCAACCCTTCAAAAGAGCACCTCAGACTTCGATTCGAATTTTAATCCTTCTTCTGCCATTTTCACCCTCAAACCCCTAGCCCTTCGTGCTCCTGGTGACAGCAGGCATCGAATCGAGCCTGGGTTCGAGGTATTTGGTGTAGAATCGAAGCTATTCGACCCTCGCCGGAGCTCCGCCCGAAGCCATCCACTTCCGTCTCCGGTGAGCTTCTCCCTCTTCTTTTTCCGTTTTCTTGTAGCATTAGTGTAGATTAGGGTAGGTTTGCATCACTTTAGTGTTTCATTTCGCCGATCACTGTGAACCCTCAATAGAAGCCACGGCGGAGCTGAGCTCCGCCCATCGTTTCCGGCCATTCCAGTCATCTACCGCCGCCAAGACCACCTCCATTATCTTCCCCTTCGCTCAATCATCACGCCGCATCCCTCCAGATCCCTCGATCTCGCTCAGATCGAGCCATCGAGCTTCCCTCTCCGCCGTTCGCCGGAGCTCTTCGCCTGCACCACCTTTCGCTTCATTTGCACTATCAGACCCCACCATTTTGCTCGCCTGGTTTTTGTGGATCTAGCCTTGCAGGTCCGAGCAAAAGAGAAGGCTCCCTCGACCATCGAAAGCTCCAGGAACAGCCGCCCAGGTCGCCTTCCCCGTCCGACCACTCCACGTCGCCTCCACTTCGCCGGAGGCCACCATCAGACGCAGAAGGTCCCCAGGAACCTTTTGCCCTTGATCTGGGGGTCGGAGCGGCCGTGTATCGGCCGCAATCGCCAATCGAAGCTCGCCGGGGAGGTGTTCTTCGTGAACCTTCCCCCACCATTGGATCAGATGCCATCTCCAGACGCCACGTACGCCGTCCGATCGTCCAGTATCCCCAGTCGTCCGATCGTCCATTGAAGATCTGATCTCAGCCATCCAGAACGAAGGGGTACGCACCGTCAGATGCGCGCCACGTGGATTAGTGAAACGCCATCGGCCGCACGATCGAGCCCGTGGGTATTTTGCATCTTCAACCCACGACTTTTTGTATTTACTTTTTAGTCTAAAAACTTTCGTCTGAAGTTTAAAAAGTTTTGTAATATTTGCACTTAGGCCCTCACATTTTCACTATTTGCACTTTAGTCCGCGCCACGTCACCTCACGCGACTGGGGCGCGTGCTTTTTGGGCATTTTGCACTTTTTATCCCAAACCTAAAGTATTTGCAATTATACCCCTATGCGTGGTTATTTAAATATGTTTGCGGGTTAATTGCATGTATACCCAACCGGTTTTCATTAATTACAATTATGCCCCTGTGAATGATATATCACGTGTTCTGCACGAGCCCTTTTGGTGAAATTTGCATATGAGCCCTGGATGTTTCTATAATTACATTTTTACCCCTGTCAGGCTTAGGATTTTTGTGTGCTTAGCCTATTTATTTCACGCCTCATTTAATTGCCAAAAATTCTCAAAAAATAGGTTTAAGCTCATGTTTTGTTCTACTTTCATGCCACATTTTTAGTTTCTAATTTTATTGCATTTTTTAGATTTATTAAAAATCAAAAACATGTTGTTTCATCACTGTCTAGCTTAGAAAATACCAAAAAAAATATTAAAAGGTCTTAAAAAATTTCCAAAAATATTATCTGTTGTGTGTTTTGATCTACTTTATTTTTAGTCCAAAAATCACTAAAAATTTCAAAAGAAAAACCTTAAAAATTCAAAAATACATAAAAACTTCAACAAAATATATAAAATCAAAGAAAACTCAGAAAAATAGAAACTCAGCTCCTGTTTATTCCATATTTTATTGACTTTATTTGAAAATTAGTTTGGAAAATTTTTGTGACTGATAGCTATTTTTAATTTCCATTTTATCCCCAGCCAGCATTTTATTCACTGTTTTGCTTCATTTTATTATTTAAAAATACCAAAAACATTCTAAAAATTACCCAAAAATCACAAAAATAGTAGAAAAATATAAAAAGACCAAAAAGATTTTATTTCTGAATTTTTGACTATTTTTGCATATTTTTATAAATATTTTATCATCCCTTTTATTACATTGTCTTATTTTCCAATCTTGAAAAAGAAAATAGAAAAATATAAAATATAAAATTATAAAAATCAGAAAATCAAAAACCAAAATACAAAATTAAAAATTAAGAAAAAAAATAAAAAATAAAATTAAAAAAACCCACAAAAAAATTAGATTGGCTAAGTGGATTATTAGACCTAGGTTTGGATTTTTATCTTTGCTCTGCACCCTTGTTTCCTGTGTTCGACCCCTACTTGCTTGCCACTGTACATTTTTAGTAGGGTATAATAAATTTTAATCCTTGCTATTGATTGCTTTATTGATTGTGTGGGTTAATTGTTGAAAAACGAGGAGGCTTGAGTTGTCGCATCAACGACAGTGAGTCTGATTTGTCAGACCACTATTTAGCAGCTCTCGCATTTTCACTTTTTACTAGGTGAGTGTATATATTATGTAGAAATATCAAGCAAATGAATTGTTTGTTGGTTTCATTAAACTGATGATTAATTTGATGTTATTCAATTAATTTAATCCTATTAAAATAAATAGTCTAATATTAATATGATTGAAATTCTCTTGGTAGGATTACTAACAGGAATTTAATTCAAAATGATTAATTAAAATTTGAACGGGATATGGAGGATCATGAGATGGCATCCATGGTCTCTCGTCAAGGCGAATGGTTTCGTTGCCATGTATTGTATAGTGGAGACTTTTATGCGAAGTCATAGCTTCGACGTACAAGTGTACATGGATCGAGATATTTGCTTCTTGAAAGAGACATGTCATATGCGTAGTGACCCTAATATTGTCTCTCATATAATTGAGGTGGTATTGGAAGCATGCGTCTCAGAAGAGTCCGAACACTAAGAAGACGAAGAAGAAGAAGAAGAAGAAGAAGAGTCAAGCTATTGGTTACTCCTCTTAGGCTTCCACACTAATGGCATCCAAGAAAGACGATGTTTGTCATCACCACAAGAATACATGGCACTGGATATAATTGTCCAAATTAGATAAAAGGTGTTGAAAAATGTATGGTCCCAACATGTGTAAAATCTACTTTTATTATTAGAGTCAATTTTCTCGTAGGATAAGAAGATAGTTAGGTCATAGATTCTAGTGCTTTTGTTCATGTATGCTATTTGTTGCATTTATTTCAAGAAACTAGAAAACTTGATGAATGGGAGATAGTCATCCAGATGGGATCTGATGCAAATGTTGCAGCAGTCGTCACTGGGATGTGCATATTGTCATTATCTAGTGGGAGAGTCTTATTACTTAGAAAATATATCTATGTTTTAGATGTTAGAAGGGACTTTTTATATGTGTCTAAGTTAATTATAAATGGGTATTCGTTCATGTTCTATGAAATACTTATCATGAGTCATTATTGTAACTATATTCCCAATGATTTTCTAACTCCTGATTGACTCTTTGACCTGTTCATTTGATGAATGTGTCATGAATGTCACTACCATTAATAGAAACCCTAAAAGATCTATAGAGGATGGAAATCATTTAACTATGATTTGGCATCAAAGGCTTGGTCATTTATCTGTTGATAGGATCAATAGATTGGTAAAAGATGGACCATAGGATTTTCTAGAGGTCCAATATTTACCTACTTGTGAACATTGCATTCGAGGTAAAATGACCAGAGCACCCTTCCGAAATAAGGAACACGATGCAACGGTATACTTGACCTAATACATTCAACTTATGTGGTCCCTTCAGTAGTGTGATTCGAAATTGATATCAATACTATTTGATGTTTATTGATGACCATTCATGATACGTGTTTATCTTCCTATTACATCGTATATCTGGAATCTTTGAAAAGTTCGAAGAATTCATGGCTTTGGCTGAGAACCAAATCGATAGGAAGATTAAATGGATTTGATCTGACCGAGGTGGCAAGTACCTCACAGATGGATTTAAGAAATACCTTATGTAACTCCCTAACTAAATGGTGTTGATGAAAGATGCAACAGGACCGTCATGGATATGGTCAAATCAATGATGACTAAAACACATTTACCTTGTAGTTTCTTGGGGTATGCAGTAAGACTACAGTGTATATCCTCAATAAAATTCCTAGCAAATATGTTGCCAAAATCCCCCATCTTTGCTTTGGAACCAAGATCAGTGTTATATACTTGAGGATTTGGGGTTTCTTGGTCAAAACCAAGAACATAAATGCAAGTAAGTTAGAATCTCATATTAGAGAGTGAGACTTCCTTAGGTGTGAAAAGGGCAGTATCGAATACTAACTTTACGACCGTGAGACTCAAAAGGTGTTCATCTCTAAGGATGCAAGATTCTTAGAAAATGACGTCCTTAAAATTCAAGACAATAATGACGTAAAAGAACTAAATGAATCCTTTGAGGATATTGAGATTCATGAACTAGAAAATGAAGAGATAATTAAAGATGAAACACATGTACCTCTTTGAAGGAGTTCGAGGGTGGTTTTACCACCTGAAAGGTATGGTTTCCATGTGTCAAAAGAGTCTGACAATGATCCGGCTTCATTTGATGAATCATTGTGGATCATGTCAGGGATTGATGGATGCTAACAATGAAGTCTGAAATAGACTCCATGCACCAGAACAATGCATGAACCCTAGAGGATCAACCTAAAGGGGTAAAACATATTGGGTGTAGATGAATCTTCAAGAGAAGAGGGTACTGATAGGAAGGTAGATACCTTCAAGGCACGACTCGTAGCCAAGGGCTACATACAAAGAGAAGGCATCGATTACGATGAGACATTCTCTCCTATGGCCATGGTCCACCAGGGCACTACTAGATATAATTGCACATATTGACTACGACATCTAACAAATGATGCACGACTACATGAAATCTTGGGGATTGAGTCACTGATTCACCCTGGCTTCCTCGTTCTTTCCCCCACTTGGTCACTGTGTACATAAGCCAACCTCCTTCTTCCATTTGATTTTGATCTCCTTCTGGCCTTGTTTTGGATCCTTTTTTGAGCTCTGGATAGAGGGTCGTGACATGACCCTCTCTTGCTCTTTTGGAGTGAGCTCAGGCGGGCGTTAGGTTGTCTCCACCCATCTCCGGCCATCTGACCGTCGAGGTCCTACTTCGTGGTTTTCCGGCCACTGAGGTACATTTTCTTGTGCTTTCTCAGGTAGTCATTAGTTTTAGGATTTAATTTCAATCTTTAGAATAGATTTTAATCGATTGTTTTAGCACAATCAATCACCATCGCAGTTCGTCGAAGGCTTATCTCCGACGAACCCACTCCACTGTGAATCACTCGTTCCCCGACATGCCAGCCACCACCACCTTCTTTCCTCGACGATTCTTCACTCCCTAGACCAACCTTCAACTGACTCCTCCCTAGACCAGGATCTGAGTGCTTCCCTCCCCACACCTCGCCAGAGCACCCATCTATGGGCTCAAACAAGCTTCTTGTAGCTAGAACATCAGATTTGATGAAATCATAAAGAGTTATAATTTCGTTAAAAATCCCAATGAACCATGTATGTACAAAAAGCTTAGTGGAAGTGCCATTGTGTTCTTCATGCTTTACGTAGATGGCATCCTTATCATTGAGAATGATACATGAATGATGAATGAAGTTAAAGTTCGGTTGTCTCATACCTTTGAGATGAAAGATCTTGAAGAAGCCTCTTATATCTTGGTTCTGAAGCTATTCAAAAACAAATAAAAGCGGATTTTGGGATTGTCTCAACATAGGTACACTAAGAAAATCTTGGAACAATTCCATGTGGAAAATCCAAGAAAAGCTTCATTTCCTTAAGATACGATATACACCTATCTAAAGGGATGGCTCCTCAAAGTGTTGAGGATAAGAAGGCCATGGCTAGATGCCCTTACGCATCAGTTGTGAAAAGGATAATATATGCCATGATGTGTACAAGGCTAGATATATGCCATGTAGTAGGAGTGTTAAGTTGTTATCAATCCTACTATGGAGAACAACATTAGAATGTAGTGAAGAATATATACACGTATCTAAGAAGGGCACACGATTACATTTTGATCTATGGGGATAGTGATATCCAAGTCTTGAGATACACATATTCAAACTTGTAAATTTACAATGATTATAGATAGTCAACTTTAGGGTTCGTATTATTATTAAACGATAGTGTTGTAAGGTAGAGAAGCAAGAAGTAGGATACCATTGCTATTTCAACGACATAAGTTGAGTACAGTGTCGAATCGGATGCTGTAAAGGAGGCAGTGTGGTTGTGCAAGTTCATCTTAGCTCAGGCAAAGGATACTTCCATCCCTTTGCTCTGCGATAACATTGGAGTCATAGCTCAGGCAAAGGAACCAATATGGCATAAAAAAGAAAATATGTGGAAAGAAAATACCACATCATTCGAGAAATACAAAAATGCGGTGACATCATCATCACCAAGGTGGCCTCTGTCGTTAATGTTGTGGATCCCCTTACCAGACTTTATCTCAAAAGGTTTTTTACTAGCATGTAATATATAAGGGTATAAATACTATATATGAATGGATCTGAGGGCTAGTGGGAGATTTTTAGTCATGTGAGCCTAGGGTGAACTATTTCTATAATACATGTTATTGTATTGCTATTGTATATCAATAAAAGTTATAGATTTTCACTCCATGTCTGATATTAATGAATGCACGACTTATAAGGTCCCTTAGTACAATTAGGGTTTTATACCATGGATATCTTGATAATCATATAACTATTGATCTAATAGTTGGATCATCGAGGCTGGTAGTGAGATGATAACTAAAGAGTTAGATTGATGACTCAACTAGCACTGGAAAGTGATTGTTGAGAAAGTATCGCTAGATCGAAAAGGAGATGGAATCCTTAATCCAAAGGTCAATATCCATCCGATCTCTTGATGCAGGTCCTCAATATAGGAATGGAGATTTCGTGGTGTCGGTAAGTTAAGTTAAATAGCTAACTTAACGAGATCGAGATATCAAAGACCTATGTCATTTGCTACCAATATATGCATGCATCCTCAAATCGGAGACATATGTGTTACTGTATGTTTGAGTGTGTACATTATATGGATCATTAGATTGATGACCTAATCAAGGTCTAAACACCAGCGAGCTGGTATACATACAAGGGTATATGAGTAATACGATCACTAAAAGGGACTATACAAGTTCACTATTGAACTAAAAGATACGAGCTCACTCGTAAGATATTGGGACTAACCAAATTCCATCGATGCTTGTCTTGCTTTGGAAGGATGACATGATTGGTAGGTATGATATATGCTTTTGGAAAGCATATGATCGATACCATCTTGATGAATCTCCATTTTATCGCATTTATTCTCTCATTTTGGCCTTAAATCCCTAGTTAAAAGCATGTGAATAGTATTAATTTGTATAAATAACACTCATTATTCATTATATAAATATTATGTAAATTAATGGATTTAATTTTAAAATAATGGATCAAAGGAAAGAAAAGAAAAAGAATGAAGTTTCAAAGACACCGATTGACCATAAACCTCGAGACCTAGTCATCAGAATTGACTTGGTCGATAAGGAATAAAGTAGGGGGAGATAAGGGCCAATAAATGAGATAAACCCTAATTTTAATTAACAATAAACACCTTTTGGGACCTATTTTCAAATTAATAAATTATGAACATAAAAGTTGTACATAAAAATACAAAGAAAAATATAAATTTTATTTCACTAAAAAATAATGCACCGTGTGTCCTAGAAAAAGAAGAAAACACAAAGAAAACTTCCTAAACATGTATCTTCTCCATACAAACTCAAAATTCACTAAGTTCGCCTTAAAATTGAATTATCTATTTAATGAAGGCAATTTCATTCAATTTGGATTTAGGATGCAAAAGTTGGCTTTGGGCCCTCATTTTGTAAGATATTTATATAAAATAATCAATTTATTTATTCTTTGTATTTTCAATTTTTTATAAATTTGAAAACATCATTTAAATTACATGTATATAATTAATTTAGAATAAAACCATTAATAATATAGCAAAATAAATAAAGCTACTTAGTATATTGATAAAATATATTGTAAGTATCTATGTAATAATATACATAATTATTCAAGTACACAATTAAACTCAGAAAAATAAAATAAAAATAACTAAATGTGTATCTAAGTAATTATAAATATAAAAATTATTTCCATAAAATAATAAAATATAAAATACAAATTAAAAATAAAATACCCAATATATGGGTAAATATACCTATAATTATACATGTAAAAAGTAACACCTAATAAATATCTCAAAAAATAAGAAAAAAAACACAATAAAATACTACATAAAATAATAAACATTTTTTATGTTTTAATTTTATTTAATTAAATCAATTATTATTTTTTTTAATTATTAATTCTTTTATCTCTTTTCTGTCTTTTAACGACCTACGTGACACAATCAGGGGCCAACCTTGGTTGACGCGCCGATCAACTAACCCCCTACTCCTGTAGATGTGTCAGATCCATTGACCCCCTCGTCTTCCTTGATTTTTCACCATAGATACTTGCACCAAATCTGCTCGATTCCTTCATAGATTTTGTACCTCAATCAATGTTCTTTCACGCTGTCATCTCACCTCGATCGATGGAGCTTTACATCGAGTTACGTCCTTGGTCGAAGATCCCCTACAAATAACCCTTGTCATGCCTCATTCGAATTTTGATCCTTCTTCGGACCTTGAACCCTCAGATACCTAACTATACTTGTTGAGCTCAATGACAAGGAGCTCCTCGTCGGTTTGTAGCGAGCAAGATGTGTAGGAGAGGCGATCCATGCCCTTGCCGAAGACCTCCCGGTGGATCTTATGAGCTCCTTGTCCTCAAGCAAGTGAGATGTTTCTTTTCTTTTTTTTCGATTACTAGTCCTAGCAGTAGCATAAAGTAGTTGTTTGTTTCGTTTAATTTCCTCTGATTTTTAGAAAAACTTGAATCATATTTCGCTGGAGCCTCTACTCCAGCCACTATTTCTCATTGTGTCTGGCTTCGTTCCACCCTATTGACCATCCCATCTCCATCTCCTCTCGCTTCTCCATCTTCCAATCCACCCAGACCATCTCAATCTCCTCCAGATTAAGCAATTTTTGCTCCTCCTCTTCCATTCATTGGAGCACATCCACCGCACCTCATCTCACCATCTCCGGTCCCCTAAAGCATCCTAGAAACCTTACCTTTTCTCTTGCAATCTAACCTTGCAAGTTCTAGAGTGAGATAAGTTGTGGGGGTCGGGTTTTGACCTGGACGAGGTCCCAAGGATCTATAAGCTTCCCCGACCTTCCAGGATCCCATCATTGGGTCTCTGACCTTTTTGCCACCACCAGAAGTAGCAGACCATCATCAGGAACGAGTCGAGCACCAGAGCGCCATCAAAGGAGCTCGGAAGAGGGAGGAATCGCAGATCAAAGCTTGATTGTATAGTTGTTCTTTCCTGTTATTAGGGAAGAGCAGTTACCGTCGGATTCACCTCCCCTCTCTAGTTTTGATTGTAGCCATCAGATAGAGCGATCCAGTCACTATCAGATCAAGACCCAAGATCTGATCTCGTTCGCATGTCCACGAACCATCATTGCATAACCAGAAGCCGATGTGTGGCAAGTGGAAACGCCTCAACCATCGATCAATGCCTTAGGGGTATTTTGCATCCTCTACCCCCTAGTTTTTGTATTTTAATTTTAGTCCATAAAATTTATATACAGTTTAATTATTTTTATAATATTTGCACTTATGCTTTCACATTTTTATTTGCATCAGGTCTAATTCGTGTCACCTCATGTATGCATACACGTGAGGGTACATGGCATTTTGCAAGGACCCCCCTGCCGATTTGAGTTATTGTTTAGTCCAAGAAATTTGTATTCCAGTTTTATAATTTATGAAAAAAATGCATTTGAGCCCTGTAACTTTTTGGATATTACAAATTTACCCCTACCAACATGTTATTTATTAAATATTTTTGGGAATTCTGCATGTCTACCCTTGGACTTCTATGATGTGCTCTGAAATACATTAAAGTTTTACTTTAATTACATTTAGGTCCCTGTCATTACATTTAATTTTATTTCTTGTATTTTCTTTATTATAAATAGCATTTTGCATCTAAAAATTGTAGGAAAATTATTTCAAGTGCTTGGGACTATATTAAATCACATATATGACGCCAATAAAAGTATTTTTCTATTTTAAAAATACAAAACTATTGTATTTTATATTGTTTGCGTTAAAATTACATAAAAATTACTAAAAATATTTTGAAAAATTCCAAAAAAATTAGAGTATCTTTCTTATTATCTTTTGCATCTTTAGACATAAAATCACTAAAAATTACAAAAGAAAAAGTAGAAATTGAATACCATCAAAAACCTTATTAAAATTACTAAAAGTATTTAAAATACAAAATAATCATTTATGATTCTAAATTTTGACTATATTATATATTATATGTTAAAAATAGGTTTGGAAAATTTTGATATATTTATATAATTTTGAAGTCCAAAATAATCCAGCATATTATTACAAGTCACTGTTTTTGCACTTTTAATCAATTAAAAATAAAAAATTAGAAAATATTATAAAAAATTTTTCAAAAATAGAGAAAAGTACTAAAAAGACATGAATATTTTATTTTGCAAATTTTTACTATATATAGTTGTATTTAGAAATAGAATACTATATCTATATCTTATATATATTACTACAAAATATTATCTATAATTATTAGTAATATTTATAAATACCTTAAAATATTTAAAGCACCCTAAAAAATAAAAAGGATTGTACCTAAGGATATTTTTCTGATTTTTTCTATATATTACATAATTATATCATATTTAGTGTTTATATCGTATTTATTATCTATATATATACTTACATATACTAAATACATATTAAAAAAGAAAACTAAGAATCGAAAAAATATAAATAAAATAAAAGTATAAAATGATAAATTAAAAAATAAAATGCATTAAATATACAAAATATTAAAAAACCCATAAAATTTAGAAATGTTGTATAAAACACATAAAAATATTTGTTGATTTTTCTTTTGACTATCAATTTTTGTGGCTATCCCCGTTGCTCCTTTGTGGTTCGATCCCTACACTTGCGTACTATAGATACTACTTTATAGTGTGTAATAAATTTCATCTCACAACATTTATTGTTCAATTATGTTGTGGGTGATTGTTGATTGACATGCTTGAATTGGGTGTTGAGATCCGAGAGAGGTGTCGATACAACGATTGTTGGATCTGACTTGTTGAAAACCACAAGCCCTCCAAGACCAGACGTTAGACATTTCCATACTTCAGCGTTCTTCCCAACTCCCAATGATCGAATGAGAAACTTAATGATAAAATCCTAAAGAAGAAAGTTCAAATATGATCACAACTTCGAGTTTATTCTAGGTCTTCTACTATGCAGGATATACATGTATTGTGTGATATTGTGTGATATTAATCAATTGTGTAAGATATTAATCAATTGTATAACCATGACACTTCCTTTCCGAAGGAGTGATGTGACTCCACTGAAAAATCCACGAATGTCCTTTGTTAAGTGGTAGGAATTAACGTTAAAATTTTGTTCGTTGCAGTCGGGAAAAGTCGGATCAATCAAAAACTTCTAATTAATTATTTTTCCAATTAAAGCGAGCGGTCGAAATGTTTTTACTAGGGCAAGCCTAAGGTCAAACTCAAGGAGGAAACATTCTACTTTGGTCGATTAAAAGTTAATCTAGAGGTCAATTTTCAGAGAAGTATTTTTTGGTATTTTTAAATGCAATTAAAATTATAATGCAATTCAGGGCTCGTGTAAGGGTTAAAATGTAAATTACATTCAAACAGTCTCTAAAAGTTCTCAAACATGGCCAAAATGTGTAAGTGATGAAATTAAACTGATGTGATTTTTTTAGAATTTTTGGATGTAAAATAAATTAATTATGAATTAAACATGCAGACTAGGTGATTTAGAGTAAATTAATTTTAATAAATACCAAATGTCAATATTTTCTAGAAATTAAACTATCCAAAATAGGTTTATTTGAGAGGAATCTAGAATAATTTTTAATTCCTAAAAATACTAAGCGAGGAATTAATTAAAAATCAAGGAATTAATTAAAAATCAATTATTAAAATCACCATTTCATATAATTTGACCTCGATATGCATGTAAATGAGATGAAGTTTAGGCATAGTATAGAAAATCCTAAAATCAACCTACTATGAATTTTTAGAATTTTGTAGAGTAGTAGATAATTTAATATTAATTCCAGAATATGTAGTGGGTAAAATCTGTCATTTTCTACAAAAATAATTACATTAAGAGTCCATGGCTCACAAAAATATAATCAACATTCACAATGATAGAGAATAAAAAGTCCTATAAAGTGCAATTTTTATAATGTTAAAATGATGCCAAAATGATGTTCAAATGATAAGACAAATGCGGGGTTCTAAATGCAAAACAGAAAAGAAATAAAACTAGCATAATAAATGTGCTTCTTTAATTACCAACTTGTCTAGGGGAAATTTTGCAATTTTCCCCAGGCAAGGGCTGCACTACATGTACCTTCTCTAAAGCTGGACTATCTTGCAATTGGCAGATCTCCGGAGATGTGCAAGCAATTTTTCCTCTTTGTGTCGCGTGCTCCTCACGTCGTTTAGTTAATAAGGGATTTTTTGTATTAATGCTAGTAATATATACACTATAGAGTTGATATTATTGGATTGGTAGTTAGTATAAAATAAATACAAATAGGTGAATTTAGCTAATATATAGATGAATATGTACAAGTAATTTTGGCTCCTAACTTAATACAAATATGAATGCTAAAACGTAAACATTAATTCTAAATGCATGAATATGAATAATGCACAATAAATGGAAATATGCATCTAATTGCTCGTGAATGAAGCTCTATTTTCGAATTTTAGAGTGATGGATCATAGATTCATCAACCACTTATAATTAAGCATTGCTCGTCCCTGAGCAACTAAATGAAATGCAAGATTGAAATGATTTTGGGTTACATACCAACGTCATGAACAAAAGGTGAAAATGGAGCTTGACCTGACCTTTGGATTAATAGTGCAGCGAAATCTTATTGGGAATTGAATTTAAGACCTAACAACCGTTATGTTCCACAAGTCTCTTTTTCATGTCGCCTCAACAGTCAGGTCAGAACATATCCATACACAAATTCTGATGACTATGAATCTTACTTGTACTGTATAAGTGAAATATAACTCTCCACATCAGAAAGGGCAAAGAACGAGCCTCCTCTAACAAGGTAACTTTAATTCCCCGGTCTAGCAACTCTTTCCTCGAGGAACGAGGTATTCCCTTCTAAGTTCAAGTACAACTAGCTCAAGAAGAGAGGGTAGAGAAGAAAATGGATTGTGCCCAGTGTAGTCACATATCTGTGGAGCTTGACCAGTGTAGCCAAGTCTCCGGCTGCAGGCTTCCTTGGTATGAGGCTTTGAAGCATATGCCTTGCAAATATACATACTCTGGCAGGCATTTTATTTTCAATCAGGCTTGTCCCATTTTTTTTGGATTCTTTATTTTCTCTCTTTTTTTCCCTTTTTTCTCTTTTTTTGACTATATACATGGTGCACCATGTACATCAGGAGTTTTTTCTTCTTGAGCCAGTAGACTATCCCTCTTTGAAGCATTATTGCAACCCACAACATCCCGTCATTAGGTGTTGATACCACTTGACTATGTTGAGATGCATTTCCTTCCTTAGAGGAGGATGAATGTTTCCATCCGTGTGTTACTCCAAGCCAAAGGATTCTACCTCCTCACCACCTCCTCGATGAAAAGCTACGTGCATGGTGCTTGTCCAAGGTAGTTCACTATCTAAAAGAATCGTGCATGTGCATGAAATATTCTACTTAGACAAATCAAGATTTCATGTGAGCGTAGACTTGAGGACTCAAAGAATTAAGTCACTCGACCTGAAAAATCTCAATGCCGGATCCTATAAGGTTCCTATTAATTTTGATAGATTAAGGTCAAATCAAATCAATCCTCGACTTCTATTCATAACTTGGTTAAAAACCCACTAACGTTTTACTTTGCATATGCTGGATATACATATGACGTGCAGATGACATGCGATGTAGATGAATGAAGTGGAAGACAATTTTTTAATGCAAGGATAATTTGCAAGAGTAAATAATAAGCCCTATTTTTTAAAAAATCTGGTAAACCTCATATTTTACAACAAATTTTACAAAATTATTATTTACAAAGATTATATACAAATTATACAAGTGTTATACAATATACATATTATACAAGTATACATCTATTTTACAAAAAAAAGTTTTTTTAATTTTTACTCACTCCCGAGCTATGAGTAAAGTATATATGTAATATATACACACTTCCTAGTGTGTGATATGTCCTCAGAGCACGAGAAGCGAGGAAAAGACATAGCTCATGCTAAGCGTCAGAGAGATAAAATAACAAAAGTATAGAAGTCGACACCCCCCCCTCCGATAATTAGTTTCTAGCATCCTAAGTGTAGAAGAAGATCACAAATGGGCGGGTGAGGTTAGGAGGGGAAATGGACAAGTATATATACATGATGGGCATCGGTCTCCCCCTATACGTAGGCTCTGGTAAGCCTAAGTATAGGACATGAGTGAGTATAAGAACCAATGAGATCTAGAGAATAAATAAAGAATGGTGAAGAGACCCTGGTCACTCTCACCCCTATACTTAGGATCTGGTCATCCTAAGTATATACATAAAATGAAACAATATGGTGTCCGGGAAAGTGATATGAATCACTAGGGAGGGAGGAAAATAAAAGAAAGAAAATATATAGAAAGAGGAGTGAGAATATACAAGGATCAAGAGGGTTTGTGGAACCTTCTTGTGAGAGAGAGGAGGTGGGTAATACACATATGTGTAGTTGTCGAAATCATCCTCAGATGAATAATAGTGAGGTGAAGGGATCATCCAACAAGGGTCGACACAGGGTTGCTTGCTTAGATATGGTTTAAGAACAATCGAACTGACTTCACTCATATAAACCACCTTTTCCTGACCCGATGAGGACTCCTCAGAAAATTCACTAGAGGAAGGAGTAACCGTATTTTTGGGTGGAGTCAATTTAGTCTCGGTTGTCTCCTTTTAAGGTCTGGGATGTGGTGTGGTGCTGACCATGGGTTCCTCATCAGACGAGTCACCATATAGATTGTAATATTCCTGAAGGGTCAGCATGCGTCTCGGGGAGGTGCTAGTGATCTCAGTAGGCTTGGCATTCGGAATGGTTCAAGAAATGGGAGTTAATGATGTGTGTGGAGTCTCTAATCCAATGGTCGGCTCGACATCCGGTATCTCAAGTGTAACAGAGAGGAGGGACTCATCTTCCTCTCATTGGTCATGACTGTCAGTAGCTTTTTTGGTTACCTTAGTGTAGAGTGTGTCAAAGAATGGATGCGGTCACAATGCTCCCAATGTTGTAAAATTGATCTCCTGAGTCTCGCGATCTATAGTCGCCTAAGCCGAGGCTAAGAATGGCTTCCTGAGAATAATAGGGGACTGGGTAAACTCTCCTTGGTTCTCAATATCAATGATCGTGAAGTCTACCTGGAGTAGAGCACCTTGAAAAGTAATGTTGACTGAAATAGTTCCTCTCGATTGTTTTATAGATCGATTAGCCAGCTGAATGATCTCTCTCGACTTTCTGATTGGCTTGAGTTTGAGCTTATTAAATACAGAGGTCGGAAGGATATTTATCGATGAATCATCATCTATTATAGCATGGGTGAAGGTAGTGCCCTTGATATCACATTCAACCATAGGCAACGGCTTCACTCTGTGGCTTTTGGTCTTTCTCCCAATCACCAAGGAGGTGGCCATAGACACTATGTGTCTCTCAGTCCTTGCCCTCTTATTGCCCTACCTCTTAGGCATCAATTTACTTCTCACAAATTGTTTTAGGTCAGGGAAGTGATATATGTCCTTTATTAAGGGAAGATTAAAAATTATATCTTCGTCGAGTGCTTCCCTTAGGGCAGGATCCAATTTTTAGGTCTTTTCATTTTTTATTTTTATGAATTTTTCTGATTTTGCTTTTTTTGGGTCTTTTGGGATTTTTAATTTTTTTTTTATTTTGACTAGGTGAAGGAGGAGCGGGAGGATACAAAGACTCTAGATTGGAAGGTAAGTGGTTAGTAGAAGAGGGAGGTAGAATGGACTCCAGCTATACATAATGTGTGTGTTTCCTTGTATCCTCTAAGTTTTCAATATTGAATCCGCTTATTCCATTCTCCACTTACATACCTCATCTATAATAAATTGAAATGATTCGGTCGATGACATTTCTAAGATTATCCTCAATTAGATCATATCTCTAAATGTTATCCTCCAATAATTCATCATAGTAAATCATTGAAGCAGTCTATTGACTCAGAGGATACTCTTGAGATCTTGAAGTCTCATACTCAACATACCTAGACTCTGGCATGTAATGACGGGTCGAGTATGGACCATCTGAATGATAGATATTGGTCGAAGCCTCAATTAATGGAGTCAATAACATGTGGTTGATACGTCTAGCTCATGAGTCCAAGCTCATGCATGAGTAGGCTCTCCGAATATGTCATATGAAGGCTGGTCAATGTGGGCATTACTAGGTTCAATCAAGTCAGGAAGATCAAATGATGCAAGCCTCTCCATTCGATTTGTTTGATCAGCCATGTTATGCCCTACAGTCATGTTGGGATGTGTATATGTGAATTGTTGTCCGGTCCCAACTTGAGATGAGAATGAGGTTCGTCAGGGCACTTTTGACTAATTTGTCTACAATCTAAGTGCTTCTCGTTAAATGCGATGTGTGGTCCTATAGATTACGAGCATAAGAAAAAAATTGGGATATTTACACCCATAACCTTGAGTAATTCTGCAATAACATCAGTAACCCTGTATAATCGTGAATTACACGAAAACCCTCAGATAGTTACTTCGTCTCACATTCATAACCCTCCGTTAGTTTTTTCTTTATCCCAACCATTTCCTTGGGTTAATCTAACCTTTATCCTATCCGACGGTTGATAAAAAACAAAAAAAACAAAAAATAATCTCTGTCCATCTTGCAACAACCGACCCCACCCCTTCTTCCTCCTCGTCCCAACAACTGACCCCACGCCTTCTTCCTCCTCCGTCCCAGCAACCGACCCCACCCCTTCTTCCTACTTCGTCCCTCCGTCGGGATCTCCAGCTACTTCCAGCCACCTCTGTTAAAGTTGGTTCGGCGTGCTCCACACCCAAAACCAGCAGGTTAACCATCAGTACCTTATGGATACGACACTGCCGGAGATAAAGAGTGGGATCTACGGGATAAACGAGTTCTGACAACATCCCCGAGGGAAAGATCCCCAAGCTCATCCTCAACCTGTCCGTGGTCGAGATCCCCTGTTCGATATCCTGGCGGCCGTCCGGTGAGGTCGTCTCGTCGAAGATCAACTATCATCGCCAGACCGTGAGAGCTAGGTTATCTGCACCCATAAACGAGGGCTTCGGCTTCTTCAATCGACACACGGCAGAGGTGAGGCTGCTCGTGTCGGACTTGCTTTGCCGCCTCAACATTGTGAACTCCACCTTGGAGCTGCTCGTGAGGATGCAGCGCCTGACCTCTTTTGTTGCTGCTTCTAACAGTGGAGGGTCTTCCTCCCCGAGAGCTCTCCCATCGTTGGATCTGGGTGCCGCAGCGATGCTGCTCGACCAATCCCCTATCCTTCTTCCTCTTTGGGTCTCTGGAGTCTTCCTCTCTCCTCTCCTCCATGAAAGGTCTTTCCTTGAAGCATGGCCCCTTCCAGTCCCCCACAGCGATTCAGAAGCACCAGCAGCTGCTCTTTAGTGGCTATGGAAGTCCCAACCTCCCATCCTCTCCTTCTTCTCATGGGAGCGAGGGTGAGCCGGAGGAAGAAGAAAAGGAGGGAGCAAGCTAGAGGAGGAGGAAGGGGAGGGGCGGCAGCTTGGAGGAGGGCGTGCAGAGGCAGCGTCAAAGCCTGGGATGCTGGCGGGCACAAGCCCATTGATGTCTCAGATTTTTATTTCAATGGCATACTTCATAAATGTGATATGATTTTAAGGGTAAAATTGTCAAGTTGTAACCTTTTCCGTGAGAGTTAATGGAGAAAATAGATGTTAACTAACACAGGGTTATACCATGTAAGAGTTAAGGATTATTCGAGGTCTTGGGTGTAATTCACGATTATGCAGGGTTATGAATGTTATTGCAGAATTACTCAGGGTTATGGGAGTAAATATCCCAAAAAAAATTCAAGGTCCTAGTCTACGTCAATCAACCACACTACCACAAAGGGTCCAACGTCAAGGGTTCTGGTACACACGCGAGATTCCAAACAGAATCCGTTGTAAATATGTAATTATTACAAGTTCATTTTTTTGAAAAATTAAAATCTCACTTCTCAAATAATTTTCTTCTTGATGCCTCAATAGCCAGTTCGTTCCACGAATCGTCAGCCTCCAATGGACTTTGAGATTCGTCGAGTTCAAGATTTTCTAAAAATTAATCTAAGTCGTGCCTCCCTAGCAACGACGCCATTTGAAAAATTCATGAATGCCCTTTGTTAATTGGTTGTAATTAACGTTAAAATTTTGTTCGATGTAGTCAGGCAAAGTCGAATCAATAAAAACCGCTAGTTAAATATTTTTGCAAATAAGCAAACGGTCGAAATTTTTTTACTTGGCAAGCCCAAGGTTAAACTCGGGGAGGCAACTTTCTCCGTAGGTTGATTTAAAGTCGATCTAGAGGTTAGGTTTTCAGAGAAGTATTTTTTTGGTATTTTTAAATGCAATTAAAAATGTAATACAATTTCAGGCTAGTTTAAGGGTTAAAATGTAAATTACATTCAAATAGTGTTCAAGATTCTAAAACTTGGCCAGGATGTGAATATGATGAAATTAGACTAATGTAGTTTTTTTAGAATTTTTGGATGCAAAATAAATTAATTGTGAATTAAACATGTTGACTATATGATTTTGAATTAATTAATTTTAGTAAATACCAAACATCATTATTTTCTTGAAAGTAAATTATTATAGATAGGTCTATGTGAGAAGAATTCGAAAGATTTTTTAATTCCTTAAAATACTAAGTGAGGAATCAATTAAAAATCAGTTATTAAAAATACTATTCCATTTATGTTGACCTCGATATGCATGCAACAGAGATGAATTTTGGGCACAATGAAGAAAATCCTAAAATCTACCTACTATGAATTTTTAGAATTTTTAGAGAAGCAAATAATTTAATATAATTCAAGAATATGTTGTGGCTAAAATATGCCATTTTCTACAAAAATAGTTATATAAAAGAATCCATGGCTCACAAAAATATAATCAACATTCATTGATAGAGAATAAAATGTTCTACACAATGCAATTTTTACAATGTAAAAATGATGCGAAAATGATGTTCAAATCATAAGACAAATGTGGGGTTCGAAATGCAAAACAGAAAAGAAATAAAACTAGCACATTAAATGTGCTTCTTTAATTACCAGCTAGTCTAGGGGAAATTTTGCAGTTTTTCCCCAGGTAGGGGATACGTTGCACATGCCTTCTATAAAGCTGGACTTTCTTGCAATTGTCAGATCTCCGGAGAAGAGCATGCAATTTTTTCTCTTGTTTCATATTTACCTCACATGGCTTTGGCAACTAGGGACGTTCTTGGAATTTGACGCAACTACGAGGATACTCTGCAAATTTCCCCGTTCTCACGTGCTCTGCACATGTGGAGGGATGAGGATATGGGACGAGCACCCCTGTGCAGGAGGTTGGCATGCAATCCGAGGCAGAGGTAGAGCTTCTGTGGTGCCAGGATATGAAGGGCTGGCTTCCTAGAGGACTGCTGGCGGTTGCTGAGGAGCGAGGGTGCAGCGACGCAGGAGGAGCACAGTTGGGGCTCCTGTGGCTAGAGGCGCTATAGGTAGGGTGAGTCTATGTCCAGCTCTGGATGGGTGTGGACGTTGATCTCGATCGCTGTTTGTGACGCGAGGGAGGAGAGCATGCAGGGGAATGGAGGAGATGATGTAGGAGGTCACAGCTAGACTGGTGGCGGGCATGCGAGTCAGCTAGCAACCTGCTGTTCAGTGAGGCGTGGGCACACAAACTCGGTTGAGCGACGAAGTTGGTTGGGTGAATAGCGTTGATGCTCTGCTCTGCGATGCAGCAGCACGTGAATTGTGGCTATGGCAACCGATGCAAATAAAATAAAAGATGCAAAGGATCAAACGAATAAGAAAGAGAATATGGAAAGATGGATGTTGACGCCTCAGGAGGATGGACGAGCCAGAGGCTCAACTTCAGTTATCACCTCGAGCACATTGTGGATAGCACGAGGCTTCATAGTAGATATGGGAACTGGTGTAGCAAGGGAGGACGCCAACCCTTGGATCTCGCCTATCGATGGAGAAGATGTCATCGCCTTTAAAGAATCCTCCTACCTCTGTCATGGGCATGAGGCCTGAAGCTGGTGGCTCGATTTCGCAAGTAGGGTGGATGATCGGATCATGTGACGGAGCATGCCCCTATAAGGATGGTTGGAGTGGGCGGATCCTGCAGGAGGTGGGCGATCGTGGAGGAAGTGGTGGAGGGTTGGAGAGAGAAGAGGGAAAGGGAGGAATAGGCCAGGCATGCGGGGGAATGGGAGATGGGGCGGTTGCGCCTACGAGTGCAGGCGACGATTGCAACCCCACACTACTGTAAAAGGCAGAGGGCCGGGTCGCGAGCGCATGTGGAAGGAAAAGGAGTGGGGGCTGCCATGTGGCATGTGTAGGGGTGACCATGAGGTAGGGAAAAATTAATTAAAATAAAAAATCATAATATAATTAGAATAAAAATAAATATATTAGCGTAAATAATTAACATAAAGAATTAATTAAATAAAGTAATAAATAAAGAAAGATAAAATAATGTAAATAATTAAAATAAAGGTATTAAAATAACTAAAATAAAAATAAAAATAAGGGTGACATGTTGCGGCTCCAAGAGCTACCACGTGTTGTTCCTAGAAAAATTGAGAAATTACATGTAAAGAAAAATAAAAAAGAAATAAATAAACGGGTCAAATCAAAAAGTGGTCAACATAAAAGTTGCTCGTCTTGATGAGATCTACATCTTTTGTGAAGGACTGAAAATCAAAAGAAGTTATATGTATAAAAAGTATTTTTTTGGGTACCTTATAGATAAAAAATACCATATTTTTATTTTTTTGCAGATTTTTTTGTCATTTTTAAAAAATAGAAAAACAAAATAAAATTAGAGAAAATATGAAATGAATATTTATAACTTAATCTATTTTTTTGTTTTTAATAATCAAAAAGAGAAAACTGAAGGGTATTTTGGTCAATATGTACGATATACAATACGGGTCCAAAATCCATGTTTCACATACAAACTCTGATTTTTATGAAATTGGTCTTGTTTTGAAGATCTTTGAATGTATATTACTTTAAAATTGAGTAGTCCTTAATTAGCTACCATATTGGAGAGATATGTATATTTTGAGTTTCTTAATCTCAAACTAGGGCTCGGGTTTTATTGGTCAATTTTACAAGTTAGTATTTTTTGATAATTTTCCTTTATTAATGCTTGTAATATATACACTATAAAGTTGATTTTTTTGGATTGGAAGTTATTATAAAATAAATATAAATATGTGAATTTAGCTAATATACAGGTGAATATGTACAAGTGATTTTGGCTCCTTATTTAATGCAAATATGAATGCTAAAATGCGAACATTAATTCTAAATGCATGAATGTGAATAATACACAATAAATGGAAATATGCAGCTAATTGATCAGGAACGAAGCTCTATTTTCCACTTTTAGAGTGATGAATCAAAGATTCATCAACCCCCTATACTTAAACCTTGCACATCCCTGAGAAACTAAAATGAAATGCAAGAGTGAAATGATTTTGGGTTCCATACCAAGGTCATGAACACAAGGTGAAAATGGAGCTTGGCACGACCTTTGGATTAATAGTATGGGGGAACCTTATTGGGAATTAAATTCAAGACTTAACAACCTTTAAGTTCCACAAGTCTCTTATTCAAGTCGCCTCAAAAGTCAGGTCAGAACAGATCCATACGCAAATTCTGATGACTATGAATCTTACTTGTACTGTGTAAGTGAAATATATCTCTCCACATTACAAATGGAAAAGAACTAGCTTCCTCTAACAAGGTAACTCTAATTCCCCTGTCTAGCAACTCTTTCCTCGAGGAGAGGGGTATTCCCTTCTAAGTTCAAGTACAACCAGCTCAAGAAGATGGGGTAGAGAAGAGAATGTACTGTGGCCAGTGTAGTCACATATTCGTGGAGCTGGACCAGTGTAGCCATGTCTCCAACTACATGCTTCCTTGGTATGAGGCTTTGAAGCATATGCATTGCAAATATACATACCCTGACAAGCTTTATTTTCAATCAGGCATGCCCTATTTTTTTGGAGTCTCTCTCTCTCTCTCCCTTTTTTTCTCTTTTCTTGACTATATACAAGATGCAGCATGTACATCAGGAGTTTTTCTTCTTGAGCTAGTAGACTATCCCTCTTTTGAAGCATTATTGAAACCCACAGCATCCTGTCGTTTGACGTCAACGACACTAGTCTAGGTTGAGATGCACTTCCCACCCTAGAGGAGGATGAATGTTTCCACCCATGTGCTACTCCAAGCCAAAAGATTCTAACTCCTCACCACCTCCTCAATGAAGAGCTACATGCATGGTGCTTGTCCAAGTTATGTCATTGTCTAAAAGAATCGTGCATGTGCATGAAATATTCTACTTAGACCAATCAAGATGACATGTGAACATAGACTTGTAGACTCAAAGAATTAAGTCACTCGACCTGGAAAATCTTAACTATGGTTCCTATAGGGTTCCTCTGAAATTAGGTAGATTAAGGTCAAATCAAATCCATCCTCGACTTCTAATCATAACTTTGTTCAGAATCCACTAACTTTCCACTTTACATATGCTAGATATGCAGATGACATGCGATGTAGATGAATGAAGTGCAAGATAGTTTTTTTAATGCAAGATGATATGCAAGAGTAAATAAGATGCCCTATTTTTTTCTAAAATCTGGTAAACCTCCTATTTTACAACAAATTTTACAAAAATATTATTTACAGAGCTTATATCCAAATTATAAAAGTGTTATACAATATTCATACTATACATGTATACATGTATTTTACAAAAAAACAATATTTACCCACCCCGTAATTATTGCATAATTTATACAAAAATACACAAAAGTACGAGCAATGGGTAAAGCATATATGTAATATATACATGCCCCCTATACCTAGAGTATGCTAGGTCCTCAGAGCATGAGAAGCGAGGAAAAGACATAGCTCGTGCTAAGTGTAGGAGAGATAAAATAACAAAAGTACATAAGTCGAACCGCTCCCCCCCCATACTTAGGTTGTTGCAGTCTAAGTGTAGAAGAAGATCAAAAACGGGGCAGACAAGGTCAAGAGGGGAAATGGATGAGTATATATACATGATGGGAATCGGTCCCCCCCTATATGTAAGCTATGGTCAGCCTAAGTATAGGACAGGAGTGAGTTTGAGAACCGATGAGATCTAGAGAATATAAAAAGAATGGTAAAGAGTCCCGGGTCACTCTCCCCCCTATAAATAGGATCTGTTCATCCTAAGTATAGTCATAAAATGAAACGATATGGTGCCAAGGGGAGTGATACGAATCACTTGGGAAGGAGGGAAATAAAAGAAAGAAAATATATACAAGGATGAGTGAGAATATATAAGGATCAAGAAGGTTTGCAACGAACCTTCTTACGAGAGCGATGAGGTGGGTAATGCACATATGTGTTGTTGTCATTTTAGTCCTCATATGAATAATGGTTAGGTGTAAGGATCATCCAACGAGGGTCAACACATGACTTCTTGCTCAGATATGGCTTAAGAACAATCGAACTGAGCTCACTCATATAAACAACCTTATCCGAACCTGATGAGGACTCCTTAGAAAATTCCTTCTCCAGTATGTTGAAGGAAACTTTCTTAGTTGATTTTTTAGAACCTGAAGCATTGAAAGGGAGAGGAGAGTGACATGCCTTGAGGGGTTAAGGGGAACACCTCGAGGCATCATCTCTTGACTTCCTCTCACTGGATAACCGACTAGAGGAAGGAGCAACCATATTTTTGGGTGGGGTCAATTTAGTCTTGGTTGTATTTTTGCAACCATTTTACAACCATTTGCAAATCATTTTTCAAACATTTTTATTTCACACAAAGAAAATAAGTTTTACAAATAAAATAATCTACAAATATTGAAAACATTTTACAAAATATTTTCAAGAATAAGATTCTGAATTATCTCCACAACATCAAGACTAGACAAGGCAGTTTTCAAATTTTTAATTTTTTTAGATTTTCTCATTGCATCAGGAAACAAAATATTTATAAAATCAACAGTAGCAGTGGAAATAGTGTTCTTATTTACAACAAAACAGTGCCCGTATCAGGCTATACATGTGGATGACTAAAATGAGCAGGATCATCTAGGAAAGTCGGGCATCCAAAATCATCAAGCGAGGCTCCATCGTTTGATATTGGATCTACTGTAGATGTTATCTCCTCCAAGGTTGCCTGGTTGGTGCTTCGGCTGCTGCTATTGGTGCTTTCTTTTTGAAATTTTTTTATTTTGCTGATTTTTTATTTTTGGTGGTGCTTCTCCTTCTTCTTCCTCACCCGATATGTCTCTGGTCCAGCTGATGTAGAAGAAGATGACGACTCCCTCATGGTTGATTTATACTTCCCCTTTCACGTGGTTGATGGATGCAAGGTTCTACCACTCCTGAGAGTGACATCATTAGATAAAAATAATACATTCATATTTGACTCTGTATGACCGGAGGGAGCTTCACAGACTACCTTCTCTTTCTTTTTGAAATTATTGGGGTTTGCCTCCACTTGTGCGGGAATGGAGGTCTTGGTGGCGGTGAATCGTCCAACTTCTGACTTAGATCTGCAAGACCCTTGATGAGCTAGGCCAGGCAGTTCAAGGCCGAGTAGCCTCAGATATCTCGGTGTTGTGGCTATGTCGGTATTGCTGATGGTACTAAGACTGCTAGTTGGGGTACTGAGATTGATACTGCGGAGAAGGGTGATGTTGTTGATATTGCTGAGGAGAGTGCTACTGGTAGGCACAACCACATACTGTTGATTTTGTTGGTATCGTCAGTACTATAGTTGTTGATATTGGTTTTGTCTCCGATTTCCATAAAATTGTGGAGACTGCGGTATTGTTGGTGTTGACGTTGGTTGTTCTACACAAACCTCCCTCCATGTTGTTGAGGGAATTGGCAAGAGTTAGCAGCCTGACCCTGCTGAGGTCGGACTGGATGGGTCAGCTATGCATCATTTGACCATACAGCATTTACCTCTTGAATAAGAGGTGGTGGAGGGTAGAACTGATCCGGAATGTACTAGAGCTCTGGTTGGTATACTACCAGCTACTGCTGCTGTGACTGTTGGGGAGTTGTTGGCTCTGGGGCTTCCACGTAGTAGATGTGTGGAACCGCTAGCTGGGACTAACTCGATTGAGGAGGCTATGGCAGTGCATGTTCCTTCGTCTCAGCTGGAGTGGAGGCCGACACAAACACAGAGTTGTAGGAACTGATTGTACTCACCAACAGCTCCAGCTGCTTGGTGATTTGATCTAGTTTGTCCAGGTTCTTCGTCCATTGTTCGATCACAACAAGTTTTCCGGGGCATGTGATAGCTTCTCAATAATTTCCACTTTGGACAGGTGGCTCCCAATATGCTCAGATTGGAGCTCTTATCCATTTTCAGTTCGTGGGATGCTGCAATATGCACAGGCTTTTGAACATTTTGTGGCTGGCATTGATAGGCTCGGGATGACGATAGTGCGGCCTCTCATTCGGCCATTTCTTCAAAGATTTGCCAAACGACGTCCTCATCTTTGTTAAAATGTGAGCCGCCACATGGAGCTCCACAAGCTTCTAACTTTCTATTGCGAGTCCCTCGAAGAAATGTTGGACCAGGCTGGTCCTAGGAATCTCGTGATGGGGACATTTCTCTTGTAGCTCAGTAAACCTCTCCCAAGCCTCATGGATAGATTCTTGAGTGGCTTGGGTGAAGTTTTCTATAAGGGCACGCATCTGATTAAGTATCCCTAGAGGATAGTATTTGAGCAAGAAGGCTGACTTCAGTTCTTCCCAGGTAGTGACGACCTTCCCTAAGTCGTTGATCCAATGAAGGGCCTTATCTTGAAGGCTGAAGGAAAACGCTATCGTCTTGACTACCGCAAGAGGTATACCAGGGTAATGAGTGGTTCATAGATGCACCCGAACTGTTGTAGATGAATATACGGTTCTTCACTGGCGTTTCCGCGAAAGGTGGGTAGGAGCGCCGGTAGCTGAGGCTTCAATTCAAAATGGGTGTGTATTGCAGGAATCTGGCCCCATTCAGTGACTTGTCCCACTCCAGGATTGTATGTTTCTTTGAGAGTCAGCTTGGGTCGCTCTAGTCTAGGCTTATCTGTTGGGCCTCTACCGCCTCCACCTTCGGGATTTTCTTTGAATCATCCTCTCTCTTGTCTCTCCTTCTCCGTTAATCATTGAAAATGTCCTGGAAGATAACCTGTGCTAAGGCCTGATCCGTGAGCTGCTGCCGGATTACTTGAATAGAAGCAAGGATTTGAGCATTCGCAACATTCTGATCTGGATGCAGACTCTGATCTAGCTGAGGGGGTAGTTGTGGTCCCTTCTCTTTTCCTCCAGGACTCATCTCTGTTTCTGACCCTAAGTCTGATTCTATCACGATTTCTGGCTCCAGATTGGTCTCTTGATCTGCAATTGAATTAACGTCCTGATTAGTTTGTATGGAGGCACCATAGGTAGCAAATCGGTCTGAGTTAAGGTCAACATAGAATTTCATTAAGGATGGTTGTGTGTATGGAGTGAAACCAAGTGCCATCTAAAATGAGTTTGTTTCAGGATGAGAATGATCCTAGTTTATTGGAGAAGACAGTGAGTTTGGAGATCGGTCCACGAAGTCTGAATCGGATTCTTGTTTATCGCCTCGAATTATTGGAGGTGACAAGCGCATGGAATCGATGCTGGTGTCAGCGGGGTTCCCGACTAAGCCATCCATGTGTTGCTATCTCGATGGTTAAGAGGAGATCGAGATTGGAAGAATGATACGGAGGTCAGACAAGAAATAATGGGAGTGTAAAACAGTAGAAGGCTCCAAATGAGTGGGGCATCAAATAGGGAATTAAAGAAAGTGAGAAAAAGGGGCACATTGTGCAGAACTGATCTTTGAACCTTAATTCTAATTCAAACAAACACAAAACAAGGATAGGTTCACCCACTCAACACTGTGAAGCCATGAAAGTTTGTCTATTTTTATCTTTTCAATTTAAAAATTATTGTTATTTTCTGGCAATCTTATCATGAGTCCTTAAGTACGCTAACCCTATAGGAGCATGTGCACTACCAGACAAGTGCCTCGTACTTGTTGAACCTCCTTTGTAGCATGTGATCTGCGCGCTTAAAGGTCCTTGATATCGTTCCTGGGTGGCTACTTAGCCAAAGAAATAGAAAGGAAGCCAATGGGCAAAACCAATACTTTGATCCTCGCTTGCAACGGAATCACCCGTGAGCATGCAAGGACCTACTCAGACGCAAATCGATGAGACAGACACACACGTGAGGGTGTGGCCTAAGCTCAGTAGTTCAGATCAAGTCCGATGCTCAACACAAGGCGGGAACACCATGCTCGACTAGGCCCTACTCGGTCACGTACGATAGAAGCACCAATACTTTGCCAACCAAGGCGCCACAGGTCGGAATTTGGAGTCTTACCCATAGCGGATAGCGCCTCACTCAGTCTGGAGTGTACATGAAAATAATGTTGGCTTTATGAACCCCAAACAATGAATGGTTCGTTGCGAATTTTAATGAAGGTCAAGTTTATTTAGCAGTCCCTTTTTAATGTTTGGATTTTCAATTTTTTTGAGTATTTTTCAGAGCATGTCACTTAACATTTTTTATTTTTCCCTTATGTCCTAAGTGATATAAACACATGAGGAGAGGACGGAAAAGGCGTGCAAGTTGTCACTAAGATGGAAAATCTCACCTTAGTGACTAATGATGCATGCAAAGATGGAGTTACTTATAGTGCTTCCCAGCTCTCTCCATGTGGGATGCAAGCAAAATTGAAATAATTACACTATATGGCGATATGCAAAAAGCGAGAAAGCGTCCTAAATAATAGTTGTTGTTATTGGGAAGAACCAAATGCCAATCCCTCACAAATGAGATCCAAAAGTCCCGTCTCTAAAGTGCATTGGTGTCTGACACAGCGGATCCTACAAGCGTTGTATAGCACTTCTCTCGACACTCGATCTCAAGTCCAAATAATCGACAATTAATTTTTGACTAAGTCCAAGCGTGTATCATTATAGGTGGATGCAATATTATTAAGGCTTTGAACCTAGCTACCGAGTCAAGCAACCTACTATCTAAGGGCTTACTCACAGAAAACAAATAAAAACAAAGGCGGAAAGCTCAAATCACGGAAAAAAATAAAAAAAGGCAATAAAACACGAAAAATCTGGTACGAGGCCCCCAGGTGAACAGACACCCGAGCAATGGACCCCGTGTAGTGGAAAGAGTAGTGTCCAAATTAATTACAATTTTTTTTGCAGAAAATAAATCTCTCTCTCTCATTGAAAAAATGTGGAAAATGCTAAGCTAAAGGGCAGATCTTCTCCTCCTTGCATGTTCTTCTCTCATTCTCTCTTATTGTCAGCTTAAAAGAAGAAAGCTGACCTCCGCTCGCCTTGGGTGCACCCACCTCCTAGGAGATAGTCCTCGTCCAGCGATCCCTCGCAAAAAAGATTAGCAAAAAGATTTGGGTCAGAACAATGAAATAATTATCAATGAATAAGTGGTCAAAAAATGTAAACAAAGATGACATCTATAAAATGCAGAAAAATGCTACAATCCATTGCGCACCGGCAACGGTGCCATTTGAAACAGCGGGTCTCTGTGATGGTCTTGAAATCTCACAGGGCGAGATGTCCAATCGATGCGGTGACCACTCACGAAACCTGATCTAGTTCAACAATCAATCAACAATTAAATATTAGTTAATAAAGACAGTGTAGATCAAAATTTATTATAAAACCCTACAATAAAATGTGTATAGCAACAAGCATGGTAGGGTGTCGAACACGAGGAACACACGGTGTAGAACTTTTATATTATATATAAATAAATAAATAATATAGGTGTATATGTCTATATAAATATGCACAATGTTTATCAAATAATGTGGGTTTTTAATCAATTAATTTTTTATTTTGTTTTTGATTTTATATTTTTGTATTTCGGTTTTTTAGTTTTCTACTTTTATATTTTTATATTTCTATATTTCCTTTTCACTTTACAAATACAATATATAAGAGTATATATACAATATATACTAATATAGATATAAATACTAATAAAAATAGTCAAAATAAAAGAAATAAAATCTTTTTAGGGTTTTAAATTTTTTTTACTATTTTTGTGATTTTTTAAGGATTTTTACTAATTTTTATATATTTTTGAAGTCAAAAATACCCTAAAATAGGGATAAAATGCAAGGTCGAATTTAAAATGGAGATGGAAAATATCAAATAGTCTCAAAATTTCTCCAAATTAATTTTAATATAAAGATAATAATACAAAAAATTATACAATCGAAATCGCTATTTTTTGAATTTTTAGGGATTTTACAAATATTTTTAAAGATTTGGATTTTTTCACTTTTTATTTTTAGTGATTTTTGATCTGAAGGTTAATAATATTTAAAAAACGTAAGATATTTTTTGGGCGGAATTTTTTAAAATGATTTTATATTTTTTGGCTTTTTAAGACAAATAGGGGCTAACCTTGCATTATTAATTTTTAGAAAATATGAAGAGGGCATAAAATGCAAATATAAATTTATACATGATCAAGCATGCATCCAGGTACCTACTCCTATTTTTTGGTAATTTATGGGACATGGGAGATATTTTTAATAATTGAAAAAAAAACATAAAAGGGTTGGCCTAGCAATGGTATAAATGCAAATATGAGTAAATACGAGGGTCATATTGCAATTTTTATCCAAACTTTAACACTAAATTGAAAACTTTATATATGAAAAGAAAATTATAAAAATGCACAAGGGGCTTTAGTGTAATTTTTACAAGAAAAATGTGCGCTTGTAAGTGACTCTAGCGGGGACCAAATTGCAATATTAGAAATCTTTAGGGGGTTACATGCAATTAATCCACTGCTTTTTTAAAAATAGTAAAATATTTACAGGACCGTTTAGCAATTATAAAAATTGTGGAGAGAGGCTATGCAAAATTACCCCCTTAAGCATTGAGATCCAAACTTCCTGGCCTCACCACATGGCTGATCGAACGATTATCTTCGCGCACCCCTTCGTTGGAAACCAGCGGTCCAGATTAGATCTGGATCATTGTTTTTGATCGAACGACTGGATGGGGTGTTGGAAGAATGCACAAAAATTACTCGCTAGGGAACTTCGATTCATCAATTCTCCAAGCTCTGGTGCTCTTTCTCTCCTCCGATGATCCCAACAGGTAGCTGGGCTTCCTATGCGTGCTCCTACAGGGTTTGAGAGAAGCGTGGCGGTGTAGGATGCTCCGGTGAGGTGGAACCAACTGGAGCAGCCCCAGGTGGTCATTGAGGGCTCCAGATGTGTCTTCAGACATGTAGGATAGCACCAAAAAATCCCTGAGTATGAGGGCTATCTGCTCGACCCGAGGTTTATGCAAAATGGCAAGGGGAATGGGATGGAGGGGGAGCTCTGACGTGAAGCAACAAAGGGAGCTCGGATCCATGACCCATGATGGATCTAGATGGGATGACGTGGGTGATTGATGGGGAAGGCGGAGGGAGATGAGATGGTGGGGAAATCGGGGTGGATTAACGATCATATTACGATGAATTAGACAAGGAACCTAAGGTCCAGGATTTGGGGATTTTTAATTTGAGCGTTAATAGATCGATAGAACTACAAATTGAAGGTACGGAATGAAAAGGGGACTACAGAATTACCTAGGAATGCATGACAAGATCTCTCAACCGGCCTGAGAGGCCACGAGCAGAACCAGTCGGCAATGCTCCGATGGTGGGTTGGATACTCCTTCTCCGCTCGCTCTCCTCGCTGCAAATCGCGAGATTCACCTTGTTGTCACCATTTGCGAAACCCAAGTAAATGATCTGAGGGCCTAAATCTCGAGGAGAAGGGATCGAAAAGCCAAAACTGGCGAGGGAGATATATTTATAGGCGAGTTTTGAGGGACTTTTGAGGAGCGATGGCTTGCGATCAAGCAGGGGTAGGTGGAGTTGCGGGCATGGGTGTGGATGAGGGACGAAGGGGCTATAGGATGGTCGTGGCGAGTTTTGTTCTGTTATTTTATAAAATTTATAATGTATTTTTATATAATTAAATATATTGTTGTTATAATTTTCTGAGATAATATATACACTTAAATAAGGTGTATTTATTCTATAGGTATAGCTTTTGTATATTCATCTATATAATTTATATACATATTTTATTTTAGTGTTTTATTGTGTTTTTTGATCCAATTTTAATATATATACATATATTAAAAATATTATTTACAAAATTATGAAAATACTAAAGAACGAATAAAATGATTATTTTAATCGGGTCTATAATACAATAGGGATCCAAAACCTAACTTGCACATCTTAACTCCAAAAAAGATGAAACCACCTTAAATAAATAGTTTATTAAAAGTTATATACAAAAGATGATTTTGATACATTCTGAGTTTTTATTTGTGAGATATGGGTCTATGAAGTTTAGCTTTTGGAATTTTATTCTGTGTATAAAATGTACACTATATATTTTTTTTGTGTGAAATAAATTTTGTATTTTTCTATATATTATTATCTACCAGTTTCATGTATAAAGTTTCATTATTTGAGGTGTAAATAATAAATAATAAAATAGGTCCCAAAAAGCAATTATTGGCCTATTTTAAAGAGTGATATGTTCTGTATTTTCTGTACAATTAGCTGCCCTATCTCCCCCTACTTTATTCCTTGTCAACTAAGTCATCATGATGATTGAGTTTCAGGGGCTAGGGTCACATCAGTGTCCCTGACACTTCGCTCTTTTTCTTTTATTTCCTTTATTCTTTTATTTTGACGATACATACAATAAATGAAGAGTATTTCATACATTATTTTGTACAAATTTAATGAATGATTATTTTGACAGATTGATGACATATACATGCATTTAGTAAGAGTTTAAAGGATAAAATGAAAGAATAAAGGTGATGAAACATAGATTCATCAACAATACCGATTTTACAGATTAGTTGTCACTGTAATTAATCCACACAAGCAATCACGTCTACCGTCCAGTCCCAATTCCTTTATCCTAGGTTGGAAAAACTGAGAGATAGAATCAGAAAAATCCGATGCGATCGAAAAAACGATGATGAATGCTTGAGTAAGAAGACTTACAACGCCTCCAACTCTCTACATGCGGGATGCAATACAGAATTTAAATTTTACACTATATGAAAGGCACACGAGAAAACCATTCTTAGACAGATAGCTCTATTAGCGAGTGATGAACAATTTAATTTTGACTAATAGCTCTGCAGTCTAAGTGTGTCTCGTTAAATGTGATGTGTGGTCCCACAGAGTATGGGCACAAGAAAAAAATTGCTCTAAGAGCCGCGAGTGCAGGTCCTAGTTTACGTCAATCAACTACACAGCCAAGAAGGGTCCAATGTCAAGGGTCCGGGTATGCACGCAAGATTCCAAATGAAATCCACTGTAAATATGGAAGTATTACAAGTTAATATTTTCTAAAAATTAAAATATCTCTTCTCAAATAATTTCCTTCTTCATTCCTCAACAACCAGCTTACTCCACGAATTGTCGACCTCCAATGAACTTCGAGATGCGTCGACTTCAAGAAAGCCGCTCCAAGTCCATCAGGCCCTCACACAAAAAGATAAAAAATATGTTAGAAAGAGATAAATACAAATAAAGCAAACAAAATAAAACAGAAAAATGTTGGAAAGTAGAGAAATAATTACAAAAAATGGGTTTAGACTATCCGGGGGTTGGAAAACCTAAAATCAAGATTTTCTAAAAATTAACCAAAGTTGTGCCTCACCGGCAATGATGCTATTTGAAAAACCCGTGAATGCCTTTTGTTAATTACTCAAAATTAACGGTAAAATTTTATTCATTGCAGTCAAGCAAAGTCGGATCAATCAAAAACCGTAAATTAATTATTTTTTAAATTAAAGCTAGCAGGCAAAATTTTTTTTACTTGGGCAAGCTCAATGTCAAACTTAGGGAGGCAAATTTCTCCTTACGTTTATTTAAAGTTGATCTAGAGGTTAGGTTTTCATAGAAGAATTGTTTTTGTATTTTAAAATGCAATTAAAAATGCAATGCAATTCCAGGCTAGTTAAAAATGCAATGCAATTCCAGGCTAGTTTAAGGGTTAAAATATAAATAACATGCAAACGGTGTTAAAAAAATCTCAAACTTGGCCAGAATGTGAAATGTAATGAAATTAGAATACTATAATTTTTAAGAATTTTTGTATTCAAAATAAATTAATTATGAATTAAACATGAAGACTAGGTGATTTTGTGTAAATTGCTTTTAATAAATGTCAACATCAATATTTTCCAGAAATTAAATTATCCTAGATAGGTCCATGTGAGAGGAATCTAGAACAATTTTTTATTCCTAAAAATACTAAGTGAGGAATTATTTAAAAATAAATTACTAAAATAATCATTTCATTTATTTTTACCTCGATATGCATACAAATGAGATGAAATTTGGTTACAATGTAGAAAAAATCCTAAAATCCACCTACTATTAATTTGTAATTTTTTTTAGAGTAGTAGATAATTTGATATTAATTCCAGAATACAGAGTGGGTAAAATATGCCATTATCTACAAAAATAATTATACTAAAGAATCCATGGCTCACAAAAATATAATTAATATTGACAATGATAGAGAATAAAATGTTCTACACGCTACAATTTTTACAATATTAAAATGATGCGAAAATGATGTTCAAATGATAAGACAAATAATGGGTTCTAAATGAATCTCAGATTGAAGACATTCGTGGAATTTGACGCAATAACGAATCTCATATTCATCACTCTAAATCTCATTAATTAAGCTCAAATACATCAAAATCATTGGCATTTCTTCACTTATTCTGCATAATTATCATTTATGCATGTTTTAATAAGAATTGCATTTTATCACTCATTTCTGCACAAAAAAAGAAGCCAAAAATCCCAGCTAAAATTGACCAGTAAATAACCTAACTTCTCTAATTTTTAACTAACTCATGCTAACTCCGAATGACCCAAAACCACCTTCACTGTGTACATATAACTAACAAGAATAAATAAAAAATACAAAAAAATCACCAACCCAAATAAATGGACCAAAAACCCCAACCCTAGTTCTAGGATTTTCGGGCTAAAACCCTCATATGTTCCTCATCCAATGTCTATTTTAATCCTTCTCACTTTGGAACTAATGTACATTCAATTACTTCAAAACAATAGCAAGTTCAAGTGATTCAGAGCTCATATGTGAAAGTTGGGTTTTGGGCCTCTTTTGTACATTTTGTATTTTAACGATTTTTGACCTATTATTTTATGTACATAATTAATCCACTTTATTTTATTTATTTTTCATTTGTCTTCTTTGATAAAAGTGTTATTGAAATGCATAAAAATCCAAATCTAACTGAGCTTGAAATCAAAGAAACTAACCGAGTCCAAGTCTTCACTAATTTTTTGTACAAAAGTTGTCTCTTTCGTCGTTTATTTTATTCTTCTTTTTCTTCATTAATAGAAATCCAAAAAATAGATTGATGTGTAAATATTTATCTTTGATTTTATCATATTTTTTTCGGATTTTTATCTGATTTAAAAATGACCAAAAAATTATAAAACCCAAAAATGAAGGTATTCTCTGTACATGTTATACCCAAAAATATCACTTTGTGCAATTGATCGATTTTGGTATTGATGTGTTCATAAAAATTGTAGATCTCATCGAGACGAGCAACTTTCGTGAAGAAATTTTTTTGATCAGAGGTTATTTACTATTTCTTTTCTATTTTTCTTTATATTTATTTTCTGATTTTTGTGGGACTGACACGTGGCAGCTCCTGGAGCCGCCATGTGTCACCCATTTTTGAGTTTATTTTTATTTCTTTTTTAGTAAAAAATTTATAAATTAAAAAAAAAGCAACATGGGCGAGGCACGTGCCTCCCGCGCACGTGCCACGCGCGTGCCTCCCGCACACTTGCCACACACGTGCACCACCAAGCGCCCCTCTTTCTGCCATATGGCACCACCAGGGCTCTCTAATCTCATCCGATCAGACGGCACCTGTGCATCTTCCCCAATCAACCCACTTTCCCAATTTGACCATCGCACCTCCGATTTCTCCGTCGCGCCGCCCGTGAAATCTCTATGAATCCCTCTCTGGTCTTCTTCCTCTTCAGACCACCGTCACTCGAATCCCATCTCTGATCGTGATCTGTCCCAATCCCATCAAATCTCCTTCGATCAATCTCAGATTCCCGATCCCATCTAAATCCATATCCAAAGCCTTCCTTCTCTGGCCGATAACCCGCACCCTAAAAAACCCTCGCTGGCACCTCCACTCAACCGATCAACCGATTGCACCAAGAAGCACCTCGCGATTGTGACAGCACCACGACGTCTTCTCCGGCGAGATCCGGCCAGCCCTGGCCATCGCAGCTCGCAAGCTTTCTCACCATGCAGCCGCCTTTCTCCGAATCCGGTCATCAAACCAACGACCAACCGATTCGTCATCGACTACCTCCGACAACGACTATGCCTTCTTCATCGACCTGCTCAAGCTTCGCCATCCACCTATGGCATCTTCGACCTCCACCAGCCATAGCACCGCCTTCTTCCAACTTTTCACCGGTCGAGCATGTCTTCGTTCTCCACACCAACATGCCAGTCGGAGCTTCCACCAGACGCAAGCTGCTCAACCACTTACGCGCCCTTTGACCGACACCCCGCCGTAGTCCACCAGTAGCTTCGCCTCTCCACCGACGCTTCGACCGCCGGGCTCCAACCCCGAGGCCCCCGCCACGTGCCTCGCACGTGGGCTGGGGGAACGACAGAGGAAGACCACCGCCCCCCCCACACACGTGACCCCCACGTGACGCTGATGAATACTCATTCATCACTCTTTATTCTTATATTTTAGCTACAAAAACCTTTGCAAATACATGTATATAGTTGTAAATAGAAATAATTACCAAAAGTATGCATTGTGTAAAAACCTATAATTAGCATGTTTTTGTGCAAAAATAAAAGAATAAAGATTAAAAACAAAAAGATGGAAATATTTAGAATAAATATTGAGCAACCTAACCCAAGGGAGGGCTCAGCATGGGCCTGACCGCATAAAAGCCAAAGTAGAGGGAGATAGGGGCTCATGTGTGTAAATATTTATGTAAATAAAATAAAAATATTTTCCTCCCAAAAAGAGACTAAAATAGGCTTGTAAATACTTGTATATATTTATAAAGATAAAAACAAGATAAAAATAGAAAAATTAAAAAGAAAACAAAAACATCACTTTCACCATGTATATAGTCCACTCATATTTATTTATTCAGCCTTATAAATAAAAAAATTAATTTCCAAAAATTCTATAAATATTCTATATGATATGGTGTAAATAAATAAAATAAATTAAAACAAAAAGAACAAAATAAAAAGAACAAAATTAAAAATAAAAAATATTATTGTAAATATACCATGTATATAAATGTACATATGTATTTATTTCACCTATGTATATAAATAATAAAAATAAAATAAAAATATCTTTTTATTCCTTATTTTATGATATAAATAAAATATAAAATGGGAATAAAATTGTATAAAAATAATAAATTAAAAATCAAAATTAAAACCCTATATATTGTATATATACCTATATATAACCTTACTATGTAAATACCTTATTTTTAATTTGAAAAATTAATTAAAAATCACAAAAAAATAGAAAAAATTAAAACAAAAATAATTCATGTTTTGACTTTTAAATAATTCGGTCGTTTTCTATTTTTAATTTAATTTCTAAACATTTGCCATGCGGCCGCTTCCCATTGGTCCAGGGGATTGTTGACCGCCCGGTCAACTGCCCCCCCCCAGGACCACTTCCCACGGGTTAGGTGCCCGACCCGACTTCTCCCTAATTTCGCACCTAAACCCGATCCCCTCTCGCCTAAACCCCGGATCCGATTCATTCATGGTACATCCGAGACCCTCGCCGGAGCCCCCACCTCGAGATCCGCGCACTCCATTACCCTACCCGACCTCATCTTTCCGGACCCTCCATCGTATATAGCTCGAGCTCCGCCACCTTCATTCCCATCTTTTGGCTCATTCGCTCCACCCCCAGTGACCTCCAGTGCGTGAGTGAGAGTGACAGCTCGCTCCAGGTGTTGTCGCAGCGAGGAGAGGGGTAGTGGCCCACTGATCCGGCGAGACACACCGCCGTGCTCCGCCCAGAGTAGGAGCTCGAGCCTCGGAGACCAACGCTCCTCGAGGCAAGGACCAGGAGCTGCGCAAGCTTCTTCCCAGTCGATTCATCCACCCAGGTAGAACCATTGCCCTTTCTTTTTCGCTAATTTTAAAGTACCCCCAAATCGCTGCGCCGCCGTCCACCGTCGATTCCGATCACATCACCCTTCCATTCGACCATCGGGCTGCACAATAGCCTCCGCCTTCCTCCCACGCACGTTCTGCACCCTTCCATTCAACCCAGCTCGCACAGGAGCTGGGGTTCGAGCTCCTCCGTCCATCCCCTCGCCGGAGCTCGCCCACATCGACCCCCCGACCACCTTCACCTCGCCTAACCGGGTCGAGGCAGTTTGCCCTTGACCCACGAGTCTTCTGGACCCATTTTGCAGGAACAATGAGGGCCATCTGAGGTCCTCTGACTCGAGCCAGGAGCCTTTTCCTCCGCCGACCTCGTCAGAGCTCTCCAGAGCTCGGTTGGGTCATCGGAGCACCCCATCTGACGCGGAGGCCCACGCCGACCCTTCTCTGATCATCAGAGCCCCGCGAGGAGGCTCGGAGCGAGCGTACTGGGCCAGCGAAGTTCGCCGGCCACCTGTTCTTCGAAGATCACCAGCAGCCGTTCGATCGACCCCGAGCTCCAGTTGTGATCTTGAGCGTCCGTTCGAGGAGCAGCCCTGACCGCCAGATCCGTTGAGGGTCAATCTCCACCGTTGATCCAGCGAGGTTCAGCCGCGACGCATCCCCACCGTCAGATCCACACGTGGCGAGGCCCAGACCGTTGGATTCGCCTGAGGAGCCCAGCTTTGGAGAGCCATCTGATCCTGACCGTCCATCTACCACGTGGCATCCATTCAGCAGCTCGACTTAATAAAGGGTAATTTACCCTTAGGCCCTCCTTTTTATCTTATTTAGCGTTTAGTCTTGTAAATATTTAGTGTAGTTATTAAGCTTTGGTACAATTGCATTGTGGACCCCGCACTTTACTTTCTTTGCTTATATGCCTCTGTGTATGGTGTAGCACGTTCTTCGACACGTGGTTTTCTGGGCTATTTGAATTTTATACCTTGTAGTTCTGAGATGTTATGAATTGAATGAAAACTTTTGGATATTTGCATTTATACCCATGTGTGTGAATTTATTATGCATGTGCATTTATTTTTGGGTTAATTGCAGACTAGCCCTCGGAATTATGGTACCTGTTACCAAATAGTCCTAGGACTTAGTTTTTATTACATTTGGGTCCCTGGGTGCCTCAGGCACGCGCGACATGCGTGATCTCCTGGGTATTTTGCACCAGACCCCCCAGGACTCTTGGTATTTGCACTAAGGTCCCTATGCACAGTACCTTCTTTCTATTTTTGAATAAAATAGCAAACATACTCCAAATCCAATGAAATTTGGACACATGGCTTCTGCCATAGTGTAAAATTTTGTGGAATTTTTGAGGATAATTTTGTTTTGATTTGATGTTTTTAAAAATTCAAAAACATCACTTTTCATCACTGTCTGACTTTAAAAATCCAAAAAAAATATTAAAATCTATCTAAAAATTACAAAAATATTACCTACTATTTCTTTTGTTGTGCTTGATTTTCTAGCCAACTTTGGCTATTTTTCATTACCTAAAACTTATAAAAATTGAAAAACATTTAAAAACTTATAAAAATTCTAATAAATAAACTAAAAACCCAAAAATAATACTTTAGGTGCCAAAATTTTCCTTGTTTCTTTATCTATATAGGAAAATTACCTCCAGGCTTATTGAGGATTTCTAGATATTTTATCTAGGTCCCTTAAGCTCGGCTGGACAGTACCTTCTTTTCCTTTCATTGTTTCATTTTTAGAAAATTAAATAAACATCAGAAAAATCCCAAAAATTCACTAAAAACAGTAAAAATTATAAAACACACAAAAATATTTTTATTTCAATTTTTGGTTGATTTTTAGTGCATTAAATAAATAGTTGAATTGCTTGCTTTTCTTGTTTTCTTTATTTTATCAATACATTAAAAATCTAAAAAAATATAAAAAGACCTAAAACCACCAAAAATACCTTTTTATTTCCTTTTCTTTTCTTTTTGACTACTTCGTAGGCCGCGAGGCCAATTCGTGCTCCTTGTGTTCGACCCTGGTCGCTATACCAGGTTAAACTAATAGCAAGACCGCTATTGATTTTCGAGTTGATTTTTATATTGGTGGTCTATTTTTCTTGATTGATCAAGCCTGATTGCTTGGGTGGCAACGACCACTTAGCACCTTATACCCAAGTCGTCAGATTTTCGGTCATCAGAATGGCGCCGTTGCCGGGGAGCACAGCTTAGTAGTTTTCGTTTTATTTTCGTTTTCTTTTTCGCGGCTTTTCGCGGCTCTTTCTGAGTTCGCGGTTTTTCGCGGCTTTTTGCTCTTATTTTATTTTTGCTTTATTTTATTTTATTTTATTTTATTTTCTTTTATTTTTGTCTTTGTTTATTTTTGGCATTTTTGCACATATACCCTGTTTTATTTTCTTGATATTATTTGATTATTTTTATTGGTCTGACCACTCTGTTGCTTTCTTGCGAGGGCCCGAGGACCGAGGCGGCCGAGTTCGAGAAGCTGACGTAATCGAGGAACTTGGAGGCAGCTCCCTTCTGTACGGAGCCGCAGGAGAGCGTGAGGGAGAGACTGAGTGGGAGAGGTTTAGCTTAGGTTTTATTTCATTAGATTATTATTGTAATAATATAGGGACAGACTCTTGGACTTTACTTGAACTATCTAGCGGGTCTGTTTCGCCGAGCACCGATGTGCTCGGGGGACCCTTAGGTGTTTTCGCGGCTTTTTCGCAGCTTTTGGTTTTTCGTTGCCTTTTCCGGTTTTCAGCGGTTTTTCTCGAGCCCCTATACTTAGGATTTTCTGCTTGATTGTGCCTTAATTAGTAGGGTCCCCACACCTAATTGCTTGCATGTTCCTATAGTGCGATTAATTGGACCTACTAATAATTGATTAATAAAAATAACTGACTCATCCCCTCCGTAGCCTACGTGCCGTAGCCTGCCCTGCCAAGCGCTGCTCCTGAACCCGATGTGTCGGGAGGAGGAGGGGTAGACCGAGACCGGACCTTTGGCTTGAAGGAATGGTGACCAGTTAGATGGTTCTTCGAGTAGACTTTCTTGTTTAGTACTCGGTTTTCATCGCTGCACCATTTAGGTAGTTTATTTCACTCTTTACATTTATGCGCGGATCATATTGCATGTAGAGTGCTGGAGACAGGTATGCATTTCTGACTTTGCATGCATCATTGATTTATCGCGCATCGGCTTTTTCGTCTTCTCCCCCTCGTTTTTGACTAAATAATCAGGAGAACCGAAAAATTCGTTAGGCGTTTCTTTTATTGAAAAAAAAATCTAAAAACAAAAACAATAAAATCGGGACTACTAATCATACTTGACCTAAAAGACACTTCACTGAAAATCTGTCTTGGGGAGAGTAACCCCCTCCTTATTTGGTTTGGATGAGCGAGAGAGTGACCCGCACATTAGGATAGAGCCTCCGATCTTTCTTGACTGATTACCGGCTTTCAGTACGGGACAGTCGGTTGAGAAATATCAGGATACCTATTTACCTCACGTAATCGCTCTGATAGACTGGATGATCGCCTAAAATAAAATCGACAAGATAATTGACCGATCCCTTCGGTCCTCAGCTCTGAGTCCGTAGGTGAATTGGGGGTTTGCTTGTTCATCTTGTGTGTTTGCCAGATCCCTTCGATCTTCCCCATCTTCCTCCATCTATTTCCCACCCTCCATCCCTTCAGTCTTCCTCTTTCTTCTCCTTTACCCCTGGATGATGGATCCCCCTCACTTCGAGCCGACTCTTACGGCTTCTTCTCCACGCTCTGACCATCAGTCCAGTCCACCTTCTAGAGAGGTCGGATCTCCGACCAACCTCCCGCTCCCTCCCTCCCTTTCATCTCACTACTCTGGGCATGCTGCGCGAGACGTTCGAGGATACCAGATCGAGCAGATGCGAGACCTGGACGATGTTCTTGCTGAGTTGAGAGCGCACTCCGTTGGAGATCAGAGAGAGCAGTGGAGATCAGCAGACATATCCTATTCCGGAGGGATGGAGGAGCAGATAGCACATGGAGCTCAGTCAGCTTCTACACTTGGTCCATTCGTCTTGGATTTGTATTACATTCAGCGACTGCCGACATTTTCAGGAGAGGCGCACGAGGAGCCTTATCTTCACCTGTCTGCTTTTGAGGAGTTTTGTAGAGCACAGATATATTCAGACGTCACTATAGAGGAGCTGATGAGTAGAACCTTCCCATTCACGCTTCACGATAGAGCCATGAGATGACACCGCTGATTGGGGAGAACATTTGAGACATGGGGAGAGCTACGCCGAGAGTTTCTACAGAGATACTTCCCTCCACGTAGAGCAGATTTCATGCGATCATTGATCACCGACTTCTCAGTAGACCCCCAGGAGCCATTGCACGAGGCATGGCCGAGGTTTCTTGACCTCTTGAGGAGATTTCCTGAGCACGGACTTCCACTTACAGACTTGATAGAGATCTCCATGCGGGGGATGACCGCAGAGCAGTTGGCCCTGGTGATTACCACATGTGGCGGTTCACACCGCAGTTCCAACATTCACTTCCTGGACACCATCTCGGGTTTACTTTCACAGAGATCTTCGCGAGATGCCATAGTCGGGACAACACATGCGGATGATACAGTACCAGTACGGTGTGTCACTTTACATGATGATACAGTTTCTACACACCAACCCAAGGATTTGGATGATGTAGCACCACTGATAGATACGATGACTGCGATAGCAGAGGTTCGGACCCAGAGTCTACTTGAGTTCCCGTTGGCCATCCAGTTGGAGTTCGAGTCAGCCCCAGAGTTCCCACTTGACGAGTCTTGGATGTCAGACCTTCTGATACTCCAAGAGCTGGAGGAGCCCCCGCTCTTGCAGCCATTGACTCAGCTACTTCAGTTTCCAGTCCCGGAGGAGTCAGTTTCCTTCCTGCAGAGACACTTCTTAATGCACACAGCTATCCGGACTCAGCCCAGTAGCCACCGATCGAGAAGGGACACCACTTTGAGAGTACCGACACTGGGAGTCCCGTCTTCGAGCCTTTTGTCCTCCACTTTATTGAGACAGATACACTTCCTGAGGACCAGCTGACAGCCAGCATAGCCGCAGAGCGAGGATCAGCCGCAGACACTTTGCCAGCTTCCGCGGTGTTGACTAGTACCTTCTCCTGCTTCCACATTGCCGAGACCTACACTTTCGATGATGATGCAGCCTGGTGCACTGAGTGGATACTTGATAGCAGCGCAGATGCTGATCTAGATCCTGATCCTCTTCTTGTCACATCTGATCTTGCATCTCTCCCCGAGGGTTATCTGCGGGAGGATGCCGCACTCGATGAGTAATCGGTTTCACCTGCTGAGAGTGTTTCCGATCTGGCGGAACACGAAACCGAGTTTTTAGATCCTTCTGATTTTGAGTCTTCTCACCTCGATGACCCTCGCGAGGATGAGCCCTTTCTGGAGATATTCGATGATCTGCCTTATCTGACTCTATTTCATGCATCGGATATCAGTCTGCTTAGAGAGTCTCCTGATCTTGATTGTCCACACCTGCTTGAGACACTAATTGACGTGGAGGATTCTATCACTGATCCATCCTTCTCCACGTTTGATTTCTTCGGCTCTATACTCTCACTCCAGTCTGAACCAGAGCCGATGATTTCTTTTGTGCTACCGGATCCCGATCACTTACTTCCATATTTTTGGCCGGTAGCAGACACCCTCCTGATTGCATACCTGGGTGTCTTTATTTACACTGTTGACTTCGTCGCTATTCTCATACCGAGACTGCGACGACAGTACGGCATTCGCCTTACCGATGTCGTCCTGAACCTGGATACAGCTTTGTCCTAGCCTTTGCGCCTAGCTAGGGGCGTAAAATCTAGCGCTTGTTGAGAGGCACCTCAACATTGTACTCTTTTGTATATACGTGTTTCGTCTTGCTTTAATCTTTCTTACTTCCGTTCTTGTTTTCACCCCAGGTCTCGCTTAGGATTATCTATGCTATACTTACGATATTGCTCATCCTAAGTATAGGGGGGTGAAAACATCGGGTTGTTCTTCGTTCTGTTCCATCACTTCTGTTGTTGCTTATACTTAAGGTTCTTCACCTTAAGTATAGGGGGAGTGATGTCCTCTCCTTCTTGTATATATTCGTTCATTTTCTTCGTGTTTTGCTACCCCTGTTTTGTTGCCTATACTTAGGGATATTTCACCCTAAGTATAGGGGGGGTAGACCCTGTACATTCTCCACTCGGTTTTCCCTTAGTATACAGCCTGTTATACTTAGGATTACTTGATCCTAAGTATAGGGGGAAAAGCCGAGAGTCTCTTGACATTCATTTATCGTTGTATATAGCCTTTCTTTTCACTTCCCTATACCTAGCACGAGTTATGTCTTCTTCATCGCTCTTGACTCTGAGGACATCGTTTGAGCTAAGAATAGGGGGGAGTGTATATATATTTCATATATATACTTTAGCCATAACTCGTACTTTGTGTGAGTGTGTTAATAAATAAAATGGCTAAAATCCCTAAAAATCACAAAAATTAAAACAAAAAGTAAAAAATTTTCATGTACATAAACCTTCTTTTATTTGCACATAAATAGCTAGTGTACAAATTATTTTTGTAAAAATGATTTCAAAAATCTTTTGTGTAAAGTTTGTGTAAATATTTTCTTATCAAAATTATGTATATAGTACAAAAATTTTCCAAAATGTTTTGAAAATCAAAAGTTTGCAAAAATCTTGTGTAAATATGTGTAAATACTTTTTGCAAAACTTGCACCTCATGCATCATCCATTCATGATTTCAAAACATTTTTCAAAAATTTTGCATGTTTGTAAACTTTGTGTAAATAGCATCTTTTGTACATATGTATATCGTTTTTCTGGATGATAGTTGACATTTAAACTAGCCTGGAATCAAATTGAGAAATGAAGCTTGATTAAGATCTTAATCCACCTAACTTCTAAGAGGAACCTTATAGGGCTTAGGTTTAAGGCTTTTCAGGTCCATGGTGACTTAATTCTTTGAGTCCACTAGGCTATGATCACATGTCATCTTAATGAGCCTAAGTAGAGCACTTAACAACAACACATGACTCATATAGACAATGGCTTTACTTGGACACCAGCACTATGCACCGAGCTCTCTACGGATGAGGTGGTGAGGAGGCAGTCTTCCTTGACTTGGGGTAGCATATGAGGGTAGTACTTCTAGGCGGAACCTCTCTTCTTATTTTAGTGAAGGAAGTGTGTCTCAACTTGGTCTGGTTGCCATGAAGTCTAACGACGGGAGTTGTGGGTTGCAATAAAGCTTCAAAAGAGGGATAGTCTACTGGCTCAAGAGGAAAAACTCCTTGTATATATGCTGCACATGTATATGTTGTATAGATGCACTAGAAAAAAATGCAAAAAGAAAATAACACCAAAAAAGTGGTGGGTCTGAGAGAAAATGATAATCCCACCGGAGTATGTATATAGAGTGCAATAAGCAAAGCTTGAGTTTCATGATTTACCTTATGTAGCTTGTAGCGGGGAGACTTGGCTACACTGGTCAAGCTCCCAAGGGTACATGGCTACACTAGCCTTGACCCATTCTCTTCTTCCCCCTCTTCTTGAGCCGGTTGAACTTGAACTTAGAAGGGAATACCCCTCTCCTCGAGGAAAGAGTGGCCAGATTGAGGTCATAGAGTTACCTTGTTGGGGAGGGTTGTCAAGTTGCCATTTCTGAGGTGGAGAGCTTAGACCTCACATTCACAGGGCAAGAAAAGATTCATGGTCTTCAGGGTTTGTGATTGGTGACTTGTTCTGACCTGGAGCATTGAGGAGTCTTGGTTATAGATTAGTGGAACTTAGAGGCTGTTGAGTTTTAAGCTTAAGTCCAAATAAGGTTCCGACACATTAATAATCCAAAGATCTGATCGAGCTCCATACCTTAATTTAATGAAGGCAAGTGTAATAATCAGCCTTGATCCATGTACATTCTCCTTTTCTTTTTCTTTTTCTCTTTTTCACTTCTTTTTCAAATAAGTGTTTGCTAAGGGACTAGCAAAGTTAAGTATAGGGGGTGATGAATACTCATTCATACTCTTTATTCTTATATTTTAGCTACAAAAACCTTTGCAAATACATGTATATAGTTGTAAATAGAAATAATTACCAAAAGCATGCATTGTGTAAAAACCTATAATTAGCATGTTTTTGTGCAAAAATAAAAGAATAAAGATTAAAAAGAAAAAGAGGGAAATATTTAGAATAAATATTGAGCAACCTAACCCAAGGGAGGGCTCAGCATGGGCCTGACCGCATAAAAGCCAAAGTATAGGGAGATAGGGGCTCATGTGTGTAAATATTTATGTAAATAAAATAAAAATATTTTCCTCCCAAAAAGAGACTAAAATAGGCTTGTAAATACTTGTATATATTTATAAAGATAAAAATAAAATAAAAATAGAAAAATTAAAAAGAAAACAAAAACATCTCTTTCACCATGTATATAGTCCACTCATATTTATTTATTCAGCCTTATAAATAAAAAAAAATTAATTTCCAAAAATTCTATAAATATTCTATATGATTTGGTGTAAGTAAATAAAATAAATTAAAATAAAAAAAATAAAATAAAAAGAACAAAATTAAAAATCAAAAATACTATTGTAAATATACCATGTATATAAATGTATATATGTATTTATTTCACCTATGTATATAAATAATAAAAATAAAATAAAAATATCTTTTTATTCCTTTTTTTATGATATAATCAAATAAAATATAAAATGGGAATAAAATTGTATAAAAATAACAAATTAAAAATCAAAATTAAAACCCTATATATTGTATATATACCTATATAACCTTACTATGTAAATACCTTATTTTTACTTTGAAAAATTAATTAAAAATCACAAAAAATAGAAAAAATTAAAACAAAAATATTTCATGTTTTGACTTTTTAATAATTCAGCCGTTTTCTATTTATAATTTAATTTCTAAACATTTGCCACGTGGCCGCTTCCCATTGGTCCAGGGGATTGTTGACCGCCCGGTCAACTGCCCCCCCCCCCCCCCAGGACCACTTCCCACGGGTTAGGTGCCCGACCCGACTTCTCCCTAATTTCGCACCTAAACCCAATCCCCTCTCGCCTAAACCCCGGATCTGATTCATTCATGGTACATCCAAACCCTCGCCGGAGCCCCCATCTCGAGATCCGCGCACTCCATTACCCTACCCGACCTCATCTTTTCGGACCCTCCACCGTATATAGCTCGAGCTCCGCCACCTTCATACCCATCTTTTGGCTCATTCGCTCCACCCCCAGTGACCTCCAGTGCGTGAGTGAGAGTGACAGCTCGCTCCAGGTGCTGTCGCAGCGAGGAGAGGGGTAGTGGCCCACTGATCCGGCGAGACACACCGCCGTGCTCCGCCCAGAGCAGGAGCTTGAGCCTCGGAGACCGACGCTCCTTGAGGCAAGGACCGGGAGCTGCGCAAGCTTCTTCCCAGTCGATTCATCCACCCAGGTAGAACCATTGCCCTTTCATTTTCGCTAATTTTAGAGTACCCCCAAATCGCTGCTCCGCCGTCCACCGTCAATTCCGATCACGTCACCCTTCCATTCGACCATCAGGCTGCACCATAGCCTCTGCCTTCCTCCCACGCACGTTCTGCACCCTTCCATTCAACCCAGCTCGCACAGGAGCTGGGGTTCGAGCTCTTCCGTCCATCCCCTCGCCGGAGCTCGCCCACATCGACCCCCCGACCACCTTCACCTCGCCTAACCGGGTCGAGGCAGTTTGCCCTCGACCCGCGAGTCTTCTAGACCCATTTTGCAGGAACAATGAGGGCCATCTGAGGTCCTCTGACTCGAGCCAGGAGCCTTTTCCTCCGCCGACCTCGCCGGAGCTCTCCAGAGCTCGGTTGGGTCATCGGAGCGCCCCATCTGACGCGGAGGCCCACGTCGACCCTTCTCCGATCATCAGAGCCCCGCGAGGAGGCTCGGAGAGAGCATACTAGGCCGGCGAAGTTCGCCGGCCACCTGTTCTTCGAAGACCTCCAGCAGTCGTTCGATCGACCCCGAGCTCCAGTTGTGATCTTGAGTGTCCGTTCGAGGAGCAGCCCTGACCGCCAGATCCGTTGAGGGTCGATCTCCACCGTCGATCCAGCGAGGTTCAGCCACGACGCATCCCCACCGTCAAATCCACACGTGGCGAGGCCAAGACCATTGGATTCGCCTGAGGAGCCCAGCTTTGGAGAGCCATCTGATCCTGACCGTCCATCTACCACGTGGCATCCATCCAGCGGCTCGACTTAATAAAGGGTAATTTACTCTTAGGCCCTCCTTTTTATCTTATTTAGCGTTTAGTCTTGTAAATATTTAGTGTAGTTATTTAGCTTTGGTACAATTGCATTGTGGACCCCGCACTTTACTTTCTTTGCTTATATGCCCCTGTGTATGGTGTAGCACGTGCTTCGACACATGGTTTTCTGGGCTATTTGCATTTTATACCTTGTAGTTCTGAGATGTTATGAATTGAATGAAAACTTTTGGATATTTGCATTTATACCCCTGTGCGTGAATTTATTATGCATGTGTGTTTATTTTTGGGTTAATTGCACACTAGCCCTCGGAATTTTGGTATCTGTTACCAAATAGTCCTAGGACTTCGTTTTTATTACATTTGGGCCCCTGAGTGCCTCAGGCATGCGCGGCGTGCGTGATCTCCTGGGTATTTTGCACCGGACCCCCCAGGACTCTTGGTATTTGCACTAAGGTCCCTGTGCACAGTACCTTCTTTCTATTTTTGAATAAAATAGCAAACATACTCCAAATCCAATGAAAATTGGACACATGGCTCCTGCCATAGTGTAAAAGTTTCTGGAATTTTAGGGGACATATTTGTTTAGATTTGATATTTTTAAAAATTCAAAAACATCACTTTTCATCACTATTTGACTTTAAAAATCCCAAAAAAATTATTAAAATCTATCTAAAAATTACAAAAAAAAATTACTTACTAATTCTTTTGTTATGCTTGATTTTATAGCCAATTTTGGCTATTTTTCATTTTCTAAAACTTACAAAAATTGAAAAACACTTAAAAACTCATAAAAATTCTAATAAATAAACTAAAAACCCAAAAATAATAATTTAGGTGCTAAAATTTTCCTTGTTTCTTTCTCTATACAGGAAAATTACCTCCAGGCTTATTGGAGATTTCTAGATATTTTATCTAGGTCCCTTAAGCTCGGTTGGACAGTACCTTCTTTTCCTTTCATTGTTTCATTTTTTGAAAATTAAGCAAACATCAGGAAAATCCCAAAAATTCACTAAAAACAGTAAAAATTATAAAACACACAAAAATATTTTTATTTGAATTATTGGTTGATTTTTAGTGCATTAAATAAATAGTTGAATTGCTTGCTTTTCTTGTTTTTATTATTTTATCAATACATTGAAAATATAAAAAAATATAAAAAGATCTAAAAACCACCAAAAATACCTTTTTATTTCCTTTTCTTTTCTTTTTGACTACTTCGTAGGCCGCGAGGCCAATTCGTGCTCCTTGTGTTCGACCCTGGTCGTTATACCAGGTTAAACTAATAGCAAGATCGCTATTGATTTTCGAGTTGATTTTTATATTGGTGGTCTATTTTTCTTGATTGATCGAGCCTGATTGCTTGTGTCGCAACGACCATTTAGCACCTTATACCCAAGTCGTCAGATTTTCGATCATCAAACGCCTGGGGATATTTCAACGAAGCCCCTCTAGTTCTGCCTGCTCAATAACTCAGTCCACAGGTCATGTGCCTCGCACGTGCCTGGTGAATAATTGCAGAAGCGCGCCTCAATGTTTCTCAATTTGCGCAGAAGCCCCCGTCGACCAAGGGTCACGTGCTAGGCACGTGACCTCTTGGTAACTTTGTAGTAGAACCCCCCAGACTATCGGTAATTGCATCTTAGTCCTTTCTGCATTTTGTCTTATTTATAATTATTTAATAATTACATAAATACCCATGTATTCCCCCTCAGTTTTGGACCTCTTCATTACATTATTTTATTATTAAAAAATAGGCATTTTGTTCATCAATTAATTCTCTACATTATGCATATGCTTGACATTTTTTGTGATCGATGGTTAATTAATATCAAATTTTTTTTGTGGAAAATTATATACTTCGTCCATTTTGAGCTCTGAAATTCATGATTGATTATTGTTTCTCTAAAAATTGCTGAAAAATCATGTATTGTAGAATTAATTATGTTTAACATTGTATCCAAAAAGAATTGCATTTGCATTCATAGTTTGCGTTGTAAAAATCATTTTGCATATTTCAATATTTTATTTTTAGTAGGTATTAAATCTCACATTTTCGAGGTTTAGGATTTTTCTGAGATCCATCACCTAGTAATACATCTTAGATAATTTTATCCCTTGAAAATAATTAGGTTTAATATTTATTATATTTTAATATTGAAATTCATTTTTCTTGCATTCAAAAATTCATAAAAAAATTCCTCTTGCATCTAAAAATTCCAAAAAAAAATTATAGTGCATTCATTTCATCATAATTATCATCTTGGTCAAATTTCATATTTTTTGGACATTGTTTAATTAATATTTACATTTTAGTTCCTAAAATAGGCTAAAATTACATTTTGCATTTCTAATTGCATAAAAAATACATAAAAAGGCCGCCTCGAGAATACAAAAAAAGAACATTTGTAGACAAAATTTTAGGTTGTTCCTTTGCCTCCTTGTGTTTGACCTTGGGACTTGCTAAGTGAAATAAACAAAAAACCGCATTGATTAAAATTGACAAAAATTTCATGTGGCTATTTTTTGACCGATTCCGATTGCCCGCCTACAACGAAACGACATATATTTAGGAGAACGATAATCCACGCATTTTAACAAGGGTGATCCCTGAACCGTCAGATGGCGCAATTGCCAGGGAGGTAAACAGCTTAGTTTTTTATCTAAAAAATTTTGTTCGATTTTCCGCATTCGCGTAGTCTGACCCCTGAATTTTTCACGGTAAATTCCATTTATTTTTTTCCTGCATTTATTTTATTTTGTTTTCAGCATTTATTTTTCTCATTTTATTTTTTGATTTCATTTTGAGTCACTCTCTTACATTCTCTCTCTTATTTTTCTTGCGAGGTACCCGGCGTACGTGGAGCGATTTTTGGAAACCGAAGCATCTTCACCGATTTCCGAAAAGCTGCAATTAAATTAATATCGAGTCGAGTTGTGAGAGAACATAGAGTCAAAAATTTTATTTTTTTGTAATTAATTTCTCATTTATAGCGGTATCCGTTAGGACTCTCGCGTGTGTAAAAAGACCTTGAACTTTTTCTGTGGTGTGTCATGGCCTATTTCACTCTCCGGTGAGGGTGGGGCCTGACTTGAATGGCACTTAGGATAGACCTACAAATACGGCTCTTAAAGCATTTTTAATTTTTGATTGTACTCGTAGGAGCTAGGGCCACACTTCACTTTAATTGAGACGCACATTAGATCATTAAATTTAGCCAAATTCAACTCAATTCTTTTCTGCTAATAGAACTTTCTGCTATGTACGGTTTTTCATCGGCTTGTATTCATCTAGATTAATTTTCCAATTTCTGTATTACATGCTACATGGAGATTGCGAGGATTCACTATAAGTTTTCTAACTGAGCATACATCATAATTTTTTACGTGCATCGACTTTTCCCGAATTTCTCCCTCTTGTTTTGTCACATAATTTTAAAAGGAAATTGGGACTGGATGGTAGACGTGCTTTTATGCTCATTTAATTCTTCAGTGATCACCTAATTAAAATTGGGACTGCTAAATGTAGTCGACTTTATATAACTCATAAATCAAGAATTTTTGCAGGAGAGCAACCCCGACCTTGGATTCTTTTATTTTTTATAAGTGAGTAACAGACGACATTTAAGGCTAGAGCCCAAACACGGATTTTTATATTGACTACTGATTCTACCAAAAACGATTAGCTACTTCTCAGTGAGGATCTACGGGTAGCCGGTAAATGGTCCGGATTTCCTTAGTAGAGTGGGTTGTTTAAAGGACACTGCGTAAGGCTCCGTTCTTAAGTAACATGGTACTCGTTTTACAGTCTATACTTACACCCATACTGGTTGAAAGTAGGTGTAACTAGTCGTAAGAATTCGGGCCAGTCATTATGAAAATTACCGGCACCTAACAGCTTGTTAAATTCTTTCCAAGATTGATTTATCACCAACTTAAAATTGAAAAGATAATTGCCGAACTCTTACAGTTTCATTGTGTGAGTTAGTGAACCTGGGGTTTGATTTGTGTTTGATTTTACGTGCGTGAACCGATTTCAAAAATCAAAAGACGCACACTTCTATCATCACTCTCCTTTCTTGATTTGTCAACCAATAAACCTCCGTCAAAAATCATGGAACTTTTGTCCAAGAACTCTCCAGATCCAAGTAATAAAAATCAATTCGTCTCGAACAAACCCAAACCGTCATTCATTACAGCTCTTTCAAAAATTACAGAACATTTATTCGAGAATCCATCAGAACTATACTATGAAAATGAATTCTATCGGTTAGACCCAATGTTTCAAAACCTCCTCCAACTACATGGCATCCAACTTCCACAAGAGACTCTCAACCACCAATAAATCCAACACTCTCTACAAATTCAATCTACTTCATGAATGACAACACTTTATATTCGGATCATACAAACCAACAACCGACTGAGGTCTCCACTTCTTCATATGTCAATCCACTCTACTCCGATCATACAATTCATCCTTCATATTCGATAAATGTCAATCCATCATTCATGGGAGACTATAACCACATGATCGAATTTAACACTTCTTTACATCTTCCATCTTCCCCACCGTTGAACACAAATGAGCAACCATCATCTTGGATTGACTATGACAAACCCATCTTCAGACATGACACTCATACAGAGGACTAGACTGACGACATAGAAACACATAACCCATGTATGTTGACTTCACAATATCAAGACCCGACCAATCATGATCAATGGATTGAACTCTACTCAGACAAACTCCACATGCATGGATCACATGAGCAGCCTCCTTCCATAATTTTTGAGGATAAATTTTCAGAAAATAACGACCATATATTGGATATTTAAAGAGACTCTTCTCCTAGCACATACAGGAAAATGGAAGATGAAATTATTGAATCTCAAATGCAAAAACACACCACGACTGCTACCATGATTGGTCATGAAAAGATTTTGGAGGATGATGTTTCGAGGATAAACAAGATATTCGAATTAATGGAAGATAGATTTTGAAGGTTTGCCGACCAATTAATTTCCCTCTCTGGTGGCTCGGATATAAAAATGAATGAGGAAAAGATTAGATCTCATGTTGAAAATTTTGAGTATATTCAGAAACCTAGGGACGATCCTGACAATGACACTTCTGCATACTACTCCCCTAGGGATGACTATGCCTCTGACTCCTACTCAGAACATCAAAGCCCCTGCTCATCTACGTAAAACACCACATCACCATACCACATAGAAAATACCAAAAAATTGAAATATTAGAAAACAACAAAAAATCGAAAATCTCGAAAAATACATAAAAATTGAAACTGAAGAAGATCTGAAGAATTTGGATCCTGTTGTATGGGAAGCACTGGAGAAGAAACTGATTGTTGAACTTCCCTTTATACAGGCCATTGAACACTTTCCCGACCTTAAAGGATTTGTAATGGCAAATTAATGATGAAAAAGTCGGGCAGGATAAGAATAAAGACTGAAAGACATATCTTGTCAATGGCCTCCTCCTTGGTGTTGAGGAGAAAAACCAAGAGCCGCATAGTGAAGCGGTTGCCCAGATTTGACTGTGAAATCAAAAACACAATTTTTACCCATGCTCAAATTGATGGCAATTCACCAATCAATATCCTCCCAACCTCTGTATTTCATGAGCTCAAACTCGAACCTGTCAGGAAGATACGAGAGATCGTTCAATTGGCTAACCGATCGATAAAGCGACCGAGAGGAATCATTTCTGTCATCATGACATTCCAAGGTGCTCCGCTCAAAGTAGAATTCACGATCATTGATATTGAGCATCAAGGAGATTTCACCAAGTCTCCATTTATTCTCGGAAAGCCATTCTTGGCATTGGCTAAGGCAATTATTGAGAGTGAGATGCAGGAAATTAATTTTACAGCATTGGTAGCACTTCGATCTCAACAAATCTTAGAGGAACCATGATTTTCTGAGGCAACCCACGAAACCCTCGACAACCGTAACCATGAAGCAGTAGAAGAACCCTACCCCATTGGTACATCTGAGATAGTGGTTGTTGATGAGACTATTGGTTTAGAGACTCTCCCCCCTTGCTCCATTCCCAGCTGCTCTCACCATGGAAAATCAAATATATGAATCATATGATCCGAAGACTTATGCATGGTCGCAACCTGGGTCAACTTATTCTGACTACCTTGATCACATCAACTTGATACAGGGGTACTCCAACATCAAAACAATTGAGAACGAACATGTAGAGACTCTCCCCAGTATTTCAATTCCGACGGATCTCACAATAGAAGAATGTTTCTTATATGATCCTGAGACATATGCATAATCACACCCTGGGTCAACCTACTATGAATACTATGACCAAATCATCCCAACTCAGAAGTGCACCAACATTAAGAAGACTAACATGCATGACGAACATCGACCAAGGAGAAGAATTCCAATGGTTATTCATCTGGAGACTCAAGTGGACCAACACCTTCACAGAACAAAAGGACTACTTCTTCATCGAAAAAGAAAGTCACCTTTGACATCCTGGAAGAGGTATCAGCTGATGATCCCTCATAAGGGTTCGGAAAAAGTAATCTACATGAGTCAGGTCTGCTCGACAGTTCTAAAACTATATCTTCGCAAGGATCCAAACTTCAATTCTCGTTGGACAACTCCCATTCGTCATTACTATTCATCCAAATCCAATGCTATTGCTCTCATCAAATACACTGGAATTATTTCTTATGAGCTGACTGAGACTGGTGCTTCAGAATATCCATCCGAGGACAAATCACATGATCCTAAGAAGGAACGAATTCTGAGAAAACAACTGAAGAAACAAAAAGACAAAAATATCTGGAATGTGTCCACTTTTAAATACTATTCCTCTAAGGATAACTGTGATGATGGCTACCTGATGAATACCCATTCATCACTCTTTATTCTTTTATTTTAGCTACAAAACCTATGCAAAACACATGTAGATACTTGTAAATAGCAATAATTATCATTCAGCATGCATTGTGTAAATATGAATAATTAGCACGTATTTGTGCATAAATAAAAGAATAAAGAAATAAAAGAAAAAGAGGGAGATATTTAGAATAAATATTGAGCGACCTAATCCCAAGGGAGGGCTCAGCATGGGCCTAACCGCAAAAAGAATCCAAGTAGAGAGAGATAGGGAAGCTCGTGTGTGTATATATACCTGTATATATATATAAATATTTTCCTCTAAATAAAACAAAAATGCATTTTTGTGAATATGTATATACTTGTAAATATTAAATTAAAATAAAATTAGGAAAAACAAAATAAAAATAAAAAATAAATAAAAATTCCTTCTTTATTGTATATATGCCATGTACATAAAACCACTCATCTATTTATTTCCCCTTATAAATAAATAAATAAAAATCAAATAAAAATATTTTCTCATCCCATATTTCATGTTGTAAATAAATAAAATAAAAATCATAAAAATAAAAAGAAAATAAAAAGAAATAAAATCAATTCCTAACCTTGTATATATACCATGTATATATGTATATAAAACTAGTTATTTACTCTATGTAAATAATTATAAAAATAAAATAAAAATACCATGTTATTTCCAAATTTTATTCTATGAATAAATAAAATATAAAATTGGAATAAATTGTATAAAAAATAATTAAAAATCAAAAATAAAAAATGCAATATTGTATATATCTATATATAATAATACTATATTGTACATACATTATTTTTATTTCACAAAAATAAATAAAAATCACTAAAAAATAATTTAAAAATAAAGAAACATTTTTCATGTTTTAAGTTTTTCGAAATTAATTCATTTATTATTTTTTATTGAATTATCAAATATTTAATAAATCATGAATTCCCATTGGTCCACGGGGGAATGTTGACCCCCGGTCAACTCTCCCCCGCGGACCTCTTTCCCCGCAGATCCAGCAACCGACCCGACTTCTCCTCTTTTTCCTCGCTCGATCCGATCACCATTTACACAAACCCCGGGCTCCATGTATTCCTTGTAGATCCGAGACCCTCACCCGGGGTGGGTTCTAGGGATCCGAGCTCCACAGATCCATGCCCGACCTTGTCTTCTCGGACCCTTCACCATATTTAGCTGAACCTCCGGCCACCATTCCACTCCATCTTTGGCCTTCCCCCTCGACGTCAGTGACCTCCTCGTCTTCGCTAGAGTGACAGCAGCGCGGAGAGGAGTAGCAGCGAGGCCCGGGCAACTGGGAACCACTGATCCGACGATATCACCGCCGTGCGCCACCGCAAGGTACGCTCAGCCTCGGGAAGCGACATCCCCTTGAGGCCATGACCCCCGGAGCTCCCTGAGCTCCAGCATAGTCGACTACACCCGCCAGGTAGCTTAGATTTCCTTTAGGTTAACTTAGATTTAGGTTTTTAGATTTCAGCCATTTTAGCTCCGCCGCCATCGCCAGCCGTCTCCGTCCACCCATATGTCCATCCGACTAGACCTTCACCTTCTCCACACTCCTCTCCACCTTCTTCACCCAGCCACCCCTCCCTGACTCGCCCCGGAGCAGGTCCTCCACCCTCCTCCGCCGTCACCTCGCCGGAGGGTGTCGCTCCGACGCACACACTCGCCCATTTCACCTCTTACCGGGTCGAGGCACTTTACCCTCGACCCAGGAGTTTGTCTGTGTGTTTTGCAGATTGAGAGAGGTCCATATGAGGGCCTGAGCATTCAGGTACAGCAGCTCTAGTCCTCCGCTGTCGTCGAGCCACTACGGTGGTCGTCGGCTTCATCGGAGGCATCCTTCAGTTGCGGAGCACCTTGGCGATCACGTTCCACCTTCCAGTGGCTCCAGAGGAGGTCTCCACCGCAAGCATTGGGCTGGCGAAAATCGCTGGTGAGTAGTTCTTGGAGGACCTTCAGTAGTCGCCCGATCAACCTCCTGCTCCAGATCTGATCAGAGCCGTCGATTCACGAGCAGCCTTCACCGTTCATCCATCTGGGAGTCGATCTGGACCGTCCAACTCAGTGCAGGGTTTTCCACCTCCAACCAGCGTCAGATCTGCCACGTGGAGAGCCCTCGAGCGTTGATCGCGCAGAGAGGCGCCCGATACTTTCCACCGCCCGATCAGTCACGTGGCGTCGTTCCCGACGTCCGCTTTAATAAAGGGTAAATTGTTCTTAGGCCCTTTAGTTTATAGCTGTTACGTTTTAGTCCTGTAAATATTTCATACAGTTATTTTTATTTTGTAAATATTGCATCGAGGACCTTCATGTTTCCTTTATTTGCATATTAGTCCCTGTATATGGTACCCACGTGCGTCGACACGTGATTTTCTGGTCAATTTGCATAAATCTACCCTGTATTCCTTACTTGTTATGGTTCAATACTTTTTAAATAGGAATTACATTGGTACCCCTCCAACTGCCTGTCACGTATGCCGTGCGTGATTTCGTGAGATTTTTGCGCTTTTGGCCCTGACCTTTCTAGCCATGTTAATGTTTGTCCCCTGGGCTTAGTTTTTATGACATTTAGGTCCTTATGCACTATGAGTTTTTGTTTGATTTTGATAAAATATAAAATCAAGTCCAAATTTCGTGAAAATTGGAAACGTGGCTCCTGCCGCTGTGTAAAATTCTCACTAAAAATTTGGTACATTTTTTAGGCATTTTTTTATTTTTAAAAATTCAAAAACCGCCATTTTTCCTTTTGTCTAGTTTATAAAATCCTAACAAATATTAAAACTATGTTAAAAATTCCAAAAAAATTAGTAGTTGTTTGTTTTTGTGTGTTTCAATTTCTTTGTGAATTTGGCTATTTTTGGATTTATAAAAACCATAAAATTAAAAAACCCTTAAAAACTCATAAAATTCTAGAAAATTATAGAAAATCCAAAAAATCATAAACTCTTCTTCTAAGTTTTCTTTATTGTTTCTATTTTTCATAAAAATTACTCCAAGCTTTTCCAGGACCATTTGGTATTTTTCTTGGCCTTTTTAGCTTGGCTGGACAGTAGTTCACTGTTTTCACACTTTTTGATTTTCAGAAAATTCCATAAAAATTATAAAAATCTCAAAAATTAACCAAAAATAGTAAAAAATGTAAAAACATAAAAATATTTTTGTTTGAATTTTTGGACCATTTTTGAGTATTTAAATAATTGATTGAAGTTGCTTGTTTTTATCTTTTTATTATTTTCCTTCATTATTAAAAATCCAAAAAAAATAAAAATATATAAAAACCACCAAAAATTGTTGTTTTTATTTTATTTTGCTTTTAGACTACTTCCTAGGCCGCGAGGCCTACTCGTGCTCCTTGAGACCGACCCTGGGAGCTATACCAGGTTAATCACATAGCAAGACCGCTATCATGGTTTTGATTGATTTTTGTCTTTTCGATTGGTGGTCTGATTTTGTTTCTTGATTGAGCTTTGAGCCCCGAGTAACTGAGGTCACAACGACCTTAGTGATATCTTTACCTTAGTCGATCGGGCGACTGATCAGAATGGCGCCGTTGCTGGGGAGCACGGCTTAGTAGTCGCATTTTCTTTCTGTTTGTTTGATTTTGTTTTTCGCGGTTTTCTGTGGCTTTTTCTTCATCCGTGGCTTTTCGCGGCTTTTTGTTTTTCTTTTATTTTTATTTTTTTTATTTTATTTTCTTTTCTTTTGTTTTTGGTTGCTTTGAGTGTTTGTTTTTATTTTCCATTTCTGCACATATATCCTGTTTTTATTTTATTTGTTTTATTCACTTGGTTTGTGACACTTTGTTGTTTACTTGCGAGGGCCCGAGGACCGAGGCGGCTCCTTTTGAGGAGCCGACGCAACCGCGGCAATCGGAGGCGGCTTCCTTCTCTACGAAGTCGCAGGAGAGCGCGAGGAGGCAGTAGAGTACAGGAGTAGTTTAGTTTTAGATTAGGTTTATTTCCCGCTCATTTGAATTGTTGTAATAATATAGGGACAGGACAGATTTGGACTTCTGAGACTCTCGGGGTCTGTTTCGCCGAGCACCGGTGTGCTCGGGGGACCACACCGCTGTTTTGTTTTCCTGCTTTTTCTTTTATTTGATTTCACGTGGATTTCTATGCTTGAGCCCCTAAATTTAGGTTTTTATTTCGTTGAGCCAGGTAGCTTTAGGTCCAATGCCCTTATTAGAATATCTGTTCCCATAGATCATGCTTGGACTTAGGCAAATAAACTTGTGCTTCCCGATAATAGAAGCTTCAGTTTAGGACGGTTTCTCGCACTACATTCCATATAGATTAGTTTTACATTTATGCGTGGATCATAATTGCATGTAGACCGCTGGAATTAGGTACGCCTTCTATCTCGTGCATGCATCATTGATTTATAGCGCATCGGCTTTTCCACTTTCCTCCCCCTGTTTTTCTGGACTTAAGAATAAAAGGAAATCGGAAAATTCATTAGAAGTTTCTTTGAAAAAAACATAAAACGAAAACAATAAAATCGGGACTGCTAATCACACTTGACCTAAAAGACACCTCATCGAAAAATCTGTCTTGGGGAGAGTAACCCCCTCTTTGTTTCGTTTGGATGAGCGAGAGAGTGACCCGCATCCTAGGCTAGAGCCATATCCGATTTCTCGACTAACTACCGGCTTTTTGTACGGGACAGTCGGTTGAGAATATTGGACTCCTATCAGCTCACGTAATCGCTCTAAAAGACTGACTTGATCACCTAAAATAAAATTGACAAGATAATTGGCCGATCCCTTACGGTCTTCAGCTCGTGTGCGTGGGTGAATCGGGGATTTTGCTTTCTCATCTTGTGTGATTCCAGATCCCTTTTGTCTTTCCCCATCAACCTTCTTCTCCCACCCACCCTCCCTTTAGTCTTTCCTCTTCTTCTTCTCCTTCATCCATGGATGATGGATCCCCCTCACTCCTGGCTGACTCTTGCGGCTTCTTCTTCGCCATCTGACCATCAGTCCAGTCCACCTTCGAGGGAGGTCGGATCCCCGACCAACCTCCCGCTCCCTCCCTCCCATCCCTTTCACTACTCTGAGCATGTTGCGCTAGACGTCCGCGGATATCAGATCGAGCAAACGCGAGACCCGAATGATGCCATTGCTGATTTGAGAGTGCACTCTGTTCGTGATCAGAGAGAGCAGAGGAGATTATCAGATAGATCCTATTCCAGATTAATGGTGGAGCAGATAGGACAAGGAGCTCAGTCAGCTTCTACATTATGTCCATTTAGCTTGGATTTGGATCTCATTCAGAGACTTCCAACATTTTCAGGGGAGGCGCACAAGGAGCCTTATCTTCACCTGTATGAGTTCGAGGAGTTTTACAAAGCACAGTTATATTCAGATATCACTACAGAGGACCTGATGCTGAGGACCTTCCCATTCACACTTCAAGATAAAGCCATGAGATGGCATCGACGCTTGGGGAGGAGATTCATTACGTGGGGAGAGCTACGTCGAGAGTTTCTACAGAGATACTTTCCCCAGTGTAGAGCAGAGTTGATGCGGTCTTTGATCACCGAGTTTTCAGTTGACCCCCAGGAGCCATTGCAGGAGGCATGGCCGAGGTTTCTTGACCTCTTGAGGAGATTTTCAGACCACGGACATCCACTGACTGACCTTATTGAGATCTCCATGCGGCGGATGACCGTAGAGCAGATAGCACTGGTGATTACGACATGTGGTGGTTCACACCGCAGTTCCGACATTCACCCACTAGATACCATCTCGAGCTTACTTTCACAGAGATCTTCTTCACGAGATGCCGTAGTTGGGACAACACATGAGGACGATGCAGTACCAGTGTGGTGTGCCACATCACATGACGATACAGTTTCGACACACCAGCCCGAGGACTTGGATACTACAGCACCACAGAGTATAGAGGAGATAACTGTGACAGCAGAGGTTCGGACCCAGTGTCTACTCGAGTTCCCGTTGGTCTTCCAGCTAGAGTTCGAGTCAGCCCTAGAGTTCTCAGTTGACGAGTCTTGGATATCAGATCTTCTGATACTCCAGGAGCCGGAGGAGCCCCTGCTACTACAGCCATGGTTTCAGCCACTTCAGTTTCCAGTCCCAGAGGAGTCAGCCTCTTTTCTGCAGAGACACTTCTCGGAGTTCGACAGTTACCAGGACTCAGCCCAGCAGCTACAGTTCGATATGGGACACCACTTTGACATGTCAGACACAGATAGCCCCGTATTCGAGCATGTTGTCCTCCACTTTGTTGAGATAGATACACTTGCTGAGGACCAGTTGGCAGTCAGCATTGCCGCAGAGCGAGGATCAGCCGCAGACACTTTGCCAGCCTCCGAAGTGTTGACCAGTACCTTCTCCTGTTTCCATTGCCGAGAGGCACACTTCCAATGATGATGCAGCCTGGTGCACCGAGTGGATGCTTGACAACAGCGCAGATGCCCTTCTAGATCCTGATCCTCTCTTTCTCACCTATGATCTTGTATTTCTCCCCGAAGGTTATCTGCGGGAGATGCCACACACGATGTGTACTCAGTTTCACCTTCTGAGAGTGTATCCGATCTGGCGGAGCACGAAACTGAGTCTTCTGATCCTTCTGATTCTGAGTCGTCTCACCTCGACGACCCTCGCGAGGATGAGCCCATCCTGGAGATATTCAATGATGTTACCGATTTGCTTCCATTTCACGCATCGGATATCAGTTTTCTTAGAGAGTCTCCTGATCTTGATTGTCCACACCTTTTTGAGACACTGATTGACGTGGAGGATTCCATGACTGATCCATCCTTCTCCACGTTTGACTTCGTCAGCTCTACACTTTCACTCCAGTCTGACTCCGGGCCGACGATTTCTTTTGTGCTACCGGATCCCGATCACATATTTCCATATCCTTGGCCGGTAGAAGACACCCGCCTGATTGCATACCTGGGTGTCATACTTTACACTTTGCATTTCGTCGTTGTTCTCATACCAAGACTGCGACGACAGTACGACATTCGCCTTACAGATGTCGTCCTGAACCATGACACTGCCTTGTCCTACCTTTGCGCCCAGCTAGGGGCGTAAAACCTAGAGCTTGTTGAGAGGCACCTCAACATTGTACACTTTTGTATATACGTGTTTTGTCTTAGTTTGATATTTCTTTCTTCCGTTCTTGTTTTCACCCCAGGTTTTGTATAGGATTATCTTTGCTATACTTAGGATATACCTCATCCTAAGTATAGGGGGGTGGAAACACCGGGTTGTTCTTCCATTCTGTTGTTGCTTATACTTAAGGATTCTTCACCTTAAGTATAGGGGGAGTGATGTCTATTTTCTTCATATCTTTCTACCTCTGTTTTGTTGCCAATACTTAGGGATATTTTACCCTAAGTATGGGGGGTAGACCCGTGCATTCTTTACTCGGTTTTCCCTTTGTGTACAGCCTGCTATACTTAGGACTAATTGATCCTAAGTATAGGGGGAAAAGCCGAGACCCTCTTGATTTTCTATTCTTTGATTCGTCTTTGTATATAGCATTCCTTTTCACTTCCCTATACTAAGTATGAGTTATGTCTTCTTCATCGCTTTTGACTCTGAGGACATCGTTCGAGCTAAGTATAGGGGGTGTGTATATATTTCATATATACTTTAGCCATAACTCGTACTTTATGTGAGTGTGTTAATAAATAAAAATGGCTAAAAACCCTAAAATCCATAAAAATTAAAATTTTTTCCTGTAAATAAACATTCTTTTATTGCATATACATAGCTATTGTACAAATTATTTTTGTAAAAATGTTTTCAAAAACTTTTTGTGAAATATTTTGTAAATATTTTCTTATCAAAATTATGTATATAATACAAAATTTTTCCAAAATGTTTTGAAAATCAAAAGTTTGCAAAAACATTGTATAAATTTGGGTAAATATTTTGCAAAACTTGCATTCATGCACACATTCATGATTTCAAAACATTTTTCAAATTTTTGCATGTGTGTAAATATTGTTTAAATAGCATCCTTGTATATACTTGTATAGTTTTTCTTGGATTATAGTTGACATTTAAACTAGCCTGGAATTAAATTGGGAAATGGAGCTTGATTAAGATTTTAATCCACCTAATTATAATAGGAACCTTATAGGGCTTAGAGTTAAGGCTTTTCAGGTCCATGGTGAATTAATTCTTTGAGTCCACTAGGCTATGATCACATGTTATGTCAATGAGCCTAAGTAGAGCACTTAACAACACACACATGACTCTTATAGACAATGGCTTGACTTGGACCCGCACTTTACACCGAGCTCTCTACGGATGAGGTGGTGAGGAGGCAGTCTTCCTTGACTTGGGGTAGCATATAAGGGTAGTACTTCTAGGCGAAACCTCTCTTCTTCTTTTAGTGAAGGAAGTGCGTCTCAACTTGGTCTGGTTGCCATGAGGTCTAACGACAGGAGTTGTGGGTTGCAATAATGATTCAAAAGAGGGATAGTCTACTGGCTCAAGAGGAAAAACTCCTTATGTACATATGCTACACCTTGTAAATATGTTGTATAGATGCACAAAAAAAATGCAAAAAGAAAATAACTCCAAAAAAGTGGTGGGTCTGATAGAAAATGATAATCCCACCGGAGTATGTATATAGTGAAAATAAGCAAAGCTTGAGACTCGTGTTCCATCTTATGTAGCTTGCAGTAGGGAGACTTAGCTACACTTGTTGAGCTCCCAAGGATACATGGCTACACTGGCCATGATCCATTCTCTTCTTCCCCCTCTTCTTGAGCCGGTTGAACTTGAACTTAGAAGGGAATACCCCGCTCCTCGAGGAAAGAGTGGCCAGATTGGGGTCATAGAGTTACCTTGTTGGGGAGGGTTGTCAAGTTGCTACTTTTGAGGTGGAGAGCTATACCTCACATACACTGTACAAGGAAAGATTCATAGTCTTCAGGGTTTGTGTATGTAGACTTGTTCTGATCTGGATTGTTGAGGAGTCTTGACTATAGATTAGTGGATCTTAGAGGCTGTTGAGTTTAAACCTAAGTCTAAATAAGGTTCCGACACATTAATAATCCAAAGATCAGATCGAGCTTCATATTTCAATTTAATGAAGGCAAGTTTAATATTCAGCATTAATCCATGCATTTTCTCCTCTTTTTCTTTTTCTTTTTTTCTTTTTCACTTCTTTTTCAAATAAGTGTTTTCTAAGGGACTAGCAAAGTTAAGTATAGGGGGGTGATGAATACCCATTCATCACTCTTTGTTCTTTTATTCTAGCTACAAAACATATGCAAAACACATGTAGATATTTGTAAATAGCAATAATTATCATTCAGTATGCATTGTGTAAATATGAATAATTAACATGTTTTTGTGCATAAATAAAAGAATAAAGAAATAAAAGAAAAAGAGGGAGATATTTAGAATAAAATATTGAGCGACCTAATCCCAAGGGAGGGCTCAGCATGGGCCTGACCGCAAAAAGAACCCAAGTAGAGAGAGATAGGGAAGCTCATGTGTGTATATATACATGTATATAAATAAAAATATTTTCCTCTAAATAAAACAAAAATGCATTTTTGTGAATATGTATATACTTGTAAATATTAAATTAAAATAAAATTAGGAAAAACAAAACAAACATAAAAAAATAAATAAAAATTCCTTCTTCATTGTATATATGCCATGTACATAGAACCACTCATCTATTTATTTCCCCTTATAAATAAATAAATAAAAATCCAATAAAAATATTTTCTCATCCCATATTTCATGATGTAAAAAAATAAAATAAAAATCATAAAAATAAAAAGAAAATAAAAGGAAATAAAATAAAATCAATTCCTAACCTTGTATATATACCATGTCTGTATGTATATAAAACTATTTATTTACTCTACGTAAAGAATTAATAAAAATAAAATAAAAATACCATATTATTCCAAATTTTATTCTACAAATAAATAAAATATGAAATTAGAATAAATTGTATAAAAAAATTATTAAAAATAAAAAATAAAAAATGCAATATTGTATATACCTATATATAATAATACTATATTGTATATACATTATTTTTATTTCAAATAAATAAATAAAAATCACTAATAATTTAAAAATAAAGAAACATTTTTCATGTTTTAGGTTTTTCGAAATTAATTCATTTATTATTTTTTATTTAATTATCAAATATTTAATAAATCCTGAATTCCCATTGGTCAACAGGGGAATGTTGACAGCAGCGCGGAGAGGAGTAGAAGCGAGGCCCGGGCAGCCGGGAACCACTGATCCGGCGATATCACCGCCGTGCCCCGCAAGGTGCGCTCAGCCTCGGGAAGCGACGTCCCCTTGAGGCCATGACCCCCGGAGCTCCCTGAGCTCCAGCATAGTCGACTACGCCTGCCAGGTAGCTTAGATTTCCTTTAGGTTAACTTAGATTTTGGTTTTTAGATTTCAGCCATTTTAGCTCCGCCGCCGTCGCTAGCCGTCTCCGTCCACCCATCTGTCCATCCGACTCGACCTTCACCTTCGCCACACTCCTCTCCACCTTCTTCACCCAGCCACCCCTCCCTGACTCACCCCGGAGCAGGTACTCCACCCTCCTCCGTCGTCGCCTCGCCGGAGGGTGTCGCCCCGATGCACACACTCGCCCATTTCACCTCTTACCGGGTCGAGGCACTTTGCCCTCGACCCAAGAGTTTGTCTGTGTGTTTTGCAGATCGAGAGAGGTCCATCTGAGGGCCTGAGCATTCAGGTACAGCAGCTCCAGTCATCCGCCGTCGTCGGGCCACTCCGGTGGTCGTCGGCTTCATCGGAGGCATCCTTCAGTTGCGGAGCAACTTGGCGATCACGTTCCACCTTCCAGTGGCTCCAGAGGAGGTCTCCACCGCGAGCATTGGGCCAGCGAATCTTGCCGGCGAGCAGTTCTTGGAGGAACTTCAGTAGCCGTCCGATCAACCTCCCGCTCCAAATCTGATCAGAGCCGTCGATTCATGAGCAGCCTTCACCGTTCATCCATCTGGGAGTCGATCTAGACCGTCCCATTCAGCGTAGGGTTTTCCACCTCCAGCCAGCGTCAGATATGCCACGTCGAGATCCCTCGAGCGTTGATCGCGCGGAGAGGCGCCCGATACTTTCTACCCCCCGATCAGCCACGTGGCGTCGTCCCCGTCGTCCGCTTTAATAAAGGGTAAATTGTTCTTAGGCCCTTTAGTTTATAGCTGTTACGTTTTAGTCCTGTAAGTATTTCATACAGTTATTTTTATTTTGTAAATATTGCATCGAGTACCTTCATGTTTCCTTTATTTGCATATTAGTCCATGTATATGGTACCCACGTGCGTCAACACGTGATTTTCTGGTCAATTTGCATAATCTAACCTGTATTCCTTGCTTGTTATGGTTTAATACTTTTTAAATAGGAATTACATTGGTACCCCTCCAAGTGCATGTCACGTGTGCCGTGCGTGATTTCGTGGGATTTTTGCGCTTTTGGCCCTGAGATTTCTAGCGGTGTTAATGTTTGGCCCATGGACTTAGTTTTTATGACATTTCGGTCCCTATGCACTGTGAGCTTTTGTTTGATTTTAATAAAATATCAAATGAAGTCCAAATTTCGTGAAAATTGGACACGTGGCTCCTGCCACAGTGTAAAATTTTCACTAAAAATTTGGTACATTTTTTAGGCATTTTTCTATTTTTAAAAATTCAAAAACCGCCATTTTTCCTTCTATCCAGTTTATAAAATCCTAAAAAATATTAAAACTGTGTTAAAAATTCCAAAAAAAATAGTAGTTGTTTGTTATTGTGTGTTTGAATTGCTATGTGAATTTGGCTATTTTTGGATTTATAAAAACCATAAAAATTAAAAAACCCTTAAAAACTCATAAACATTTTACGAAATTATAGAAAATCCAAAAAATTATAAACTCTTCTTCTAAATTTTCTTTATCGTTTCTATTTTTCATAAAAATTACTTCCAAGCCTTTCCAGGACCATTTGATATTTTTCTTGGACCTTTTTAGCTTGGCTGGACAGCAGTTTACTGTTTTCACACTTTTTGATTTTTAGAAAATTCCATAAAAATTATAAAAATCTCAAAAATTCACCAAAAACAATAAAAAATCTAAATAACATAAAAATATTTTTGTTTGAATTTTTGGACCATTTATGAGTATTTAAATAATTGGTTGAAGTTGCTTGTTTTTATCTTTTTATTATTTTCCTTCATTATTAAAAATCCAAAAAAATATAAAAATATATAGAAACCACCAAAAATTGTTGTTTTTATTTTATTTTGCTTTTAGAGTACTTCGTAGGCCGCGAGGCCAACTCGTGCTCCTTGAGACCTACCCTGGGAGCTATACCAGGTTAATCACATAGCAAGACCGCTATCTTGGTTTTGATTGATTTTTGTCTTTTCGATTGGTGGTCTGATTTTGTTTCTTGATTAAGCTCTGAGCCCTGAGTGACTGAGGTCACAACGACCTTAGTGATATCTTTACCTTAGTCGATTGGGCGGCTCATCACTACCTTTCATCGGACTCATACGCTTCATCTGATTTCCAACATGATTTCTCCGAGGATAACACTGATAATAGTTGGGAATCATATGCTTCATCTCCTTCTCGTCATTACGATCTCCCACCACAAGCTCACAAAAAGATCGGCCGAAAACTGCCTTAATCATCGGCTACCCACCCTCCCTCCCGACCACATCGGTCTCCTTGTACATCTTCTTCCTCTACTTAGTCCAAGGCCTAAGTATAGGGGGGATCGATGCCATCCATACATACCACTCTCCCCATCTCACAATCATTCCATTTCCACCCTTCTCCTATACTTAGGCTGACTAGAGCCTATATATAGGGGAACCGATGCCCATCTGTATATACTCTCCTCATTCACATATCCCGGTCGCTTCATTTGTTTCACTCTTCTTCACTAAGTATAGGGGGGACCAATGTACCTCGTTCTTTTTCTTTTTCTATTTCACTCTCTTACGCTTAGCCCAAGCTGTCTTATTTACTCTTCTTGTGCTCTGAGGACACAGCACTCGCTAAATGTAGGGGGTTCTGTATATATATTATGTATATATCTTACCCATGTCTCGTACTTTCGTATAAGTCTATACGTATTTACGTGGTGGATGATTAATTTGAAAAAAAACAAAAAAAACAACAAAACAACAAAAAACAAAACAAAAAGAAAAAAAGAGTTTTTGCTACTAATACTTACTGTGTCCGACCTAATTTTTTTTAAAAAATGGCTTCTTATTCATTTTTGCATAAAAAACTTAAAATCCCTTGCATAAATAAAAAAACTTGTGTCTGCATTTCACACACCTGCACTTCATCCAACATTTCATTCATTTGCATCTGTGAAAAGTCTTTGGTTTCTGAACCGAGTTATGAGTAGAAATCAAGAGTGGTCTGGACTTGACCTTATTCCATCTAATTTTCAGTGGAACTTCACCGAGAAATAGGACTTTAGAAACTTCAATCTTTGACTTAATTCTTTGAGTTCTACATGACAATGTGCAGCATTTGACTCTTAGTACCTAACCTTGTCTCTTCTTTCTGGGTACGACTCTAGAATAGGGAATTAATTTGTACTCTCGCACTATGCACTTCGCTCAACTCAGACGGGGTGTTGGAAGACTGTGTGGGTATCTTTTATGGTAGCATGTAAATCTAAAGACCGGAGTACGGGTTGAAATAAAGCTTCAGAAAAGGGATGGATGGCTGGGCACAATTTTTTCTAAGAACCCAAAACATGTACGGAAACAAAAAGATTATATATCCGTAGGGGTACAAGAAGATCCAAGCAGAACCACCAAAAAATCCAAATACAAAGAAGCCACTACCAAATAAATATCTGACCAAAAAGGTCCAAGCTTCAAGAAAATCTGATGATCTTGGTGGAGAATCGACTACACTGGACAACTTCACAAGGAGAGGTGACTATACTATCCACGCTCCAGTTCTTTTCTCCTTCTTCTAACTTCTCCCCCATTTTCCATTGTGAACACAGCACGACAGACCTTAGAAGGAAATAACTGACTCCCCAAGGATGAGTTACTGGAGAGGAGGTTCGCATGGTAGTCCGGCATTCTGGATGGGAAGAGCTAAAACCTTTCACACACATGAGTCAATTGTCCAATGTTCATAGGGTATGCTTTGGGAAGAAGATTGATCTAAGATGACTTCTGAGCTGAAACTGTGACAATGATGTGTAGAACTTGAAGGCTGTTGATTTTGAAATTCTAAGTCTCACAGAAGTTCCACCAAACTAATAATCTAAAGGTCGAGTCTAGTTTCATTTGAACCTTCAACTCATGATCTTGGTATGGAACCCAATCTCATTTCACCTCATGGCATTTCTTTTTGATGCTTAGGGACGAACTTGGTTTAAGTATAGGGGGATGATGAATCTCATATTCATCACTCTAAATCTCATTAATTAAGCTCAAATCCTTCAAAATCATTGGCATTTCTACACTTATTCTATACAATTATTATTCATGCATGTTTTAATAAGAATTGCATTTTATCATTCATTTCTGCACAAAATAAGAAGCCAAAAATCCCAGCTAAAATTGACCTGTTAATAGCCTAGCTTCTTTGATTTTTAACTAATTCATGCTAACTCCGAATGACCCAAAACTACCTCCACTGTGTAAATATCACTAACAAGAATAAATGAAAAATACAAAAAAATCACTAACCCAAATAAATGGACCAAAACCCCAAACCCTAGTTCTAGGATTTTTGGAATAATCCCTCATATCATCCTCATCCAATGTCCGTTTTGATCCTGCTCACTTTTGAACTAATGTACATTCAATTACCATCAAAACAAGACCAAGTTCAAGTGAATTGGAGCTCATATGTGAAAGTTGGGCTTTGGGCCTCTTTTGTACATTTTGTATTTTAGCAGTTTTTGACCTATTATTTTATGAACATATCAATCCATTTTATTTTATTTATTTTTCGTTTGTCTTGTTTGATAAAAGTTTTATTAAAATGCGTAAAAATCCAAATCCAAACTGAGCTTGAAATCAAAGAAACTAATCGAGTCCAAGTCTTTACTAACTATCTGTACAAAAGTTGTCTTTTTCGTCTTTTATTTTATTTCTTCTTTTTCTTAATTAATAGAAATCTAAAAAAAAGATTAATGTGTAAATATTTATCTTTGATTTTATCATATTTTTTCGTATTTTTATCTTGTTTAAATATGACAAAAAAATTATAAAACCCAAAAATCAAGGTATTCTATGTACATGGGATACCCCAAAAATATCACTTTGTGCAATTGATCGATTTTGATTTTGATGTCTTCATGAAAGATGTAGAACTCATTGAGATAAGCAACTTTCGTGAAGAAACTTTTTCGATCCGAGGTCATTTACTATTTCTTTTTATTTTTGTTTATATTTATTTTCTGATTTTTGTGGGACTAACACGTGACAGCTCCTAGAGCCGCCACGTGTCACCCATTTTTGAGTTTATTTTTATTTCATTTTTATTAAAAAATTAAAATTAAAAAAAAGCCACACGTGCGAGACATGTGTCTCCCGCGCACGTGCCACGCACGTGCACCACCAAGCGCCCCTCCTGCTTTCACATGGTGCCACCATGGCCATCTGATCTCGGCCGATCGGACGGCACTTGTGCATATTCCCTAATCCACCCACTTTCCCAATTCGGTCGCCGCACCTCCGATTTCTCCGTCACGCCACCCGCAAAATCTCCGTGAATCCCTCTCTGATCTTCTTCCTCTTCAGACCACCATCACTCAAATCCAATCTCCGATCGCGATCTGTCTCAATCCCATCAAATTTCCTTCGATCAACCTCAGATCCCCGATCCCGTCTAAATCCTCAATCTCCATATCCTTCCTTCTCTGGCCGACAACCCGCGCCCTATAAAACCCTCATCGGCACCTATGTTCAACCAATCTGTCAATTGCACCAAGAAGCACCTCGCGGTGGTGACAACACCACAACATCTTCTCTGGCGAGATCCAGCCAGCCCTGGTCGTCGCAGCTCGCAAGCTTTCCCGTCGTGTAGCCGCCTTTCTCCGACTCCGGTCATCGAACCAACGCCCAACCGCTTCGTCATCGACTACCTCCGATAATGACTACGCCTTCATCATCGACCTGCTCCGGCTTCTCCGTCCACCTCTAGCGTCTTCGACCTCCACCAGCCGCAGCACCGCCTTCTTCCAACTTTTCGCCGGTCGAGCCTATCTCCGTTCGCCTTGCCAACACGCCAGTTAGAGCTTCCACCAGATGCAAGTTGATCAACCACTCACGCACCCTTTGACCAGCTCCCCGCCAAAGTCCACCATCCGCTCTGCTTCCCCACTGACGCTTCGACCACCGGGCTCCAATCCCAAGGCCCCCGCCACGTGCCTCGTACGTGGGCTGGGAACGATAGAGGAAGACCCCCCCTGCACGTGACCCCAATGTGATGCCTGGGGACATTTCAACAAAGCCCCACCACTTCTGCCTGCTCAACAACTCAGTCCACAGGTCACGTGCCTCGCACGTGACCTGGTGAACAATTGCAGAAGTGCCCCTCAACGTTTCCCAATTTGCGTAGAAGCCCCTACTGACCAAGGCTTACGTGCTTGAAATGTGACCTCTTGGTAATTTTGCAGCTGATCCCCCCAGACTATTGGTAATTGCATCTTAGTCCTTTCTGCATTTTGTCTTATTTATAATTATTTAATTATTGCAGAAATACCCATGTACTCCCCCTCAGTTTTGGACCTCTTCATTACATTATTTTATTATTCAAAAATAGGCATTTTGTTCGTCAATTAATTTTCTACATTATGCATATGCTTGACATTTTTTGTGATCGATGGTAATTAATAATTAATTGTTTTATGGAAAATTGTATACTTTGCCCATTTTAAGTTCTAAAATTCATAATTGATTAACCGTTGCTCTATAAATGGCCGACAAATCACGGATTCTAGAATTAATTGTGTTTAACATTGTGCCCAAAAAGAATTGCATTTACATGCATAGTTTGCCTTGTAAAAATCATTTTGTATTTTCAATATTTGATTTTTAATAGCTATTAAATCTCACATTTTCGAGGTTTAGGATTTTTTTTAGATCCATCACCTAGTAATAGATCTTAGATAATTTTATCTCTTGAAAATAATTAGGTTTAGTATTTATTATAATTGAATATTGAAATTCACTTTATTTGCATTTAAAAATTCATAAAAAAAATTCATCTTGCATCTAAAAATTCCACAAAAAAATATATTGCATTCATTTCATCATAATTATCATCTTGTCCAAATTTCATATTTTTTGGACATTGTTTGATCGATATTTACATTTTAGTCCCTAAAATAGGCCAAAATTATATTTTGCATCACTAATTGCATAAAATTTACAAAAAAACCGCCTCAAAAACCGTGCATGAAGTTTGATAAACAAAATTCTAGGTTGTTCCTTTACCTCCTTGTGTTTGATCTTGGGACTTGTTTAAGTAAAATAAACAAAAAACCGCATTGATTATAATTGACAAAAATTTTGTGTGGTTATTTCTTGACCGATTCCGATTGCTCGCCTACAACGAAACGACATATTTTTTAAGTGAACGATAATCCAGGCATTTTAACAAGGGCGATCCGTGAACCGTCACGCAACTGGGAGGATGCTCCGTAAATGTCCCCGATCTCATGTGCTCTACACGTGTGGATGGGATGAGAATATGGGACGTGCGGCCCTATGCAGGAGGTTGGCGTACAAGTCGAGGTAGAGGCAGAGCTTCTATGATGCCAGGGCGTGAAGGGTTGGCATCATGGAGGGCTGCCATTGGTCGCTTATGAGCGGGGGTGCAACGACGCAAGAGGAGCGCAGTTGGGGGCTCCTGCGATTGGAGACGCTATAGGTAGGGCGAGTCCGTGGCCTACACATGATGGGTGGGGATGCCGAGCTCGATCATTGTCTGTGACGTGAGGAAGGACAGCACGTGGGGGCGTGGAGGTGACGATGTAGGAGGTCATAGATGGACTGGTGGCGGGCGTACTAGTCAGCTGGGGACCTACTGCTCAGTGAGGCGCGGGCACGTAGACTCGGTTGGGAGACGAAGTTGGATGGGCAATTAGCATTGCTTCTCTGCTCTACGATGTAGCGACACACAAACTATGGTGACCGATGGCGATAGAAGAAAAGATGCAGCGGACCAAACGAAGAAGAAAAAGAACAGGAAAACATGGTTGTTGACATCTCAAGAGGATGGAGGTGACACGAGTCTTAACTCCAGTTATCGCCTCGAGCGTACGACGGAAAGCACGAGGCTTCACAGTAGCTATGGGAACTGTTGTAGCAAGGGAGGAAGCCAACCCTTGGATCTCACCTATCGATGGATAAGTTGTTGTCTCCTTTAACGAATCCTCCTACGTCTGTCACAAGCAGGAGGCCTGAAGCTGGTGGAGGGTCGGATCACGCTACTGAGCAGGCCCCTTTAAGGATGGTTGGAGTGGGCAGATCCTGCGGGAGTTTGGAGATCGTGGAGGAAGTGGCGGAGGGTTGGAGAGAGAAGAGGGTAAGGGAGGAACATGTCAGGCGCACGGGGGTATAGGAGATGGGGCGACTGTGCGACGGTTGTGCCAACGGGTGCGGGCGGCAGTTGTAACCCCACACTACTGCAAAAGGCGGAGGGACAGGTTGCGCATATGGGTGGAAGGAGGAGTGGGGGTTGCCATGTGGTGCACAGGGGCGGCCACATGGCAGGGGAAAATTAAATAAAAATAAATAATAACAATAAAATAATTAAAATAAAGATAAATAAATATATTAAGGTAAATAATTAAAGTAAATAAATGATTAATTAAAGTAATAATTAAAAAAGATAAAATAAATTAAAAAATTAAAATAAAGGTATTAAAATAATAAAAATCAAAAATAAAAAATAAAATAAGGGTGATACGTTGCAGCTCCAGGAGCTGCCACGTGTCGCTCCTAGAAAAATCAAGAAATTGCATGTAAAGGAAATTAAAAAAATAACAAAAGAGATCAAATCGAAAAGTGGTCAACACAAAAGTTGCTTGTCTCAACGAGATCTACAAGTTTTGTAAAGGGCGAAAAATCAAAAGAAGTTATATGTACAAAAAGTATTTTAGGGGGTACTTAGGGAAAAATCAAAATAAAGTTAAAGAAAATATGAAATGAATATTTACAACTTAATTAATTTTGTTAGATTTTTAATAATTAAAAAGATAAAATTGAAGGGTATTTTGGTCAATATGTACAATAAACAATAGGGGCCAAAAACCCAAGTTTCACATACGAACTCTGATTTTTATGAAATTTGTCTTGTTTTGAAGGTCATTGAATGTAAATACTTTAAAAGTGAGTAGACCTCAATCATATACTGTGTGAGAGAGATATGCTTATTTTAAAGTTCTTAATCTCAAACTAGGGGTCGGGTTTTATTGGTCAATTTTACAAGTTAGTATTTTTTTGATAATTTTCCTTTAATAATGCTAGTAATATATACACAATAGAATTGATTTATTAGATTGGGAGTTAGTATAAAATAAGTACAAATAGGTGAATTTAGCCAATATACATGTGAATATGTACAAGTGATTTTGGATCCTTATTTATTGCAAATATGAATGCTAAAATGCGAATATTAATTCTAAATGCATGAATGCGAATAATGCACAATAAATGGTAATATGTAGATAATTTCTCAAGAACGAAGCTCTATTTTCGACTTTAGCGTTATGAATCACATATTCATCATCCACTCAATGGGCTAATTATCTAATCTTGGTCCAAATATTGGACATTGATCTGAATATGATTCAGATGCAATGATAAGATTTGATATTCTGTCCGGCTTGATCACACATCTCTAATAGGTCATCTAGATCTTGATATGAGATTAGATCTCAGTATCCAAGTCACTACACATGGAATGTACAGTTGCCATGTCCTTATCTCTAAGTATCCACGGCGAAGGCACACTATTCTTGAAAGTATTCAAAAATAGTTCTATTATTGACAATATCTAAGCATTGGGAAATTGATGATTAAATTAGATTTAATTATCAGTAATAATGTTGATATAATTCACATTATTTGAGCATGTGTAGAGAGGCATCTAAGATAATTAGATTGGATTTAATTATCATTGATAAGATTAATGTGGATAGCACTATCTACAATAATCATGGATGTTGCGGATGTGATCTGTAATATCAAAGAGAAACTTAATTGTGAATATGATTCATAATTTATAAGTTAATGTGAATTGGATTAACATTATAAAATTAAATTTAAATGTAATTTACTTTTAATATTGGAATGTTCAATATCATTTGTAAATATCAATAGTTTATTTATGATTGTCGCAAATAATTTGCAAATTATTTGGTGACATTTTGTTGATGAATAGGTCTATGAATAATGTAATTATATTACATTAAAAGAGATTGGAGAGAGAAAATCTCTCCACTTCTCAAGGTCAACGTCCACCTTCTAAATGTGGAATGAGGCTATCTCCTTTCCTCATTCTTGTAAGGTAGCTCTCTTCTTTCCTCTCTATTCATGAGAATAAGATTTATTTTTAAAATTTTGAAGCAATGAATTAACAATAATTTCTTAATTCTAAATTCTATTTTACTAAGAGCACAAGTAATTTCTTTTAATCTCAGCAATTGATTAGTAATTAGGAGTGATCCTAGCCACCAATTTTGTATAAAAGAATGACTAACCATAGTCTTCTTTTTACACACAATTAAGTTGAAGCAATTAGCGTAACAACTCTCTCTCTCTCTCTCTCTCTCTCTCTCTTTCTCTACATGTCCTCTCTCTCTCAGTTCCTTGTAGTCATCCATCAAGGTGTTATTGAGAGCGTGATCGTTGTTGCGTTGCCGAACTGATTGCTTGTTGTTCTCCATCTTCTTTGATGCCTCATGCATAAGAAGGGGACATCAAATTTCATGAGACTAAATCAGAAGGTTCCTCGCTCAGATCGTCACTTTGGATTGTAGGAAGCACGTGTCCCATCCACGAGCCCACAAGCGCTCTGTACATTGGATCAAGCTTGAGACATGAGGTATCTTCTCTAAGAGACTCTTGGATCACGACACTTCAAGAGTTGATTCTATTACTTGTGTGATATTGATGAAATGGCATGGGAATTGTCCCCATGTCATGTGGTTTCATTGAAATTTTTTTAATTTCCGCTGACCCATCAACTAGTATGACTAGGCGATCTAGATCGTATGTGATACGATATCCACGCTTCCATGATATGCGAGGCGTAATCTCTCGCCTACAAAAATAAGAGTGATTTTAAGTAGTTAAGGCATGTTATTGAACATGTAGGAGGAATCTCTAGATAAAGCAAAAGGTAGCTTGGATGTATCTAATAAATTCTTGTACATTGCTCCTTCCAGGTCAACCACCAGATCGATGCACGATTGACAGTTATCTGCCAATGTGATGGAGAATAAGGGTGTAAGTTGTACATGTGAAAGAAACTATTCAAGTCCATCCTCAGGAGAAATATTAGATAATGCAAATACGTTTAAATTATAGGCACTTTATGAAAAGATGATTAACCGATTCAGTATTGGATAAGAAGAGGGGGCATGCATTTGCAGAGGGTTTGGTAAGGAAGGAAATATTGACCTGTATTAAATGTTTGCCATGGCTTCGGGACCAAAGGAAGAAAGATACCATAGAATGGAATGATTTGGACTAGAAGTTTGAATGGAGTTTCATACTAAGACCCATGTGCGAGAGGGTTAATAGAGGTCCTTAGTCAAGGTGTGTGAGATGATCCTTTCGAGGAAGTTGATTTGGTCTAAGGACTCCGTAGAAAGTCAAACATTAAGGAAAGATTTAAGTTCTTGACTTTCAACGGAGAAGCATGATCTTCTTGAGAGAGACTTGAACCAATTTTTTTCGCCGATAGGGCTAGTAGGGTTTGTGATAAGGTGATATTTTTTGTTGGTAGCATGGTAGATAAATATAATTTATCCAACAATTTCAGCTTAGGGAGGAATTCATGAATGATCCCATCAAACAAATTAATAGAGTCAAATCATTATGGCAATATCTTTTTCTACCTAACTCACAAATGCTTAATGTTGATGTTTTGTTTATACCAACTATGATGTAGGAAAAGTTTTTAGATAAGGAAGGGATGTCTTTATTCGTTCTTCCTCCCTGTGAAATGCCATAACCTCCAACAAACCCAAGCTTGAAAGCTTAACATGACCAACACAGGGGGCTCAGATGGATCGCCTTCAGTGATTACAGGAGCTCAAGCATACACACTTCCCATGTCCCTCTAAGGGACACCATTACTAAGTTTCGGGTCCCCTTTCCTATGATAGACATCATCAGTCCGCCACCACCTTCGCCTCTTCGAGATGCGATTGTATGCTTAGGCCTCTTCTTTTAGCTCCTCAAGATACCTTATTCCTCTATTTCCATCTCATCTTTCGGCTTCACCTCAGTGCCCCAAGTGTAGTCGCATGGTGTAGTCGCATGCCTCCACCTCATCATCTACCTCAACTCACCTACTTCTTGCCTCCACCTTTACCAACTCATTGTTAGTCGCACATGCTTCATAAAGCTCTCGGATGATCTCTAGATCCATATATTATGCTAGTCTAATGGTGGAACTTTCCTGATTCTTCTTCTTTTGGAGATTCGACTCTTTAGAGAATGTTGATAAAGCCCACTAGTCCTTTAAGTTGGGGTTTTGCGATTAGACCTACATGATGTCTGATGGTGTTTGTTTTATTTTTTACTTTTCATTCATAAACTTTAGTATCAAGAGCGATTTCTTAATGGAAGTCTATCCTTAACCGATATGGTTAAGTTTCTATGGTGGGCAGTGCTTTTTATCTTTGTTTCTTATTCGTTTTTACTTTTTTCCCACCATCTTGTCGATCTCCCATTGCCACGACTCTTTGTACACACATAGTGTGCTCATTATATCCCTATGGTTGGGAGTGCAATCTTGTATGTCCATTTCATGATTGAATGCATGATACCCTTACAAGAAAATTGGACTAAGGCAACAAATATTTTAATATTTATTGCCTTATCATCTATAGTTAAATGAATAATGACTAGTAATATTCATCGTTCAATTCTCTAAATCCATAATGCATATCATACATATATTCATACAATGAATTATATAATAGTGATTATCTTAGCAATGATTAATATAAATATTAACAAATAAGTTAATGGATAAATCATCGTTATGTGAATCTTTAGCATCAGTTACAAGAACACAAGCTAAATGTGTAACAATTAATATTCGTTATTATATATTTACACTACAATAAAACACTCTAGTGATCATTAGGTTTATAAGGAAGGAATTCTCAGGCAACCAAACATATTTTTGCTAATGAAAGTTTTGTCATCGAAATGGTCGCATTGAAGTTATCATCACCCATCACAAGAAAATAAATCAGTTGCCACAACTTGTAGCAACAGATTGTAAATTGTGACAAACTACGTCTACCAAGCTTTTGTTAATTGGTACTGGTGATGTTAATGTCTGAATCTATCGCAAAAATCCAAATTTCAATTACTAGATTTCGTTGCTACAATGTATTTTCATCGTAGTGTTAACACCAGAAGAGATCCATCAATCTTGGGGAAGATTGTGATGACCTCTTTCCTTGCTTGAGATGATAATAGTCGCACTATGATGAGTTCCTCTCTAACATCTATTGGTGTGGCTTATTAGGGCATCCATCTTGTACCTTCTCTTTGTATTGGATATCCTTGCATGATAACCCGTAATGTTGGATATTATTATCAATAAAAATGTTAATCATCACAAGAGAAATATACAAGTGATGAATATGTGATTCATCTGCTTTATATTGAAATTTTATCCTCATTTCTACATAAAATATAATAAAAAAGATAACATATAAAAATAAGCGAAACAGAAAAGTAGATTAATTGGTATTATTACATTAGAAACAATAAAAACAACAACCAACAATGCCTTTTCCCACAATTAAGTAGGGTTAGCTACAAGGATTTTTTGTCTCCATTCAGATCTATTTTGGGTCATTGTCGGGCTTTAGTCCAAGCTTTAATCCAAATAACTAAGATCACATCAGATAGTCTCATTCTAACACTTCTTGGGCCTTCCTCGCCCTCTCTTAATCGGCTCAACATCACAAATCCCGCATCTTCTAACTGGTGCATCAACCGACCTTCTTTGTAAATGATCAAACCATCTTAAGTGGCATTATCTCATTATATCCTTTATAGGAGCTATACCAACTTTTGGTATTATCTCATTCTATCCTCTATAGGAGCTATACCAACTTTCCACTGAGTGCATTATTCATAATCCGATCTTTCGTGTATGACTATGCATCCACTTTAGCATTATTAACTCAGAATCAAATCCATGAAATAAAGTTAGGAGAAAATCAGAAATCTAAAGAGCTGAAATGCATATATATTCAATTATATGTATCATACAATCTTCTCATATTTCTAACGTCGTATTAACTCCAAATAATATAAAATTAACTCCATTGTATATATAATATTAACCTTAATACATGAACAATCCTAAAAAATACTAACATCCAAATACTACAAACCCAAGTCATAGTTGATAGGACTGAAAACCAAAAAGCTACATATATTTCTCTGATACAGTCCCATATAAGACTTTACTTAGATTTGAATTTTAATACATAACAAATTATTTCCAAAATAAGACTACATTCAAAGGAATTGAAGTTCATTTGTGAAACTTGGATTTTACGACCTCATCATATATTGTTTAACTGATCCAACTTTAACTCAATATTACACTTGAAAGGAAAATAAAGAGAATTGCATGTGATTTTGTTCTTAATAATTTCTAATACATAATATATGAATTATTAATACACGATAATAAAATGACTCTGTAGTAACCTTTTTAAAATCTGATACGATATCATCTTTTGTTAAATATATAATGACGATAATATTCATTGTAAAATTATTTTTCTAATGAGAAAAAAATATTTTTGCTATATAATTTGTGATGTTCCATACAATAATGTTGATTTATTGCATTCAAAATTTTAACTGATCGTTCCTAAATTTTAAAATAAAAAATTGCGACTTCTGGTTAAAAATTTGGAAAATAACAATGGAAAGTTTTCTATATGGATCATAGCTAATAATATATCAATGTATATGATTGTTGCTATTTTCAATTACAAAAAATCAGATCACAACAAATAATGTCACCACTATATATTTAACAACAAGCGATAGAATGACATATTTATTTAAAAAGTCATAAATATATTTACCTTTTATATTTGTTGATATGTTTATACATACATAGATGCGTCGTTTTCTATGACATCAATTTCTGAACGGTAGAAGTATTAAATTTGAACTCTATCACATTAACTTCGCCCCCATCCCCAGCACCATGCCCCGACCTAGCCCAGCCACCCCCGACGTCTCCCCAACCCCAGCGCCCTGCCACGATCTCGCCGCGCCCCCGACCCCGACCTAGTGCCCCCGACCTCAACCCCAACGCCCCAACTTGCCCTACTCCACCCCAGCCACAGCCCCTGCCCTGACACAACCAGCCCTGACCCAACCCCTTCCAGCCCCTGCCAGCCTCGACCCAGCCCAGACCCATCCCAGCGCCGTCGCCCAAGTCCATGCCTCGACCCGTGCTGCCAGCCCCGACCCACCTTAGCCACAGCCTCAACGGTGCCCCGTCCTAAACCAGTCCCAGCCCAAACGGCATCCCAACCCCAACCCGATCCCCAACTTCCCTACCAGCCTCGCCCCAACCCCTAGTGCCTTTCCCTGCCACTAGCGCCCCAACAACTCCCACCCGCCCTGCCCTGCTACCAGCGCCCCAACCCCCTGCCACCAGCACCCCAGCACCCTGCCTAGCCCTACCTCGCCCGCCAGCAGCACCCCAGCCCCACGCTCGGTGCCCTCTCTTACACTTAGCCCCATAGGCCCTGCGCCCAGCACATCCGTCCCGTCCTCGACGCCCCTGCATGCGCGACGGTCCCTCTTCTCTGACCCTGATGTCTCTGCCGCCTTCGTATATGTCTCCTCCACCCATCGAGATTTCTTGTGCATCACATCATCTAGGTGGATTGGTATATCCGTTTTGGAACTTCCATTGTTTCCTGGATGGAAGGGAAGGGAGCAAACGGAATACACAGTTAATCTCTCATATTAAGAGGGTGCATATTTCCAGTAATGACCGGACTTCTGTTTTACAGGACGCCATCACGATTGATCTTGATCTTTATCTTGTCGTAGAAGGGACCTTGAGGGTCCTGGATCAGTGGTTGTGCAGGAAGTGCATGAAGATACAAGTTGTGCATCGTGCTTGCCATCATCACAATGGTCTTGTTCAAGTCACAGATAATGTGGGGGTAGTCCAAGGGTACATTATCGACATCTTGAGACCCATACTACTTGTTTTACCGGATGTCACAAGTGGGGTGAGTATTGATTCTACGCTCCTTGATTACATTTTCAAGCATCCGATCACCACATTTAAGAGCACTCCTCCAAGTTGTCGTATCGCTTTTCTCTCATGCTTTAAAAGCAGCTCTGCATCAAGTTATCACTGGGACAGGGTATTTACGTGCTTGGGTGAGATTGTTGCTTCTCCCACGTTGCACCCTACAGGTTTTCAGACCCACAAACATGAGGGATAAAAGATCTGGTAATAGAAGGTCCTTGCAACAACGACTTATTCTGAGCTCACACACTACGTGGGGTAAGATAGATGGCTTCACCAATTGGGAGAGTGATTTTTTGAAATGGGATGAATCTAGGACTTCAGATCTTGGTTAGAATAAATCTTTGGAGGAGAATAAATATCAAAGCTCTAACATCAGACAATGTCTTCACAAAGTATTAGATGGATACTTTACAACAGCCATAAAGGTTTTATACTCTTCAAGAGCTGCTCCTTATAATGAAGACACCATGAAGGTCTTAGAGGCTAAACATATCTATAAGTCGCATCCTTCCATACTAGACATCTTAATTTCAGAGACTTCTCTTACATATGATGTAGATGCTATTTTACGGGCTATCAAATCCTTTCCTAAAGGGACATCTTGTGGAAGAGATGGACTGAGAGCTCAACACATTTTAGATGCCCTATGTGGGGAGGGGTCAATGATTGCCAAGGATCTCTTACATGCTATCTCCTTAATAATTAATTTGTGGATAAGTGGGAGATGTCCCTTGAATCTGGCTGAGTATGTAGCCTATGCATCTCTTACTCCACTGCTCAAATCAGACAATGGCATACGTCCTATTACCGAGGCACTATCTGGAGGCGCCTTGTATCCAAAGTTGCTATGACAGGAGTAGGCAAGGAGATGTCTAAGTACCTCAACGACTTTCAATTAGGAGTTGGTGTATCCGGAGGAGCGGAAGCCATATTACACAACACCAACTGTCTTTTGAGCAAGCTTCAAGGGGACGAGTCTCTCTCTATTCTTACGATAGATTTCTCTAATGCTTTCAACTTGATAGATAGATCTTTGATGCTTGGTGAAGTTAGGAGGAGATGCCCATCTATTTCTTCATGGGTGGAATTTATAAATGATCAAGCCGGCAGATTATATATTGGAGAAAATTATATGCGATCATCAACAAGAGTGCAGCAAGGTGATCCTTTAGGCCCATTTCTTTTTTCTCTGACATTACACCCACTTATCCATGACATTAGAGATAATTGTAAACTCCTACTCTATTCTTGGTATCTTGATGATAGGACGATCATTGGGGACACCTTAGAGGTGTCCAATGCACTTGACATTATTCAATGCAGAGATCTAGATGGGGCTTATTTTGAATATAAAAAAATAGAGCTTCTTCTGGCCTTAATGTGATGGTCAGAAGATCCGTAAAGGTTGTTTCCCGTCGATATTGGAAGGTTGGTGCTAGGTACGAAGTTACTTGGAGGAGCAGTGAGCAGGGATAAGACTTTATTGAAGAATTGGCTATGTTGAGGGCCGCCAAAGATGTTGACTTAATGCATTTACTTCCCCAGCTGGATGATCCACAAAGTGATCTACTTCTATTACGATATTGTATGGGTACCACCAAGCTTATGTTCAGCTTATGGACATGTCAACCCGCATACATGGAATGGGCTGCTACATGGTTCAACAAAGGGTTACACGGAGCTATTGATGATATTGTGTTTTGTGGAGGCCCTTTCTTTGGTAACCTTCAATGGAAAATGACGTCGCTACCCATCATACTCGGTGGTTTAGGTCTATACTCGACTATTGAGGCATATTCATATGCTTTTGTAGCCTCCAGAGCTCAATCCTGGATGCTCCAAGACCATATGTTACGAGACAACATGATACAGTGTATGGATTCGGAAATTTCTTAATACTTTGGAAGGCCTACGTGTTGCACTTCCATCTCTTTATCTTGTTAGTAAGGATAATGTCCCCCTAAAGCCCAGAATGCTTTGACGTGTTCCTTTTTTAGCAAAATCATAAAAGAAATGGAAGTTGAGTTTGACATGATTGCTAGATAAAAAGTAATTTTCCGATGTTTACAAATTGAACATGCCCAAGATTTCCTTCTTGCCATTCCTATTGAGGGGCTTGCAATGCATATGTCACCCATTGAATATCGTACCATTTTGAAGTACCGTCTCATGATTCCTCTATTCCCAACAGATGAGGTTTTATGCCACAAATCATTCTTAGATGCTTTGAGGAGCATGCCGTTCGTTGTCACGAACTTCCATATTTTAAATATAGAAACGATTTTGTCAAAGATGTTCTTTTTGATGTACTCAGACATGCGGGGGTTGCTTCAAAAAAAGAAGCACGAGTGAATTTTTTGACTGATCCACGGGAGGAGAGATCGACACTTAGACCAACAGATGTTTTAATATTTGGATGGATTGGAGGAAAACATGCATGTGTCGATTTGACTAGAGTTTCTCCATTGGTGAGTCCGATAAAGAGTGATTTTGTTGCGGGATACGCTGCACAAAAAGCTACCTCAGCTAAAGTGGCAAAGCACGTGAAGACCTGTATTGAAAATCAACATGTATTCATCCCTTTTGATTTTAATATATTTGAGGTTCTTGGCAAGTGAAGCAATGGAGTTCTTCGAGATGATCCAAAAAATTATGCATAACAATGTTATGATTCCTAAATCTATGAATGTTGTATTTCGAAGGATTGGATTTGCCATCTAAAAGGGATTGGCAGCCCAACTTGTTGCCCGTCTCCCATCAATTTCCATGTAATGATTCAAAATTATAAAAGAATATAAAATCCAGTGCAAATATGATAGTAAATACTAAAACAAATACAGAGAATCATGATCTTTCCGATATAGATATAACTACTTTTTCAAGCAACCTGAAATCATAAGGGAAAAAGCAAAATATATTTTGGCCGGATCTGCTAAGCATTTTTATTCATTATTTTGCGCATAACGACTATTTTACCATTCAATCTTAATACGATCTCATCAGAGGCACTAAAATATTTAATGTTAAAAATATTAACGATCAAGTACCAAATCGTTGACTTGTAAGGATCAGGTATGGCATAGAACTTGGGTTTATAATTTAAAGATTTGTGTAATTTACTCTTACAGAATGTTATTTACATCACATTAAAATGAGGAAGTTAGATGGGAGTTTCCATGCAAATATCCCCTTTTTGCATTAATAGAATTACGACAATAAAAACATAGCAATACGAATGTTCTTTCTGGAATATATAGAAGACAGCAAAAAGAAATACATAATCATTTATTTCTTCTGAATCTCCGTGAATCGAATTTAATGAACAACGAACTTTTAAAACATTACGAAAAGAATCTCGATATGAAAAATAAATAATTCGTATAATTTCTCGATATCTATGTCAATGGCCAACTCCAGGGCTTGGACCGGAATCCTTGATTCCTCCCAGTGTGTCCTTCACATTGGGGAATCCATGCCCAATGCCTGGGCTTGGGCCGGAATCCTTGATTCCTCCGAGAGCGTGTGCGTCAATTGATCCCATGTCCAACACCGGGGCTAGGACCTGAATCCTTGATTCCTCCAAACACCCCCTTCATGTTGGGGAATCCGTGTCCCACACCGGGGCTCGGCCCCGCCAGCTTGATCCCGAAGGTGATCTTCGCTCCTCGAAATGCCTCCAGTGGTCGAGCTGTGACCGCCGTCCATTCGACTAACAGGATTAGAAGGAACCCTAGAACAATGCTAGCTCTCGCAATCGCCATCGTCTTCACCTCCCTCTCTATGGATTGTGTTTTGTCGATGCGAATTGAATGAGAAGTGCTCACCACGGGGGTCCTTATATACACACACCACATTTGGATATTATCGTAATTAAGATTATATTTGATGTACTAAGGAAAGATCTCAGATGGTTCGTATGATGCGAGGGAACTTTGCGAGGGGAAATTCGAAGATAGAACACCACATGTTATAATGAAAACGGAAGAGTTTAAGTCCAAATTGATGTCACTGTTCGAGAGTATTGAAGATCTTTGAATCCAATTCTGCCATACGTAGCGAGGCGTCATTAATATATATCCATGCATGTACGAATATATATACACACACCCACGTAAAAGCGTACGTAATTGCACAAGTACCCCTCTTTAAACTTTATAACTTCACACGACCCGTAAACAACCTCCTTTCCTTGTCACGACATTAGCAGTCCTTTTGAAGGAAATTGTTTTTCAAATATATAATTTCTTCGGGGGTATATATGTGAAAACATCTACGCATTCCTCTGAACTCAATATAATGCAGATTTTTAAGACGTTTAATTGGAAGTTGTTAATTCTGGTCTCTTGATTCTAATCGCCCAAAAATATATACTGCATACATTTTATGAATGATTCACACGTACGGATAATTTTTAAGACGAAAGTTATTCGGAAAAAGTACATTAAAGGTAAATAAATAGAATTTTTTGAAAAGAAGCTAAGGACAGTGATCTCTCATGCGATGGAGCTGTCGTGTTTAACACAAGTCGAGAATTTCTGGAAGTAAAAGTGCACATCTTAAGCACGGATTCGTCTCCAGAGGCTGAAGTGTTGGCCATTAGTTTGGCTATATATTGGAATGGCTTATGGCTAGAGATCTTGGCTGACCCTTATGTTACAGTAGCGTAAATATGTTAATGATGCTCAAGGTTTTAAAAATCCGATCGGATGTTGAATTAGTCAGTCTTTGATTAGGTCTAATCAGGTTCAACCATTGGCTCAAATTGATTGGACTAATGATGATATCAGCATGACGTCATCATTCCTATTGACTTGTAAAAATTGAACCGGACCTAATTTACTAGTCCAACCGGTCGAACCGATTTTTTAACAGATAAAACCAGATACATACATGTAAGTATGCATTCATATATCAATAAAATAATTGTTTAGAATGTCAAATATTTCAATAGAATAACATGATTGTCTTATTGGAGTAAAACTTTGCAAAAGCTAGTCACATATTCTAGCATTATATATGAATACAATATTGCAATCATTTATTTACAGTTGGTTCTAGAAAATTACTCTAAAAAGTAGTGGCACAACTCATATTACGGAAATGAGAGGCATAATTGATATTGCAGAAGTTAAGATGGGTACAAGTCATAAAAACCGATTATTTCTTTATTTAAACTTTTATTTTTTTTTTAATTTATCAAACCATTAAAATTAAGTCAATTTGGGTCAACACAGTCCTAGCACCCGGGTCAACCCATCCGACCACCGGTCGGACCCAATTTTCATTTTTCTTTTTTTTTTTTGAAATTAATTACATCAACCGACCGACATGGATGAATGAAGTGAGCATGTTCCTTGGAGATAAAGTATGGGTTTAGGTCAAAATTGACAATTGAATATGTAAAATGAATAAATTGATCTGTTCAAACTATACTTCAATTCAAAGTGCGTGTTGCGGAATGATACATATTTATCTAAGTTGCAGGTGATGCCTACCAAAGAACAAACCTATGGATCACCAGGAATTCGAATTATGCAAATATCAAAGTAAGAGTAGTCCTATCCTTCTGCATTGATGAGTAGACGACAAACCGGCAGTTCCAGATCCATCTTGACCGTAGAAGGAGATAATCAGGAAATTTCAAAATTCGTTGAGGAAATTAAGGTGGATGCCTATTCGACGTGTGTTTTATTGGAGGCTTTTACGACCTGATGCTGACCCTATATAAGATTTTCAAATCCTTGCAAAGAAGTCAAGGATATTAGACAGCTGCCCTTTGAAAAGAAACGAAGAAGCCCATGTCAAGTCGATTTTGGGCTCGTTTTTATCCAAATTAATACAGATAAATCTCAGAGAAAGGTCCCTAATATATAGGTAATTTTTGTAAGGCCCCTACAGTAGATAGTTATAGTTTGTCTTCTTTGTAACTCTGACCTTCAGACCTTTTGTAATATTTCGTTGTTAATACATAGAAAATCTTACTGACAAAAAAGATATATTGTCTTAGCTTGGGGAGAAACTCATGATCCCATCAAACGATTAGAGTCAATCAAGATGGCACTATGTTTTTCTACCTAACTTGCATATGCTTATTTTTGACACTCAATCTCTACCTACCAACTATTAATCAGGAGAAAGTTTTCAGATAAGGGAGTGATGATTTTACTCGTTCTTCATCCATCCAAAGTGAAATAACCCCCAACAAACGCAAGCTCAAACCCTAGCCTAACTGACACCAGGAGCTCAGGTGGGTTACCATTGGCGATTACATGCACGAGCTCAAGCATTCCCCCCTCCCCCTCCGTCTAAGGGCCCCAGTTTCTGAGTTTTGGGTCCCCTTTCTTGCGATAGACATCGTCAATGACCACCTCGAGGAACAATCATATCGGCCTCCACCTTCGTCTCTTCTAGATGTGATTGTCTGCCTACACCTCGATTTTCAGCTCCTAGCGATACCTTACTCCACTTCCATTTCATCTTTCAACCGCGCCTCAGTTCTCCAAGTGTAGTCGCATGCCTCCACCTTGTCATCCGCCTCCACTTACCTATTTCTTGCATCCGCCTTCACCATCCCGTTGTTAGCCCGACGTTCTTCACAAAGCTCCTTGGATGATCTCTAGCCTCATATATTGTGCTAATTTTTTTGGTGGAACTTTCATGATTCTTCTTCTTTGGAATATCTGACTCTTTAAAGCATGTCGATTAGGCCCATTAGGCCTTTGAGTTTAGATTTTCGTTGTTAGACATACATGATGTTCGATGGTGTTTGTCTTTGTTTTTCCCCTTTCCGTTCATCGACTTTAATTTCAAGAGCAATCTCTCAATGGAAGTCCACCCTTAACCTATATGGTTTAGTTCCTGTGATGGACGGTGATTTTATCTTCATTGTCTTCTTTGTTATTCGTTTCTTTTTTTCCCACCATCTTGTTGCTCTCCCCTTTCTAGAAGCTCTTTGGATTCACATATTTGGGTTCTTATTATCCCCATGGTTGGAAAGTCCAATCTTGTATGTCCATATGAATAACAATTAATATTATCTATTACTTGACTCTTTAAATCCATAATGCATATCATATTCATTCATATATTCCTAACAACAAATTATGTAACAACGATTTATCTTAGCAATGATTAATAGAAATTTAACGAATAAGTCAAAGAATAAATCATTGTTATATGAATGTTTCGCAATAAATAAGATATTTGTTGCTATCTACCAGAACAAAAGCTAATTTTTGCAATGAATAATATTCATTATTATATAGTGAATATTGGAAGAAACCCATCAGTCTAGGGGAAGATTGTGATGATCTCTCTCCTTGCTTGAGAAAATGATAGTCGCATTATGCCAAGTTCCTCAACATTTATCGGCGCGGCTTATACGGGTATCCATGCTCTACCTTCTTGGTGTATTGAATATCCATGCATGATAACATACGATGTTGGATACCATTGTTAACATGGCATTAATCATTACAAAAGAAATACACAATTGTCGAATATGTGATTCGCCTGCTTTATATTGAAATTTTATCCTTATTTCCTGCAGACGATACACTCAAAAAGACAAATAAAATTGAATCAATAAAAATATATTAATTGGTATTACTAACTTTTAATAAATTCTAAGAAATAAAATTAGGAGAAATTAGAAAAAAAATATGGATATATATTCAAATGTATATATTGACAATCTTCTTACATTTCTAAAAACTCTATATTAAATCCAAATAACATAAAACCCACTCCACTTATGCATATTATAAACCTTAATACATGAAAAATCCTAAAAAATACTTAGCTCCAAATATTACAGCTAAATCTAAACCATAGTTTAGAATATTGAAAACCAAGAAGCTACATATCTCCCTCATACGGTCCCTTATAAAACTTCACTCACTTTGAATTAATACACGTTAAATTATCTACGAAATAAGATCAGATTCAAAGGAATCAAAGTTCATTTGTGAAACTCAGGTTTTGTGACCAAACCATATATTGTACCATTGATCCAACTTTAACTAATTATTATATTTATATATTTAACCTTTCATTTTAATTCTTTTCATTTTATTTATTTTCTTTTATGTTTTAAGTAGGTACACAAAAATAAAAATCCAAAAAAAGTCGCACGGTAAAAAATAATAAAAAGTGACATTGTATACAATGACCTAATCTATTGTACATAAACCCCTAAGCCCATTTATTCTCACTTTTTCCTCAACATTAAAAATTCAAATAATATATTAACATATAAACATGTAATTGGTATTTTACAAAATTATTTCATATATATTATCAAATAAGAATAAAATAGTAAAACAAAGCAATAAAAATTAGTATTTTATACCTGTAAATACCCCCAAATGTTTTTGATCCATGCGGATGACTCCTCTCATTTTGATGTCTTAATGAACATCGTAGATCTCAACGATATCTACAATTTTTATGTTTATCACTTTTGATTTTTAGTTTATATTCTATTTTTATTTTTTTTTTAAATTTCTTCTATTTTGATCAAGTCAGCATTCCACGTGGAATAATCATATTCATCCCACATAATCCACTCAACCCTGCCTCGCTTCTTGACCCATTATTAAGGAGCTACTCTGTGCCTTGAAGGATATGGGGATCCTCAAGCGCATCATGGAAGCATGATGATCACTTCTCATGCGATCGAAGCTACTAGTCGCACTAGTCGCTAGGTGCAGCGGAATTTAAAAATTTAAATCATATGATAAAACCACATGATCACAAGAATGTTTCTTGGATCGTTTCATATTACCACAAAGTATTAGCAATACCTCTCGAAGCGTGGTTGCGATCACTAGATCTCTAAAGCAAGAGATCCTCCTGACTCAAGTCCGATCTATGAAGATGGCACTTGCATGTGCGATGATGAGACACGTGCTTCCCGCAATCCTTGATGAAGATCCAAGCCTTGAATCTCCTGATTTCGTCCACGAAATCCGATGTCTCCTTCTAGAGCAAGAAGCTCTAAAGAAGATAGAGATCCATGAGCAATCGAAATGACAATACGATGGCGTTAACTACGACTACTACTCCCTCAAGGTCACAATGTGGTCAGTCACCTTAAGAGAGAGAGGGAGATGGGAGAGAATGAAAGTTGAGAGAGAGAGAGTGTAGACATGTACAATTTTGTTCTCTCAAAGGGCTAGGGTTGCCCTCTTTATATACTAGTTTAGGAGTCCATGGATCACAATCCATGGCATACACAAAATCAATGGTTGGATTGATATGTGTATTTAATCAACGGCCATGATCATTATTGTTTAAAACCAACAATTTTATTAATTTATATTAAATCAAATATATGTTGCATTATCGTCAACATAATTTAATTCAATAATATCAATTATCACAAGATAATAAGATAATAATTAAAAGGAATATAATAATCCACCCAAAAATATGGGGCGTCACCCATGACCAAGTCATGGGTGACACCACCTCATTTTGGTGGTGGATTATCTCCTTTTTATTTTATCTCATTATCTCTTAATTATTTTGCAATAACATTTATTGCAAAATTATCCACTAAATTAATTCCAAATTAATTAGTGAATATTTCAATCAAGCCATTGAAAATATGTGAATCATATTCTCAACCCAAACTAAATTGTAAATTACATTTCCAATTAATTGCTTAATGTGAATCCAATTCACATTAATAATTAACAAATGCTATTTACAGAGCTGCTCTCTCTCTCTAATATATTATAAATCATATTTATAATATATACACATATATTATGGATAACACTATCCACAATCTACATTTCCTTGATAATTAAATCTCATTTAGTTATCTTGGATAATCATTCTCACAATATGAATCTTATTCATATTGTACTTGATAATTAAATCTCATTTAATTATCAACATCTTGTTGCTTGGATACATAATTCATCAGATGAATTTTTCTTGAACTCCTTCAAGAATAATGTGCTTTCTCCGCAGATACTTGGAGATAAGGACAGAGCAATTTTATTGTTCCACGTATAGTGACTTGGATGTTGAGATCTTATCTCAAATCCAGATCTCATGACCTCCCATAGATGCTTGATTAAATCAAGTCCGTATACTTAATCTTTGTATTGCATCTGAATCTCATTCAGATCAATGTCCAACACTTTGACTAAGATCAAGTTACTTCTCTTCTGAGAGGAGTCACTAAAATCCATATCTGTTTCATCACTCCCTCGAAATGGAAGCATCATGGTTATACAATCGTTTTCTATCACATCACCCTCAGGTATTTCCAATACCTGCACATCCTGCATACTGGAAGACCTATGATCAACCTGAAGATGTAGATCAATTTTACACTGTCTTCTTAAGGTTTTGATCACCAAGTATCTCAATCTTGGTCATTGGGAATCGGTATCGATCATGTGCTTTCCCAAAGCATATATCATACCTCCAAATTCTTGTCATGCTTCCAAAGCACGACGACCATGCATAGAATTTGATCGGTCCCAATACCTCATGAGTGAGCTCATGTCTTCCGGTTCATAAGTGAACCTGTATGATCCCTTTCAGAGATCGTATTACTCAAATGCCCTTACATGCACACCAGCGCGGCGGCGTATAAACCTTGGTTAGGTCATCAACCTATTGGTCTGCCAAATGTACACACTCAGACATATATTAGCACATCTGTCTCCGGTCAGAGGATGTGTGCATATGCTATGACAACATTCAACATAGGAATTAGGTTATCTCGATCTCGCTAAGTCAACCCATTGACATAACTAATCTGACATCTCCGAATCACTATTCCCATGTAGAGGACCTGCATCAAGAGGTCAGTCAGATATCAACCTTTGTGAGAAAGGATTGCCATCTCCTTCTCAGGCTGGAGATCATCTCTTAATAATCATTCGACGGTGCTTGATGAGTCCTCTATCGAAATCTTTGGATATTCATCCAAACACCAACCTCTATGATTCATTTAATGAATCAACAGCTATATGATTATCAAGACGGCCATGGTACATAACCCTAATTGTACAGAGGGACCTTACAGTGCATTCATTTATTTAATTTCAGAAAGGGAGTGAAACAATCAATAACTTTTATTGATAAATCATATTTATTATGACAACATTTATTGTAAGAATGGTTCGCCTTGGGCTCACATGGCTAACAATCTCCCACTATCCCTCAGAACCATTTCGGAACAATCCTTAAACCCATACTCATTACATGCTGGTCAAAAACCTTCTGTGTCAGAGGTTTAGTAAGAGGATCAACAACGTTGTCAGCAGAGGCCACCTTGGTGATGATGATTGATGAATACCCATTCATCACTCTTTATTCTTATATTTTAGCTATAAAAACCTTTGCAAATGCATGTAGATATTTGTAAATATTAATAATTACCAAAAAGCATGCATTGTATAAAATTAAATAATGAGCATGTTTTTGTGCAAAAATAAAAGAATAAAGAATTAAAAGAAAAAGAGGGAGATATTTAGAATAAATATTGAGCAACCTAATCCCAAGGGAGAGCTCAGCATGGGCCTGACCGCATGAAAACCCAAGTAGAGAGAGATAAGGGAGCTCATGGGTAAATATACCTGTAAATAAAATAATAATATTTTCCTCCAAAAATAAAATAAAATGGGCTTGTATATATTTGTAAATATTTGTAAATATAAAATCAAAATAAAAATAAGAAAATTAAAATATCTTCTACACTTGTATATATTCACCTTGTACATAGAACACTCTTCCCTATTTATTTCACCTTGTAAATATATAAATTAATTTCCATAAAAAATTGTATATACTCCATATTTCATGGTGTAAATAAAGAAAATAAAAACCATAAAAACAAAAATTAAATAAAAAGAACAAAAATAAAAACCCAAAAAGAACATTGTATATACACCATGTATATAAATGTGTATAACTAATTATTTTACCCTTGTAAACAAATAATAAAAATAAAATAAAAACATCAAAATATTCCTAATTTTATTCTATAAATAAATAAAATATAAATTGGGAATTAAAATGTACAAAATTAATTAATTAAAATTCAAAAAAATTAAAAATCAATATTGTATATATACCTATATATAACACTATATTGTAAATACCTAATTTATATTTCAAAAAAATAATTAAAAATCACAAAAATAGTTTAAAATAAAATAAACATTTTTCATGTTTTAAATTTTTCCTAATTCGGCCATCTATTATTTTATTTTTAATTTCTAATTAACTCTGACATGGCCTTTTCTGATTGGTCCACAGGGGATGTTGACCCCCTGGTCAACTCCCCCCCTGGACAACTTCCCACAGGTCATGCACGCCCGACCCGACTTCGCAGATTAATTGCGTCATGACCTGATTGCCAAATCGCCAAACCCCGAGCTCCGATCATCCATCCTGCATCCGAGATCCACACCGTCATATCCACGTTGGGATCCGCGCTTCGCGAAACCTAGGCCGACCTTCTCTTCTCGGACCTGCACTTGTATAAAGCATCAGCTCCGGCCGCAATTTGAGGCATCTTTGGCTCATCTCACTCCACCCTAGGACCTCCATAGCCACCGCCTGAGTGACAGCTGGCGAGTGGCCATGTTGCAGCGAGGAAGGAAGGGTCAGACCATCGATCCGGCAGCTTCATGCTGCCGTGCGCCGCCCAGACGTGGTGCTAGAGCCTCGGGCATCGACGGCCCTCGAGGCTAGGACCTAGAGCTTCCCCATCTCATTCCCAGTCGACCTCGTCCATCAGGTAGTCCCAGTTCTTCCTTAGTTTCTCTAATTTTGATTTTCGCCCAAATCGACCCATCGCCGACGACCTCTGATTCTGACCATCCTAGTCCCTGTCTCGATCATCGGAGTCATCGGAAATTCAACCCCAACTCAATCTCCGCTAAGAAAATTAGTAGTGGGCATGATACTTAATTAGCCCTACGGAAGCTCCCGAATAGGTCAACCAGCTGCTGAATCCGCAAGAGACAACCTGGCGAACTGAAACATCTTAGTAGCCAGAGGCTGGTCCGGAAATTTCTCCAAACTAGTTGGAATCACAAAAGAGGGCCTCCTGGTCGTATAGGGGCTTGATAAGGGGGTATTGGGGAGCTTCCCTGAACTTGTTTTTCGTCCCACACCTTCGCACTCCTCCCATGCACCTTCATCGCCCATCCATTCACCCCAGTTCGGACATGAACTGGGAACCGAGCTACATCGTCGTCGCTCCGCCGGAGCTCGCTCGCCTCGATGCACCGTTCACCTCCACCACCGCTAACCGGGTCAAGGCACTTTGCCCTCGACCCAGGAGTCTGTTGCCGTGCTTTGCAGGTCAAGGCGAGCCCATCTGAGGGCTCGACGTTCTCGAGCAGCAGCTCCACCTCCGCCGACGTCGCCTGAGCTCTCCGGAGCTCCGTTGCGTCATCAGAGGAGCTCGTCAGACGCGGGAGGCCCAGGCGTTCTTTCTCCGATCTTCAGTAGCCTCCGAGGAGCTCTCCTGTACGCGCACAAGCCCGGCGAAACTCGCCGGCATCGAGTTCATCGAGCATCCTCCCGGACCGTCCGATCTCCCTCCATCTCCAGATCATGTCCAGACCGTTCGATCAGGGCTAAGAGGAGGCCCAGCAGCCACCGTCGGATATACACGTGGCCTCCTCTCAGCCCTCCATCCAGCGAAGGGGACCCAGCGCCTCTCGACCGTTGATCAGACACGTGGCGCGTCCCCAACCGTTGGATTGTCGCCGAGGAATCCTTTGCTGAGGCGCCACCCCCCTAACCGTTGGATATCACACGTGGCGCTCATCCGACCATCGACATATAATAAGGGGTAATTTCCCTTAGGACCCTCTCTTTCTATTTTTACAAATTAGTCCTGTAAATATTTTAGCCCGTTCATTTTATTTTGGTGTATTTGCATAGTGAACCCTGCTGTTTGTATTATTTGCATTTTTACCCTTGTATATGATGGACACATGCATCGACACGTGAGTTTGTGGTAAAATTGCAAGATTTTCCCTGTGCTTTTCATGTGTTATTGATTGCATCTTTTAAAATAGGAATGACAAAAAGGTCCTTCCAGGCCTGAGTCACGCGTATCGTGCGTGGGCCTCGGGGACTTTTGCATTTTGGGCCCTGGGTTTCCTTGCATGTTATCAAAAGGCCCCAGAACTTTGTTTTCCTTTCAAATAGGTCCCTGTGCACTATACCTTGGTTTTTATTTTTAATAAAATAGCAAAACTACTCCAAATTTGATGAAAATTGGATATATGACTCCTGCCATGGTGTAAAAGTTTCTCGAAATTTTGGAGATATTTTTGACTCGTTTTATTATTTTTAAAAATTCCAAAACACGCATTTTTCTTACTGTCCAGTTCTAAAAATCACAAAAAAATATTAAAACACCTTTAAAAATTACAAAAAAATTAGATATTGTTTTTTTGGTTGTGTTTGATTTTCTAACCAATTTGGTCATTTTTAGATTTATAAAAATCATAAAAATTGAAAAACATTGAAAACACAATAAAAATTCTAATAAATAATTGAAAAATCCAAAAATAATAAATCTAGTGCCTAAAATTTCCTTGTATTTCATACTTTACAGGAAAATTACCTTCAAGTTTTATTAGGGCCATTTTGCATTTTAATTTGGCCCTTGAAACCTGACTGGACAGTGTCTTGCATTTTCAGTCTTGTTTGATTTTTATAAAATTTCATAAAAAACAGAAAAACCCCAAAAATTATCCAAAAACATAGAAAAATATAAAAAACATAAAAACATTTTTGTTTGAATTTTTGGGTGAATTTTGAGTAGTTAAATAATTCGTCCAAGTTGCTTGTTTATTTGTTTTCTTATTTTCTTTATTAATTAAAAAATTCAAAAAAAATATAAAATTTATTAAAAACCCACCAAAAACCCTTTTCTTTTGCTTGTTTTTATTTTGAGACTACTTCGTAGGCCGCGAGGCCATCACGTGCTCCCTGAGTCCGACCCTGGTCGCTATACCAGGCTAATCTAATAGCCAGGGCCACTATTGAGTTCCTTTGACTTTTACATTGTTTTGGTGGTCTGATCCATATTTTCTTGTTGAGCCGAGATTTCTATCGATCCGGGTCGCAACGACCCGAGTGTTTTTTTACCTGATCCGGATTAGTAGGATTTTGAGCTCATCAGAATGGCGTCGTTGCTGGGGAGCACGACTTAGTAGTCTTTATTTTCATTTTATCTTTGTTTTCTTTTTCGCGGCTTTCCGCAGCTCTTTCTGAGTCCACGGCTTTTCAAGGCTTTTTATTTTTCTTTTATTTTTGTTTTATTTTATTTTATTTTCTTTTCTTTTATTTTTGTTTTTGCTTGCTTTTGCTTGTTTATTTTTCTTGTTATTTTTGCACATATACCCCTGTTTACTTTTCTTGTCTTTATTTGATTCTTTTATCTGGTTGGTAACACTTATCTGTTTTCTTGCGAGGGCTCGAGGACCGAGACGGTGACTCTAGAGTTGCCGGCACAACTGCGGTGATCGGAGGCGGCTCCCTTCTGCACGGAGCCGTAGGAGAGCGCGAGGAAGCAGCTGAGTGGGAGAGGAGTAGTTTAGGTTTTATTTCAGCAACATTTGATTTATTGTAATAATACAGGGACAATTCAGACTTGGACTTAGACTCTCTCGGGTCTGTTTCGTCGAGCACCGGTGTGCTTGGGGGACCCATTAGCTAGTTCAGTTTTTCGCGGCTTTTTACGTGGCTTTTGTTTTTCACTGCCTTTTCCGGTTTCTCGTGGTTTTCTCGAGCCCCTAGACTTAGGAATTTCTGTTTGATTGTGACGTAACTCATAGGATCCAAACACCCTAATATAATTGCATGTTCCTATAGTTCGGTAATTGGATCTATTAATAAAAGATTAATAAAAATAGCTGACTCACTTCCTTAGAGCCTACGTGCCGCAGCCTGCCCTGCCAAGCGCTGCTCCTGAACCCGATTTGTCGGGAGGAGGAGGGGTAGACCGAGACCGGACCTTTTGGATCGTAGGCTGGTGATCATCTAGATGGTTCTTTCGAGTAGAAATTGCCTGATTAGGGACTCGGTTTTCCGCTTGCACCATTTAGGTAGTTTATTTTCTGTCTTTTAATTCTGCACGGATCATCTTGCATGTAGACTGCTGGAGTCAGGTACGCATTTCTTACTCTGCATGCATCATTGATTTCATCGCGCATTGACTTTTTCGTCTTCTCCCCCTGTTTTTGACTTAAGAACTAAGAGAACCGAAAATTCATTAGGCGTTTTTGTTTTTATTGAAAAATACCTAAAAAGAAAAACAATAAAATTTGGGACTGCTAACACTATCGACCCTAAAAGACACCTCACTTAAAAATTTGTCTTGGGGAGAGCAACCCCCTCATTGTCTGGTTTGATTGTGCAAGAGAGTGACCCCGAACACTAGGTAGAGCCCTCCGATATTCTTCTCGACTGTTTACCGGCTATTTCTGTACGGGACAGTCGATTGGGAAAATATCGGGCATCCCAACATGTCACGTAATCGCTCTGATATCCTGACTAATCACCAAAATAAAAATTGACAAGATAAATTGACCGAGCCTTTATGGTCTTCAGCTCGCGTTGCGTTGGTGAATTAGGGGTTTGCTTGTGATCGTAGTTGTTTCCAGATCTCATCCGCCTTACTCGCCACATCAAGATGATGGGCAGACGATCTCTTAGGCAGCCTCTGGTTGCACCGCTTTCGGGCGCATCTACCCGCTCATCTTGGTTGGTTTGCGAGAGCCGAGACTCGCTCTCTGAACACGAGTACGACTCCACCCTGTTCCCCCTCGACCCCCCTTCTTCTGAGACCGAGATACCAGTGCCAGAGGAGAGACAAACAGATGATTTATCGGCACCTGAGTTCGGATGTTTTGATTTTGCAGAGACTATGGCCGGCAGTTCTGATGATCACACTAGAGGTCCGCAGCATGAGCATTTCGTTCTGGACCAGGGTGCGATCAACTCCACCCTGATCGCCTCCCTCGAGACAGTGCAGCAGTAGCTGAGGGATCAGGGAGCATTCATGTAAGATATGAGGCGCGAGATGGAGTAGCTGAGAGCAGATCGAGAGCAGCGTGGAGACGGGTCGAGGATACCCGATGAGGTCGCGGCAGCAGCCGCAGCAGCCGCAGCAGACCCACCGAGACTGATGGGGGAGTTACTGATAACACAGGTGATTCATGCGAGGGTAACAATAAATGATATAAATAGTGTCGCTGAGGCGACCGCTCGTAGAACACCCATGTTGATCAGCAATTAACCTACAATAAAAGAATGAATGAATTAAGTCCAAAAAGTGTGAATTAATATTTATTTCTCTACCACAAAATGCACAGTGAATAAGTATGTAGAGGTCGATCCACAGAGAGCAATACAAAAATGCAGTAGCCTATGATGTGCATGTACCACGGAGTCATCCTTGTGTGAGTTCTGTTTTTGTGGGTTTTTATTATTTTTTTCTATTAATAATTTGATATGCTTATATATATTTATTGATTATATATATAATTATAGAATATAAATATATAAAGATATGTATCCCTAGAGGGTATGTATACAGCATATAATACATACATTATGTATATATATATAAATATTATTTATTTTTTTTAATTTTTATATTTTCATATATTAATAAATATGTATATATATATATATATTATTTTCTTTTTCAATGAGGGAATATATATAATGTAGAGAGAGGGGTGATACAATATTTATAAATATACAAAAATAGTCAAAAATTCAGAAATAAAATCTTTTTGGTATTTTCATGATTTTCTACTATTTTTGTGATCTTTGGGACTTTTTAACAGATTTTTGGTATTTTTAAATACTGAAATAAAGCAAAATAGTGGAGTAACTACTGGCTGGGGGTAAAATGGTAATTAAAAATATCACACAGCCACAAAATTTTTCCAAACCATTTTTAAAGAAAGAGGATAAAATATAGAACCTACAAGAGTTGAGTTTGCAATTTTTAGGGTTTTCTTGAATTTTTTATGTTTTTTAGAAGTTTTTGAGTATTTTTGAATTTTTAAGGTTTTTCTTTTGAGATTTTTAGTGATTTTTGGACTTCCACTTAATTATGATACAATAGACCATAGTTAATTTGTTTGGAATTTTTCGAGGTGTTTTACTATTTTTTGGGTATTTTATAAGCTAGACAGTAAATAAAATGCATGTTTTTGATTTTTACTAAATGCAAAAATGCAACAAAATTAAAATCTAAAAATATGGCGTGCAAGAGCAAGCTAACAGGAGCTTATATCCATTTTTGCAAAATTTTTCAAGTTAATATGGGGCATGAAATAAATGGACAAAGCATACAAAAATAAAACAGCCTGGCAGGGGTATTTTTGCGAATAAAATATTTCTTAGGGGCATCGGTGCAAAAATTACTACAGACATAAACATTTATTTTTATTTTTGGGGGTATTTTACAATTAACAGAACCCGCCAGGGTTAAAGTGCAAAAATTACGCGCCTCACGTGGGACTGCACGTGAGGCGCGGAGGGACCAATATGCAAATATATAAACTACAGGGGGCCTACTGCAAATATTACAATTTATTTACAACGGGGAATTTTAATTATAGCATTAAAATATAAATATAAAAGGCGGGGGACATGTCTGAAATTTACCCCCACCAGGCGCGCGATCCAACGGTTGATCTACGTCCACTTGACATGCGTCGCGCATCCATCGGGTGATACTGGTTCGCAGATGAAGGCTAAGATTAGATCAGCCTCGCTGATCGGACGGTGGTTGCGGTACTTCATCTGACGGTCCTCGTTCAATCTGGGCCGCGCCTCCTGATTTGACGGCGATGGAGCCCCCTGGAAGAACAGGGAAGAAGCTCGCACGCGGCGAGTTTCGATCGTGAAGCTTGGGCTCCTCCGGGCATCTCCCTCACGTCTGAGATGGTCTGGACATAGTTGGAGGTCTTCCGCGTCTACTGATGGTCTCGCCATGGCTCCTGGAGGTCCGAAGAGCTCGTACGAGGTCGATGAAGGTCGGGACCTCCAGGAACCTCTTCCTGGTTTGAATCGAGCCCAGATGGGCTCCTTTCGTCGTTTGACCTGCATAGGAAGAACCGGGGGAGCGAGGGCTATCTCCTCGACCCCGGGTTTTGAAGCTCTATCGCAAAATGTAGTGAGGCGGAGGGGCTCCGGCGTTAGGCAGAGGTCGAGCTCCGATTCGCAAAGACCAGAGGTCCTTGGTTGAACAAAGATGATAGATCGATGGAGAAAGCGATGGGGTACGAAGTGGGGTGAACGTGGCGGTCGGAGACGGTCGAGATCACGGTGAAGAAGTCACCGGAGCGGAGCTCCGACGAACTTCGAATTTTCTATTTCACGCGATGCTACTGGTCTAAAGGCTAAACTAAGAATAGAAATTAAAAGCTAACACTAAAATCTACATAAAATGCAATAAAGGGCAGCTCTTATACCTGAGGGCCACCAGGGAGCAGGACAGACGCCGGAGCTCTGCCGCGTCAAAATTTTCCCTCCTCCGGCCGATTCGAGGTGCTGGAACGCTCCCCCTTGTCACGAGGAACCTCCCAGGATCAGAATCGAGGCTTTTGGGTGGATGAAATTGGCCAAATTTGAGGAGGGGGGTGAAGCTTCTTATTTATAGACATTGTCCTGGAGCCTTATTGACCGCCGTTTATTGATTAATCCAATGAGTATCGTATTGATCTAAGATATCGGCGGGCATCTGCGATGATCAGGGAGGATTTCTTGTGAAGAACGCGAGTGCGATCGATGGACGTGATGCACGTAAAAAAGGGAAGAAAATCGGGGAAAAGACACTTCTGGCGCGCCAGGTCACGGATGGGAAAGTTGACCGGGCGGTCAACAAAGGCCGCGCCCTCATTGGTCCACCTGGGACGCTAGAGGACAAAATAAGGAATTTTGCTCGAAATTGATTTATTTGACATAGTAAATGATTTTATTATTTTTTTCTTATGAAATAAAAAATGTGTATTATTTCATGTAGTATTTATTTACGATTTGTATTGAATTTTTTTGAAGTGTTTTATTATAGTTTTATTTTAATAATGTGTATATGCATGTATTTACATGTATTTTGTGTATTTAATTTTTAATTTGTTTATTTTATTTTATTATTTTATTGTCTTATTTTATAAATTTATAATTTATTTTTGTGAGTGTGAGGGTATTTTACTTAATTTTTGTGAGTTTATTTTCATATTTAAATAAATAGGGATATGTATATGTAGGTATACTTTGTAGGTCTTTTACCTATATATTATATACTTTAATGTATTTTATTTGATTTTATTCTGAATTTATATTTTTAATAAGTTATGTATAATATTTACATTATAAAAATATAGATGAATAAAGAATAAAATAATTAAATCCCCTTTTATTTATGTACATACTTAGCATAGGTATTTTGCACATGTATTACATAAGCTTATTTTATTTTACAAATTCTTTTTGATTTTCTTTTATTCTCAATATGTACATGTATTATACACATTATTTACAAAATTCTAAAAATATAATTTGATAAAAATAATGGACAATGAATAAATTGAATATTTTAATCAGGGAGGTTGCACAATGAGGGCCAAAAACCTAACTTTTGCAGATGGACTCCAAAAATTATGAAACCAATTTTATTAAATAGTTCTTGGAAAGCTATATACAATTAAAGGTGAGTTTGGGTGTTTTGGAGTTTTTATTTGCAAGATATGGGTCTGTGAAGTTGAGATTTTCGCTTTTTATTCTGTGTCTAAAATGTACACTGTGTATTATTTTTGTACAAACTCAATTTTGTAATTTTATTCTTATTATTATCTACAACTTTCATGAACAAAGTTTCTTTATTTGATGAATGAATAATTATATACAAAATAGGTGTCAAAAATGCATAAATAAATGCATGAATAAATGAGGTATTTATTGTACACTAGCCCTTATCTCCCCCCCTACTTTATTCCTTGTCGACCAATTCCATGCTGGCCTTGGTCTCGGGGTTAGGGTAATAAAATATCTGCAATATTTTATTCCTTTTTCTTTTCTCCTCTTTATTCTATAATTTTGGCATTAACAACCTTATTTAATATATAAATAATACAATGAATCATGAATGCTATTATGTACAAATTGATGTTATTTACATGCATTTGCTGGGGGTTTTGAGGCCAAAATAATAGAATAAAGGTGATGAATTGGAGATTCATCACCCCCCTATACTTGCCTTTGCTAGTCCCTAGCAAATACTTATGCAATAAGTACAAAAGAATAAAGAAAAGAAAAAAGGAGAATTAAAGAAGGATAGAGTGAATAGGGGTGCTTTCAGTGCAATGCATGTCTTTATAAAATCTGAATTTGGAGCTCTTGTCAGACCTTGGGTGTAGATGTGTGTGGAACCTAGTCGGGAACCAGTTTTAAAATACAACAGCCTTCGAGAACCACAGAACTCGGTTCAACCCACCTCAATAGCCTGGTCAGAATTGGTCTACATCATACGCAAACCCTTATAACTATGAAGCTGACTTGTACAGTGTAAGTGATAGTGGCTCTCCCCAACTGAAATGATAAAGGAACTGACTTCTCCAGAATGACAACCCAATGATTCCCTAATCAAACAGCACTTTCCTCGAGGAGCAGGGTGTTCCCTTCTAAGTTCAAGTGGCAACCAGCTCAAGAGGAGGGGGTGAAGAGAAGAATGGACGGTAGCCAGTGTAGCTACCTGTCCTAGGATGCAAGACCAGTGTAGTCAAGTCATCCAGCTGCAGGCTCACATGTTTGACTTTGGAACTCAAGCTTGCTTATTGGCTTTACAACATATGTAAATACTTTGCAGGCATTTTATTTTTGTACAGGCCTGACCATTTTTTTTCGACATACTATTCATAGCAGCATTTACATAAGGAGTTTTTCCTCTTGAGCCAGTAGACTATCCCTCTTTTGAAGCTTTATTGCAACCCACAATCTCCTGTCGTTAGACCTCATGGCTATTGAACCAGGTTGGGGTGCACTTTCCCTCCCTAGACGAGGACGAATGTATCCACCCGTGTGCGTCTCAGACTGGCAAATCCAACCCCTCACCACTCCAACTGAGTTGAGCCAAGTGAAAGGTGCAAGTGTCCAAGTTAGGTCACGGTCGACAAGAGTCATGCGTGTGTCTCGAAAAGTTCTAGTCAGTCAGTTGAGGTGACTTGAACCCAGCCCTGATTTCTCAAAGAATTAAGTCTGTATAGACCTGAAGTACCTTAAACCTAGTTCCCGTAAGGTTCCAGTGCAGTTAGGTGCGGTAAGGTCTAACCAAGCTCCAATTTGAGACTTTATTGGACTGATTCAATCATCAAGCTCACTCAAAAAGAATATGAATGGTATGCTCATGCTATGCACAATGAATGATGCAATTTTTCACAAGGATTTTACAAGAATCAAAGAATCTTTTTACACAAAGAATTTTTGCAAATGAAAAGCTTAACACATACAAAGGTATACACAATTATTTACACGGGCGTACCGCCTTATTGACAAATGTATGGATTCATAAGGATTTTTATAGGTTTCAATGAATTCTTTATTCAGGTTGTACAGAAAGAATTTTATGTATTTGATTTACAAGTGTTTGTAATGATGCTTTTATTTCTCAGATCTAGTTTGAAAATAATTTTTGCAAACTATAGTACACGATAATTTTTGCAATCATTTACGCACTTTTGAAAACTATTTTTGCAAAGATTTTTCACACTATATACATACATTTTCCACAATAATTTTGACAAACATTTTTCAAAACATTTGCACATAGGTTTTTCAAATCCTTTATTTGACACAAAGAAAAGGTTCTTTCAAATCAAACAGTTTCACACAGGTTGAAGACATTTCACAGCAAAATTTTCAAATAGGTCACACTATTTTTCAAATCATATTATATAGGTATCTAATCTGATTTATTAATCAGTATATACAAAGAAGAAAAACTGTATTTGATATACAATATGGTTTTGGCTTTTATAAGCTTTATTTGGGATTATTGCTTATTTTTGTGTGAGATTTTTGTGCGGACTCCTCAGACTTACTCGAGAATCATTTTCAAAAGATTTTAGAAAACTATAGTCCAAACTAATTTGACAAATATGTTCATGCATTTGAAAACGATTTTTGCAATAGGTTTTACACAGCATAGATAGGTTTTTCAAAACAATTTGACAATCCATTTTTACAATCATTTGCACACTGATTTTCACACATTTTGATTTCACTCAAAGAAAATAAATTTTACACACAAAACTGATTTTTAAAGGTTGAATACTTGTACACACTATTTTTCAAGCAATTTTCACAAGATTTTTCAAAGAAAATGTTTTGCAGAAAATGCTTTTCCTGACTTAATAATCAGTACAAGTACAGAGAGTCTGAGGAGCTCACAATCATCTTTTATTATTATAGAACTACTTTTTACATTATATTTTATATTGAGGTGATATTTTATTTTTCAGTATGAGTTATGGCTTATAGTATATACATGATATATACGACCCCCCTATACATAGCATGAGCTATGTCCTCATAGATCGAAGAGAAAAGAGAAGACATAACTCGTACTGAGTATAGACAGATCTAAAGAATATATGAATGGAAAAAATGAATGAATGAATGAGAAGTTGACCTTCCCCCTATACTTAGGATCATATAATCCTAAGTATAGCAGACTGTACAAAAAGCAAGGAGGGTCAAGGGTGGGAATACACAGATCGTACTCAGATTGTCTCCCCCTATACTTAGGGTAAGATACTCCCAAGTATAGACAAGAAGAGGAGACAATGGAGAGGATCGAAATGAAATGAAGAACTCGGGGTGCACATCCCCCCTATACTTAGGAAGGCACCTTTTTGATACAAAGAGAAAATAGAAAAGGAAAAGAAGAAAAGAAGAAAAGAAGAAAATCATATAAACATTTGTTGGAGTGCATTTCTGAATCTTTTGATGCTGTAGCTGTTGTGGAGATGTCATCATGGTGCACAAGCTGGATGGAGTCAACAACGGCCAAGAATGTGTCTAGTTCGAGGTAAGGCTTCAGGAGTTGGCCGTTGACGACGAAGGGTTGTGCGTCAGGGGATAATTCTGATATGGCAATACTTCCATTGTCACGCACTTCACAAACTTGAAATGGCCCTGTCCACTTACTCTTTAATTTGCCTGGGAAGATCCGCAACTTTCCATCAAATAACCACACTTTCTGTCCAACATCAAAGGTCTTTCGTCTGATGTGCCGGTCATGCCAGTGTTTCACCTTCTCTTTGTACATCAATGTGTTATCGTATGCATAGTCTCAGAACTCCAAGAGTCTGTTCAGATCATCCTTTCTTTTCTGACCACTTTTGCGTGAGTCCAAATTGCAACTGTTGATTGCCCATAAAGACTTGTGAATTAATTCCACGGTCAGATGGCACGGTTTTCCATATACAAGACGATAGGGCGACATGCCCAAGGGAGACTTGTAGGTAGTTCGGTAAGCCCATAGGACCGAGTCCAAGAGTTGAGACCAGTCTTTTCTGTTTGTCCTAACAAGTTTCTGCAGGATAGTCTTGATTTCTCTGTTTGATAACTCTGCCATGCCATTGGTATGAGGATGGTAAGGAGACGTGACACGATGATCGATGCCGTACTCCTTCGTTAACTTCTTGACCTCTTTGTTAATGAAGTGGCTACCCCCGTCTGATATGAGAATTTTCGGTATCCCGAACAACGAAATAATGTTCTTCTGCAGGAACTGGCATACTGTTCGGCTGTCTGCGGCTCGAGCGGGGATAGCTTCAACCCAACGACTCACGTAATCGACGACAAGAAGGATGTGCTCAAAACCTTGACTGTTAGGGAAAGGTCCCATGATGTCAAAGCCCCATGCATCGAAAACATCTGCTATCTGAATGATTTTCAGGGGCATTGAATCTTTGGCAGTAAGTGTACCTTTCAATCTCTGACAGTCAATACATCTTTTGACAAATTCTGCAGCATCCTTAAATAATGTGGGCCACCAGAAGCCACACTAAAGTACTTTGGCTGCCGTACGATCTCCAGAGTGATGTCCACCAGATTCGAGCGAGTGAAAATGCTTGAGGACACTAGATTGCTCCTCCTGCGGGATGCACCTGCGCCAAATGCAATCCGCTCCTTCCCTGAATAGAAGAGGATCCTCCCATTGGTAGAAACGAATGGTCGACATGAATTTGTTCTTCTGATTCTTCGTCCAATCCGACGACGTTACCCCAGAGGTGAGGTAGTTGACTATATCAACATACCAAGGAAGAGAATCCACTGCAAGGATTGATTCATCAGGAAAGGTTTTTGTGATAGGTGCATTGTTCAGAGGAGGCTCCTGCTGCTCTATTCTGGAGAGATGGTCTGCTACCACATTTTGAACTCCAGGCTTGTCCTTGATTTCCAAATCAAATTCATGGAGGAGAAGGATCCAATGGATCAGTCTTGGCTTGGCATCCTTCTTCTGTTGTAGGTACCAGATAGCAGAGTGGTCTGTAAAAATTGTGACTTTTGATCCCAACAAATAGGATCTGAACTTCTTGAGGGCGAAAACCACAACCAGCAACTCTTTCTATGTTATTGTATAATTTCTTTGTGCTTCATCTAATGTTCTGCTGGCATAGTGAATGGCATAGGGCGCTTTCTCTTTCCTTTGCCCAAGAACAACCCCAACTGCAAAGTCTGACGCATCGGTCATTATCTCAAAGGGAAGAGACCAGTCCAATGGCTGTAAGATTGGAGCCTGAGTAATAAGCTCCTTCAACTGATTGAAAGCCAGGAGAACCTGCTGATCAACAATGAACTCAGTTTCCTTGCACAAAAGTTCTGTAAAAGGTCGGGCAATGCGGCTGAAATCCTTGATGAATCGTATGTAAAATCCCACATGCCCCAGGAATGACCTTACATTTTTCACTGACCGAGGTGGCTGTAGATTTGAAATAACATCCACCTTCGCCGGGTCGACTTCCATACCACGTTTGGAAACGACGTGACCCAGCACGATACCTTCTGTGACCATGAAGTGACTCTTTTCCCATGAAAGCACTAAATTGACTTCCCGACACTTCTGAAGCACTCTGTCCAGGTGCTCATGACAAGAATCAAAACTATAACCATAGACAGAGAAGTCGTCCATGAACACCTAGAGAAAACTGCCTACCATCTCGGCGAAGACTGCTAACATGCATCTTTGGAAGGTTGCAGGTGCAATGCATAATCCAAAGGGCATTCTCTTGAAGGCGTAAGTGCCGAACGGGCAAGTGAAGGTAGTCTTCTCTTTATCTTCTGGGGCGATTGCCACTTGGTTGTACCCAGAATACCCATCCAGAAAGGAGAAGAACTCCTTGCCTGCGAGTCTTTCCAAAACTTGATCAATGAATGGCAAGGGGAAGTGGTCCTTCTTAGTTGCTGCATTAAGACGGCGGTAGTCAACACACACCCGCCAGGATGTTGGTACCCGAGTGGAAATTTCCTCTCCTTTGTCATTTGTTACCACGGTCAGCCCAGATTTCTTTGGAACTACATGCAGTGGGCTTACCCATTTTGAGTCGGAGATGGGATAGATGAAGCCTGCGTCACACCATTTCATTATCTCTTTCATGACGATGTCCCGAAGGTTAGGGTTCAGCCTTCTTTAAAATCCGCGGGACGTCTTGGCATCTTCTTCCAGATAGATGTGGTGTGAACACAAGGCCGGATTTATCCCTCGGAGATCTGATATGCTCCAACCAAGTGCCTTGCGGTTCTTTTCTAGAACCTCGAGAAGCCGAGATTCCTGATCTGAATTCAGCCTGCTGCTGATGATGACCAGATACATTTGTTCTTCACCCGCAAGGAAGGCGTACTTCAGGCCTGCAGGAAGTGGCTTGAGTTCTGGTTTTGACATGTCCCACTTGTCGGTGACTTCAGAGACTATGCTGGTGGTGGGATGTACTTCCTTGAAGCTGCTACCATTCTCATCATTCTGTTGAGATCCTGGTGATGTGCCAAACGGTTCTGCGCTAAGCTGATCGTGTTCGGTCTGGAGTGAATGCTCAAAGAGATGCGCCTGCATCTGAGAATCTGTCTCCCACGAATCGTCGGAGCCGAGGGTAACTGTGCTTTCCAAATCTTCCTCAAGAGTGAGGATTTATTGGGTCCATGAATTGTCCAGTGACAAGAATGAATCTCTGATCTCTGCAATAAAGTCACAGTCTGCTTCACATGCTGGCTGGCTCTCATCAGTCGTGGCATTCGGCTCTCTATTCATGTTGATAGTGATCTGTTTGGTGTCCGAGCTAAAAGTAATCTTGCCAGACCCGTAATCAACCACGGCACCTGAAGTACGAAGAAATGGTCGGTCGAGGATGATAGGGGTATGGAGTAGAGGTGCAGGTGAGTCCATATCAAGGACTACAAAATCGGCTGGGAATTGCATCTCGTCCACTTTAACTACGACGTCTTCCAAAATACCTCGGGGTCGCTTGACGGATCGGTCAGCGAACTGAAGGATCATGCATGTTTGCTTGAGCGGACCCAACCCGAATTCTTGCATTATGGATGAGGGTAGAAGGTTGATGGAAGATCCACTATCAAGGAGAGTGTGCTCGAAAATCTGGTCAAAAATCTCACAACTGATCAGAGGTGCTACCGTATCTTGCTTCTTCAGTGGGAGGTTGATGATGGCTGCAACAGTGGCTATGGAGAGGTACGTGCTTTCTACATCTCGGCGTCTGTTTTCTTGCGCTGGGCGACGCCTGTTAGTACATGCCTCTTTTAGTCCTTTCTTTACAGCTGGCATGTACTCCACGACCTTTAACAAAGGAATCTCAACAGTCAACTTGTCTAGAATTTCCACAACTCCTGGATCAGACAATGCCTTTTTTCGTTTTGCAATTTTTTGGATTTTTCTATTGCATGAGGAAAAGGAATATGTACATCACTGGCAGGAAAATTAGAGTTTTTATTTACATCAAAATCATCGCCCATCAAATGTTGTACATCCGAACTACAAAAAGGAGTACAAACTGTATCCTGGCATGCTGGTGCTGCAGGGGCGAGCAAAACGTGTAGCGTCTGCTCCGTCGGCTGGCGCGGGATCGACTGCTGCTGGCAGCTCCTCCAATGCTGGCGTGGCTTCGCTTCGGCTGCGAACTTCTTTTTGTTGTTTTTGATTTTGCTGATTTTTTTGTATTTTTAGCTGAGGCTGCTGCAAATGCACGACGACTGGAATGGTTTCTCCTTCTTCTTCCTCCTCACCCGGCCCTGTAGTTGGTACGGCTGATGCGGAAGATGACGATCCACCTATTTCTTTATTCACCCCATTCTTGGTAGCAGGCGGAGGCAAGGCCCTACCGCTCCTGAGAGTAACATCATTAGAATACGCAGTAATATCATTGTCAGACACAGACATGACATCACATTCTACCTGCTCTTTCTTCTTGAGGTTATTGGGGTTGGCTTCGACCTGAGCTGGGATGGTAGTTCGAGTTACGGTCATATCGTCAAGCCGCTTGGTCATTTCTGCTATCCCTTTAACAAGCTGGGTTAAACAATCCATGGTGGGGTTCACAGGGGGTACCTCGGTGGTTTCAGCGTGCAGACCACGCTGTTGTTGCATGGATGGGTGTGGAGGTTGTTGCTGGTGGTGCTGAGGTGGTGCAGGAAGTTGAAGTTGCTGATACGAGGGGGGAGGATACTGCTGATATTGCTGAGGCGGGGCAGCCGCGTATTGGTGAAACGGATGTGGATGGCGGTATTGCGGCTACTGGTACGTCTGATTCTGCCTCCATTGATTTGAATACTGGGGAGGCTGGTGGTACTGCTGATGAAGCTGAGAGGACTGTCCAAAGCGACCACCCTGAGGTTGGTGGTATTGTCGGTTGGCAAGTGGCTGACCCTGGGGGTTGTCCCATAGGACGGGTCGGCTGTGCATCATTGGTCCATACCCCATTCACTTCCTGAATCAGGGGTGGTGGTCGGAAAACTGGATCAGGTCCTGAAAGAAACTCTTGCTGGTACACAACCATCTAGTGTTGCGTCTGGCCCTGGTCGGGTGCCTGCACATAGTACACGTGCTGGACTGCCGGTGGCTGTTGGCTCGGCCGAGGCTGATGTTGCGGTTGCTGCTCGTCCTTCTTCTCAGCGGGAGCTTCTGATGGTATCGCCGACTGAACAGAGTTGATGGTGCCCACCAATAGTTCAAGGTACTTGTTGATCTGATCAAGCTTGTCTAAGTTCTATGTCCTCTTCTCGATCACATCGAGTTTCTCCAGATCCTGTGATCGCTTTCCGATGATATCAACTTTAGAGAGATGGCCCTTGATGATACTGAGGTTGGAGCTCTCATCTCTTTCCTACCTCCTTGGGATGCTGCCATGTTGATGAATCTGTGATTCATCACTTCAAAAGTCAAAAAATAGAGCCTTGTTCCCGAGAAAATAGAGGCATATTTCCTTTTAAATTGCATAAATAGCATTCATGCACACATTCATAATTCATGCATTTTAGCAGCTCATTTGCATTTAAATAAGAAGACAAAAATCCCTTGTAAAATACCTCTTCACCAAAATAACCTCTTCTCTATAATATATATATATATTCCTTAATAATATAGGGAAGAATGCCAAAAATCACCCTTGTAAAATAGCCAAAATAGCATGAGAACCCTTGTACATTAAAACACACATAAAGCCCTCATACAAACCCCGAATTAGGTCTACTCACTCTTAGAATACTACATATTAAAAGACCTTCAAAATGAGACTAATTTCATTGAAATTGGAGCTTGTATGAGAAACTTGGGTTTTTTGGGCCATTTTGTATACTACATATGTATATTTATATATCCTTGTATTTATGTATCATATTGACCTCATCTCCGTCTTTGGTCAACATGAAACTTGTAGATCTCATCGAGATCTACAACTTTCATGTTTTGAGTTTTTCCAAATTCGGCTCCCTCTTCTCTCTACACGTGTCTCGTACTCCAGCCACTCACAGCAGGCCACGTGGCGCCCTCTGGTTGCGCCACGCGGCCCGCCTCCCATCGCCTCATCCGCCCGCGCCTTCAGCCATTGGATCTCGCTCCAGATCCAACGGCCCAGCGCTGCCCACGCACGCCCCTTGCCTGGACCATCCGATCATCTCCAGCCAAGATCTACGCCGCTCGTTCGCGCCCTCAACAGGGGCAGCCACGTGGCAGCATCTAAGACGCTTGATCAGACCTCCGATCTCTCCATCACAACCGCCCTTCTTCCAGCAAATCTCGACCTTCTGATCAACTCCACCCCCTCATCTAAACTGCTCGCTCGCGCTTCGCCACCACACGCCACGTGGCTCCATCATAACCCATCATCTACGCACCCCGGATCTAATCCTACCCGCTCACCACGTTCTGATCACCACCGTTGGATCACAAGATCCAACGGTGGAGACCTCGTCTCCTACCTCTGGGCGCCCCTCTCCCCACGTCCCTTGCCTTGCGGGAGGGGCGCCCCCTTTCTATTTTCGGCTTCACGTCAGCCACTCTCGCCGACCCGCTGACACCCCCACGACATCACCCACTCACCCCTCTCCCTCGCCAGCTCCCTCAAGCTCCACCATCTCCACCATAGTCGCCCCACGTCGACCACCAACCTCGCTACTTCGCCAGCACTACCACCTCCTTCACCTTATAAATACATCGCCACCGGGCCGTTCACCCCCATCCGCCACTCCAGGGAGGTGCCTCGAGCTCAGACCAATCCTTTGGTGACAGCAATTGAGTGAGTCTTCGAGCGAAGACAAGGAATTGACCCCGGCGAGATCCCGGCCGCCACCGCCGTGTCGCAGCCTTCACCGCGAAGCTGCACGAGCTCGGGACCTTACCGATCCCTCGAGCGAAGACCTGGAGCTCAAACCTGAGCCCCATTTCCCAGGTAACCCCTCAATTCATCCTCCGATCTTCCTCTTTATTTTCTTGCTTTTTCTCCGATTTTATTCATCGCCACCGACCACCTTCTGGCCTCCCAACCACCTCGACGAGCTTCGCGTCGAAGCTCTCACCCTCGCGGTACCTTCTGCACACTCCGACGACGCTTCGCGCACAATTCCGACCAACGGCTCCGCCATTTGGCCGGAGCTCATCCCAGTGCACCGCCTTCACGCTGTAGGCCTCGCCGACCACACACACTTCTCCACGAACAATTGCACGCTTCGGCTATCTACTCTAACCCCTTGCATGTCCTCATTTTCTCATTGGCCGGAGCTTCACCGTGAGCTCCCTTCGAGCTTCATCGCCATCAAGCCTCAGCACCTCTCCACAGCTCCTGAGGCCACCGGAGTCTTCGCCGTACGCTCCCGCTTCTTCCGAGCTACTTGGGGAGCCGACTAAGCGCTTCATCGATGCCTAGCGACCGAGGTGGAGTAGGGCCAGCCACGCCGGAACCCCGCCTTCTCCTCCGCAGGAGGCGGAGGGCCGTCGAGGAAGGAAGCAGCAGCCGCCGTTCGATCACCCGATCGAACGGCCCTCGTTCAGCCACGTGTTCTCTCGCGCCGCCCATCCTCAGCCGTTGATCACGCCTTAGATCTGACGGGCCCTCCAGTTGCCACGCGTCTTCATCGACAACCCTTGGATCCATCTTGATCCGAGGGCCTTCAGGCCGCCACGTCGACCAGTCCGAGCCTCGGCCTCCAAGCCTAGGTTCGGGCGACCCGAGGCTACTCCGAGCCGCAGTCCGAACCTCCAGAGAACCCAAGCCTCGCTCCGAGCCTCCGACGCCCTCCGAACTAGGCCGCCCACGTGAGGAGCACGTGCGGCCTGGGTTAATTGCACAGAAGCCCCTGAAGCTTTCCGAAATTACAAAGAGGTCCCTGTGAAGCAGACCCCACGTGAGAAGCACGTGGACCGTGGAGAATTTGCACAAGAGTCCACCATATTATCGGTAATTGCATTTTAGTCCCTATCAGCATATTTGCTTTTTGTACTTTAATTTCCAGTATTGCATTTACACCCCTGTGTTTGCACGCATCCCTAGAGTGCATTTTTCATCATTTTGACATTCTAAAAATTACATTTTGTTAGAAATTTTGTCCTCTGTCTATTGGTACATGTGTCGTATTTTTGTAGGCTTATTTGAATTATTAATGAATTAATTGGTGCATTGTTGACATATTTTGCCCAGTGATGCCTTTTGATTTTTAATTAATTATCTGTACCTTCAAAAATTATCAAAAATTCGCAGTAGCTTAAGGACATCATTTTTAACATACCATAAAAATTTCATAGCATTTGCACGCATATCGAGGCTTAAATAAATTTGTTTAGTTATTTTCTTAAATTAATTTTAATTAATTCATTTCACCGTAAAATTAAGTTCTGTCAATTTTCCTAGGTCCCTGATCATTAGAGCTACCTAGGATAATTTTAGTGCTTGAAAAAATTGTGATTTGATATTTTATTAAAAATTAAATTCTGAAAATCACTCTGTTTGTTTATTTAATTCACAGTAAATTCATTTTGAGTCGAAAAATTCCAAAAAAATTAGTGTAGGTCATTTTCATCATAAATAACCATCTGGCCAATTTTCATTATTTTTGGACTTTATTTGATTAATTAAATTGAACATTAAATTGGCTTGCCTTGTCTGCATACTTCTGCACAAAAATTAAAAAGACCAAAAAAAATTTGCTCCTCGAAAACCAACACTCGAATAATTGCTTTAATTTGCCTAAGGAGATAGATGCCTCCCTGAGATCGACCTTGGACTTACCCCAAGTAAAAAAATATTGCCGCTTAAAATTAACTTCAAATTAATCGATAAGTGGTTTTTGAACAACATCTCGTATCCGACTGCAACGAATTCTCAACATTAATTTGGGACATTAATTTGACCGAATTAACATAGGGTGCGGGAGCGTTATCAAAATGGCGCCGTTGCCGGGGAGGCACGTCTTAGGTTAAATTTTAGCAAATTTTTGAATGTTTGATTTTCATTCCCCGGGTAGTCCTGACCCCTGGTTTTTCTTGTAATTATTGCTCTCATTTATTTTTGCATTATTTTATTTTTTGTGTCACTCTCTGACCTCCATTTAATTTTTGTGCGAGGACCGCGAGGAGTCGGCGACGCTTCGAGGACTTAGCATTTAAATTGTGTTGAGAGAAAGAGAGGCATTGTATTTTTTTTATTTTTTTTTCTTTTTCTTTTGCATTTTTTCTAGCGGTTCCCGTTTGGGATCTCGCGCGTGTAAATATAGTGGAAACTGTGTCCCGTGTGCTGTGTGGGTGAATGGTAATTTAGCTTGCACTAGCGGCTCCTCGAGCCACTCTAGGATTTGTTTGTGCTCGTAATCAATAGGACCACACATTACACATAAAAGACGCACCTAGACCGCAGGACTTAGTCCAAATTAAACTGTTCTTCACGCTAATAGAACTGCCTGTCTAGGAGCGGTTTTTATCGCCTGCATTTGCATGTAGAATAAAAAGTTTTCAATTGTGTATTGCATCCTGCATCAAAAAGCGAAGGGATCACTGTAAGTATTCTCTACTTAGCATACGCATCATCGATTTCAACTTGCATCGGCTTTTCTCGATTTCCCCCTCTGATTTTCTCACTTAAATTAAAAAGGAAATTGGGACTGTCCGATAGGCGTGCTTTGTGGTGGATTAATTAAAGTGATAACTTAACTTAAAATCGGGACTGCTAACAGTATTGACCAAAATAAAGAATAAAATCTGAAAATTGTTTGCGGGAGACTAATCCCCGACCTTGTATTCAGGCTGAGTGAGGGTACCTGAGTGTGTGTGAACACCCTAAGGTAGAGCCCAAATCCCCGTCTTCCATATCACGTTCTAACTGATCCTAGCAAATATCACAAGCCGGATAATTTCAGATTCTTTGACTAGTACCAAGTAGCCTCCGCCTGTCTCAGGTAGATAGGGGCGAAATTGCGGTACTTCGCGACAAGCTGCCAGTAACCCTCCGGGGTGAAGTTCCGGCCTTGTCAGCCTCCGCCTGCTTGCAGGTAGATAGGGGCGTGGTCACTGAATCCATCGGCTTGGGATAGGAGCGAAGAAAGGAAGGAGCGGCGGTATCTTAGACGACAGGATAAACAGGGAAGACGCATCCGGCTCTGAGCCGACTTCCCTCTAGGTCGCGTAATCCTTGCTAGATTTGCTTGAATATCACACTTAAAAACTACAAGATAAATTGGACTCAACTTTGAGTCCTTCACTGTGTTGAGTGTGAACCCAGGGTCTTGGATTGTTCTTGTGCTTGCTTCAGGTAGGAGTAAAATCCTATCTTCTTCTTGCTTCACCAAGATGAGTAATTGGGGAGATCTCGACGCACCATTCACTGATCTCTCTATGAGTCCCCCAAGTAACTCGTCTTACTCGGTTCGAGCGCACCTTGGACCACCCAGGACTCATGACCCTCTTGAATCCTGGTTCCCTCATGCTCAGGGTGGTTACTCTCAAACCAACCCTTTTATCTCCTCCGAGATTACCGAGGAAGACCATCGCCTCGGTAATCCCTTCCTTGATTCACCCTCTAACACCGATCTTATTTTCCGATACCAAGAACTAGAGGGAGAAATGCCGCCAAGGATGCCGCCAGATGAAGACCAGATGCGACAAATTCTTAGACGCCTCGCTGAAGCCGAACAGAAAAATGCAGATCTCACGGCGCGGATGGGACAGATCATTGTAGCTGAAGGGATCTACCGACCAATGGTCGATACCTACAACCCGGTGGAGAACGAGATCCAAAATTGGCTAGCACATGCAGTTCCCAACCAGGCATTCCAGCTGAAGCCCCACTTCCTTAGCCTGCTGCCGAAGTTTAACGGAAACCTCAGTGAAGAGCCTTACACCTTCCTCCGTGACTTCGAACTAGTATGCAACAATCTTAGCCATCCCAATGTTGGCCAAGATTATATCCGGCTAAAGGCCACCCCGTTTGCCTTAGGAGATAAGGCTGCACATTGGTTGAAAAACTTAGGGGTGGTATGTACTACCTGGATGCAGTTCAAGGACCTCTTCTTGAAGAAGTTCTACCCTCTCAGTAGAACCAATCAGATGCGAACAAAGATTGCCAGCTTCGCCCAAGGACCCTGCGAACCGTTCCATGAGGCTTGGGACAGGTTCAATGACTTAGTACAGAAATGCCCATGCCACGGCATTTCTAAGGCGATCTTAGTCCAGACCTTGTTATGCGGTCTAACCCCAGAGATGCAGGGGTTAGTCAGCGCCGCCTGTGGAGGAAGCTATCTGAACAAGAACGAGCATGCCGTGTGGAAAATCCTAGAGCAGATGGCAGAAACCGGCAGGTCACAGGCCACAAGGGCCTATCAGTTGTCTCCCTTGATCTTTTCCAATGAGACAACTAAAAGGACTGTTGCAGATCTGACTGAGGACCTCATCCCCAGCATGGGGATGATTGCCGACAAGCTTACCATGGTCGAGCAGATCCACAAGAGAGTTGCGGAGATGGAGTCTCTTTCGAGCCTTCCCAAGAAGGTGGAGGAACTCTCTGAAAAGGTAGCCAAGATTAAGCTACCCGCCCCTTCTGCACCACATGTGCCTGTACATCGAGTCCATCTTGTACAGGAACAGACACCGGGGCCTCAGAGCAGCTGGGATCAGACTTATACCCAGCAGAACCATCATGCACCCCCACCAGTGGAAACGGAATATGAGGAGCCTCCGCCTGTTTACGAGATCAACGGGCTTTGGTATAGCCGTGACCCGCTAGTCCGGCAAATCGAGATGGGGAAGGATCAAGCACACCGTCCAACCCTAGTCTACCAAGAGATCAGGCCCGTCACAGTCCCGCGATACCAGTCCAGGCCAGAACAGGGGTACCAGCCGCAGCAGCGCACCTACCAGCAGGAGCCAGCACCGTCCCATCAGCAGCAGTATCGGCACGGCCAGCAGGGCCAGTACAGGACCGCATCCACTCAGCAGCCAGCCCAGCCCACCGAATTGGATTCCCTCACCTTGGCGATCCATACCCTGTCTGATAGGGTCCAACAGATGCAGAATGACTACCTGGACATGAGGACCGACATCAATCGGGTCTCTCGTGCTCAGGACCAACAAATGGTGCCAAGGACTCCAATTCCCGCACAGGTTCAGGCCAACCCAAACAGCGTACACCAGGGCCAGAACTGACCGCGAGATCAGGTATACTATTCAGATAATTATTTATCTGAACATGAGATCCTTTCGTACAATAATGTTAACCATATGTCCCTCAGGAGCGGAAGGACCGTGACCATACCTGATCGGGCACGGGCGCAAAAAGAAGGAACCTCCGAAACTCTACCTGAGGAGAAGTCGGAGGAAGAAGAGGAGGAGCATCACCACCGCCACCGCCAGCAGAAGAAGAGGACATCTGCGTCCTCGAAGCAGCATTCCTGCATCCATCCAGAGTCAGACGACGCCGATGAGCCCGCACCTCCATCTGAGGAGGATCGTCCAGAAGAAGCGGAAGAAGCATCACCGGTCTCGCCCCAGCATTTTCTTTCCGGTCAAAGTCCAAGTCCGAGTCTGTATCAGAGTCCGAGTCAGAGTCGTGTCAAAAACTCAGTTCCAGAAATCAATGAGAATATTTCAGTTCCAGAACCTGAGTTAATAATCCCTTTCCCCCAAGCTCTCAAGGGTGGAAAGAAGAAAATCAAAAAAATCCAAAAAGATGACCCTGAGATGGCTGAATTTTGCAATAAACACATCAAGGTCACAATCCCTTTTGACAAGTTCGTGGAAATGACCCCTGCGTTCCAAAAATACCTTAAGGTGAGATGCACACCTACTAGGGTTAGCAGGAAGACCAAAAGCCGTGTTGAGAAACACGTTCTATCAGTAGCCACGACTTGTGCAATAAAGAACTCGTTTCCTCGGAAACGAAGAGACATGGGTGCACACTATGTGGTGAGTCATGTTGATGACATCGCATTTGCACGCACTCTCCTGGACAATGGTTCCTCGATCAACTTGATGCCCACAACCCTCTATGAGCGGCTTGATCTCGGACCTCTTAGAAAATCTAGAGCTATTTTGCAGTTTGCTGACAAATCTACTAAGAGGTCCCAAGGAGAGTTAAGGAACATTGTGATCAAAGTCGAGGGGCAAGAATACATGGTGGACTTCACTGTCCTGGATATGGAAACCCCTCGTAATTGGAGAGATTCCCAGATCATCTTAGGTAGGCCCTTCCTCAGAACAGCAGGGGCCTTATTCGATTACAAGAATGGGAAGATTCAGTTCCAAACTCCAGGCAGAGATGAGGAACTTGAAATGAAGCAGACAAGATGGCAGAGACCGGACTCCGAATCCAGCACAGAGTACTCTTCTATCGGAACAGACTGCGAGCATGTAGACGTAGTCGGGCCATGGAGACAGAACCCAGCCAGCACCAATGTGTCCATCTCCTTTGAAGATGATCCAGTGCATGAGTCAGTCTGCGGGATCCTCAGGAACGAGTACAGCTCTTAGCCTGCATCGCCCTACATCTTCGATGACGTAGAGGCCCGGTTGGGCCTGTCAGTCCTTACATCCTTAGGACAATCGGGAGATGAGGATGACGAGTCGGACGAGGCGTTTGCCGATTGCATGGAGACCTTTGACGATCCGACTCCAGAGCCAAGTCTGGTGGCAGCTGCTACAGAACATGATCCAGCCACTTCCAACACCGAACCAGATCTGATTGAGCCAGACTTTCTAGACGATCACACTATTCCTGAGCTCAAACCTTTACCCACAACCCTGAAGTATGCCTTCCTTGAGGGCCAAGACAAGAAATTTCCGGTCATTGTCAGTTTGCAATTGACCGAGGAGCAGGAATCTCGCTTGCTAGAGATCCTGGAGAAGAACCGCAAGGCATTTCCGATCTCCACGGGATAAATCCCGCTCTGTGTTCGCACCATATATACTTGGAGAACGAAGCCAAACCCTCTCGTGAATTCCAACGACGGTTGAATCCAAATTTACGAGAGGTTGTGAAGAAAGAGATAGAAAAATGGTGCGATGCGGGTTTTATTTACCCAATCTCCGACTCTAAGTGGGTGGCCCCAATCCATGTTGTCCCGAAAAAGTCGGGAATTCAGACGACCACCAACAAGGATGGAGAAGAGATCGTGACGAGAGTACCCACGTCGTGGCGCGTCTGTGTGGATTACAGACGCCTAAATGCCGTGACGAAGAAGGATCATTTCCCCCTACCGTTCATTGATCAGATCCTAGAAAGATTAGCGGGGAAAGAATTCTTCTGCTTCCTTGATGGGTTCTCGGGCTACAATCAAGTAGCCATAGCTCCGGAGGATCAGGAAAAGACCACATTCACATGCCCCTTTGGTACCTATGCTTTCAGGCGCATGCCTTTTGGGCTATGCAATGCTCCAGGTACTTTTCAAAGGTGCGTGATTGTTGTATTCGCCGAAATGGTCGGCGAATTCATGGAAGTCTTCATGGATGACTTCTCGGTCCACGGCGACTCTTTTGATTCCTGTCTTAGGAATCTGGACCGAGTCCTCAAAAGATGTTGTGAGGTCAATCTGGTGCTCTCCTGGGAAAAAAGTCACTTCATGGTGACGGAGGGCATAGTGTTGGGGCATGTCATCTCCAAGAGAGGAATGGAGGTTGACCCTGCCAAGGTGGACGTGATCAGACGACTCCAGCCACCAACCAACGTAAGGCAGTTGCGGTCGTTCCTCGGGCATGTCGGATTTTATCGAAGATTTATCAAGGATTTTTCTAAGATTGCCCGACCGCTAACTGAGCTTTTAGGCAAAGACACGGAGTTTATTGTAGATCACAAATGTCTTGAGGCCTTTAAGCTGTTATAAGGAATGATCATGGACGCACCCATCTTACAAGCCCCAGATTGGTCTCTACCTTTTGAGATCATGACGGACGCCTCATATTATGTTGTTGGGGCTGTATTGGGACAAAGAAGAGATGGCGTCCCGTTTGCAATACACTACGCAAGCAAAGTGCTTGATTCTGCTCAGCGTAACTACATGGTTACAGAAAAGGAAATGCTTGCAGTAGTTCTTGCCTTGGACAAATTCAGATCTCACTTAATCGGATCCAAGGTAACTGTGTTCACAAACCACACGGCACTACGATACTTGATGGCAAAGAAGGACGCGAAGGCGCATCTTCTTCGTTGGATTTTACTTATCCAGGAGTTTGATTTGGACATCCGTGATAAACCTGGAAAGAAGAACGTAGTGGCCGATCATCTTTCTCGTCTCGAAGATCTTAATACTTCCGAGGTTTCCCCGATTCGAGACTCCTTCCCTGACGAGTCGATTTTTGTTATCGACTCACTCCCATGGTACGCCAATATCGTGAACTATCTTGTCTCCAAGAAAGTTCCCGAGGATTGGCCCAAGAGCCAAATCGACCGACTAAAGTCGGATGCTAGACACTACCATTGGGAGGATCCGATCCTTTTCTTTGAAGGACCGGATTGTGTCTGGAGACGTTGTATTCCTCAGGAGGAATACCAGAGTGTCCTTTCTTTATGCCATAGCTTAGAAGCAGGAGGACACCACTCCGGGAAGAGGACCGCATGGAAGGTACTTCAGTGTGGCTTCTACTGGCCGACTCTGTTTCGCGATGCCACCGCCTTCGCGAAGTCGTGCCCAGTTTGCCAGAGAATGGGAGGAACCGTTGGTTCCAAGGATGAGATGCCGATGCAGCCGGTCATCATTTGTGATGTCTTTGACGCCTGGGGCATCGATTTCATGGGCCCATTCCCAGTCAGCCACGGGTTTGAATACATCCTTCTTGCGGTAGACTACCTATCCAGATGGGTGGAGGCTATCCCAACCCGAGCCGCAGACAGCAGGACTGTCTGTAAATTCATCCGAGAGAACATAATCTCTAGGTTCGGGATCCCCAAAATGATGATATCAGACGGGGGTAGCCACTTTGTGAATTGGTAGGTGAAGAAACTCCTGAAGGACTACGGCATCGAGCACCGTGTCGCGAGTCCTTACCACCCACAAACTAATGGTATGGCTGAGGTGTCCAATAGGGAGGTGAAAACCATATTGCAAAAGCTTGTCCGCCCAGACAGGAAGGACTGGTCTCAGATCTTAGATCAAGTCCTCTGGGTGTATAGGACGACTTACAAGACACCGTTAGGCACCTCCCCGTTCCGAATGGTATTCGGAAAGCCGTGCCATTTGCCCGCAGAGTTAGTGCACAAATCAGAATGGGCAATTAAGAAGGTCAACTGGAACACACACCTAGGACAGAAACAGAGAGACATGGATCTGAATGAGCTTGTGGAAGTCAGAAACCGAGCATACGACAACAGTGTGATGTACAAGGACAAGGTGAAGCGTTGGCACGATAGATATATCAGACGAAAGACCTTTGTTCCTGGCCAGAAGGTATGGTTGTTCAATGCCAGGCTGAAGACTTTCCAAGGCAAATTAAAGTCTAAATGGACGGGACCATTCGTTGTACGAACGGTGCATGATAGTGGATGTGTCGAGATCTCAGATCTCGCAGATGACGCACCGACATTCCTAGTAAATGGGCAGCTGTTGAAGCACTTCGTCGAATCCAATGAACAGTTAGTCCATGTGGAGGAGATTGTATTCATGCACGAGACAGATACAGCAGAGACATCTCAAGCCGCGTATGAAACCTTGCAACAGTGAACTCCAGCCATCAACAGCATCTTCAAAAGATTCAGACCGATTTATCTGTATATATCATTCTTCCTGTATATCCTATCCTTTACCCCCAAGATTCTAGTAACCCATCCCCACATCATCAAACCATTATCTCGGACTATCCTTAGGATAACCAGATCCTAAGTATAGGGGGGAGGGGCCACCCGAGTCGATTCACTGTACATTCTCCAGATCACATCGGTCCTTATACTCATTTCCTACCAATACTTAGGCTAACCTGAGCCTAAGTATAGGGGGGACCGATGCCCGCATTGTATACTCATCCATTTCTCATCTTTTCCTTGTCCGCCCCATTTCTGATCTTCTTCTACACTTAGGCTGCCAGAGCCTAAGTATAGGGGGGCGTAACGACTTCTATACTTTATGTTCCTTTTGGCTCTCCTACGCTTAGCACGAGCTATGTCTTTTTCCTCGCTCTTCGTGCTCTGAGGACATAGCACACACTAAGTATAGGGGGGCGTGTATATATTACATATATACTTTACCCATAGCTCGTACTTTCGAGTATTTTTGTATATATTTTACAATAATTACGGGTGGGTAAAAATCGAAAAAAATTTTTTGAAAACTATAAAAATAGGCTTCTTATTTACTCTTGCATATCATCTCTGCATAGAAAAATAAAAAGAGTCTTGCATTTTCATAGCATGACATCTCATCTCATCTGCATATCTTTGCATATGTAAAGTGAAAAGCTAGTGGGTTCTGGACCAAGTTATGAGTGGATATTGAGGATGGACTTGATTTGACCTTAATCCACCTAATTTCAGAAGAACCTTACAGGAACTGGAGTTAAGATTTCTCGGGTCAAGTGACTTAATTCTTTGAGTCCGCAAGTCTATGTTCACATGTCATCTTGGTTAGTCTAAGTAGAATATCTCGTGCACACGCATGATTCTTATAGACAGTGACCTAACTTGGACAAGCACTACGCACGTAGCTCTTCATTGATGAGGTGGTGAGGAGGTAGAATCCTGTAGCTTGGAGTAGCACACGGGTGGAAACATCCGTCCTCCTCTAGGGAGGGAAGTGCGTCTCAACCTAGTCTAGTGGTGTTGACATCTAAGGACAGGATGCTGTGGGTTGCAATAATGCTTCAAAAGAGGGATAGTCTACTGACTCAAGAGGAAAAACTCCTGATGTACATGCTGCTCTTTTCGAAAAAAAATGCAAGAAAGAACTCCAAAAAAATCAGACAGGTCCAAGAAAAAAAATATAATACCTGTCGGAGCCTGTATACTAGTAAAGAAATGCAGCTGGATGACCTGGCTACACTGGTCAGGCATCCCGGGATAGGTAGCTACACTGGCTACCGTCCATTCTCTTCTCTATCCCCTCCTCTTGAGTTGGTCGCACTTGAACTTAGAAGGGAATACCCCGCCCCTCGAGGAAAGAGTTACTAGACCGGGTTATTGAGTTACCTTGTTAGAGGAGGCTGGTTCCGAGCCATTTCTGATGTGGAGAGTTACAAATCACTTACGCAGTACAAGTAAGAATCATAGTCATCAGAAATTTGCATTTGAGGATTTGTTCTGACCTGACTATTGAGGCGTCTTGAATAGAAGACTTGTGGAACTTGAAGTCTGTTAAGTCTTAAGTCCATGTCCAAGTAAGGTTCCGCCACACAATTAATCCAAAGGACGAGTCAGGCTCCATTTTTCAACTTTTGTTCATGACCCTGGTTTGGAACCCAAAATCATTTCACTCTTGCATTTCATTTAGTTGCTCGGGGACGAGCAAGGTTTAAGTATAGGGGGTTGATGAATCTGTGATTCATCACTTCAAAAGTCAAAAAATAGAGCCTTGTTCCCGAGAAAATAGAGGCATATTTCCTTTTAAATTGCATAAATAGCATTCATGCATACATTCATAATTAATGCATTTTAGCAGCTCATTTGCATTTAAATAAGAAGCCAAAAATCCCTTGTAAAATACCTCTTCACCAAAATAACCTCTTCTCTATAATATATATATATTCCTTAATAATATAGGGAAGAATGCCAAAAATCACCCTTGTAAAATAGCCAAAATAGCCTGAGAACCCTTGTACATTAAAACACACATAAAGCCCTCATACAAACCCCGAATTAGGTCTACTCACTCTTAGAATACTACATATTAAAAGACCTTCAAAATGAGACTAATTTCATTGAAATTGGAGCTTGTATGAGAAACTTGGGTTTTTTGGGCCATTTTGTATACTACATATGTATATTTATGTATCCTTGTATTTATGTATCATATTTGACCTCATCTCCGTCTTTGGTCAACATGAAACTTGTAGATCTCATCGAGATCTACAACTTTCATGTTTTGAGTTTTTCCAAATTCGGCTCCCTCTTCTCTCTACACGTGTCTCTTACTCCAGCCACTCACAGCAGGCCACGTGGCGCCCTCTGGTTGCGCCACGCGGCCCGCCTCCCATCGCCTCATCCGCCCGCGCCTTCAGCCGTTGGATCTCGCTCCAGATCCAACGGCCCAGCGCTGCCCACGCACGCCCCTTGCTTGGACCATCCGATCATCTCCAGCCAAGATCTACGCCGCTCGTTCGCGCCCTCACCAGGGGCAGCCACGTGGCAGCATCTAAGCCGCTTGATCAGACCTCCGATCTCTCCATCACAGCCGCCCTTCTTCCAGCAAATCTCGACCTTCTGATCAACTCCACCCCCTCATCTAAACCGCTCGCTCGCGCTTCGCCACAACACGCCACGTGGCTCCATCATAACCCATCATCTACGCACCCCAGATCTAATCCTACCCGCTCACCACGTTCTGATCACCACCGTTGGATCACAAGATCCAACGGTGGAGACCTCGTCTCCTACCTCTGGGCGCCCCTCTCCCCCACGTCCCTTGCCGTGCGGGAGGGGCGCCCCCTTTCTATTTTCGGCTTCACGTCAGCCACTATCGCTGACCGCTGACACCCCCACGACATCACCCACTCACCCCTCTCCCTCGCCAGCTCCCTCAAGCTCCACCATCTCCACCATAGTCGCCCCACGTCGACCACCAACCTCGCTACTTCGCCAGCACTGCCACCTCCTTCACCTTATAAATACGTCGCCACCGGCGCCGTTCACCCCCATCCGCCACTCCAGGGAGGTGCCTCGAGCTCAGACCAATCCTTTGGTGACAGCAATTGAGTGAGTCTTCGAGCGAAGACAAGGAATCAACCCCGGCGAGATCCACGGCCGCCACCGCCGTGTCGCAGCCTTCACTGCGAAGCTGCACGAGCTCGGGACCTTACCGATCCCTCGAGCGAAGACCTGGAGCTCAAACCTGAGCCCCATTTTCCAGGTAACCCCCTCCATTCATCCTCCGATCTTCCTCTTTATTTTCTTGCTTTTTCTCCGATTTTATTCATCGCCACCGACCACCTTCTGGCCTCCCAACCACCTCGACGAGCTTCGCGTCGAAGCTCTCACCCTCGGGGTACCTTCTGCACACTCCGACGACGCTTCGCGCACAATTCCGACCAACGGCTCCGCCATTTGGCCGGAGCTCATCCCCAGTGCACCGCCTTCACGCTGTAGGCCTCGCCGACCACACACACTTCTCCACGAACACTTGCACGCTTCGGCTATCTACTCTAACCCCTTGCAGGTCCTCATTTTCTCATTGGCCGGAGCTTCACCGGAGCTCCCTTCGAGCTTCATCGCCATCAAGCCTCAGCACCTCTCCACAGCTCCTGAGGCCACCGGAGTCTTCGCCGTACGCTCCCGCTTCTTCCGAGCTACTTGGGAGCCGACTAAGCGCTTCATCGACGCCTAGCGACCGAGGCGGAGTAGGGCCAGCCACGCCGGAACCCTGCCTTCTCCTCCGCAGGAGGCGGAGGGCCGTCGAGGAAGAAGCAGCAGCCGCCGTTCGATCACCCGATCGAACGGCCCTCGTTCAGCCACGTGTTCTCTGGCCGCGCCCATCCTCAGCCGTTGATCACGCCTTAGATCTGACGGGCCCTCCAGTTGCCACGCGTCTTCATCGACAACCCTTGGATCCATCTTGATCCGAGGGCCTTCAGGCCGCCACGTCGACCAGTCCGAGCCTCGGCCTCCAAGCCTAGGCTCGGGCGACCCGAGGCTACTCCGAGCCGCAGTCCGAACCTCCAGAGAACCCAAGCCTCGCTCCGAGCCTCCGACGCCCTCCGAACCTAGGCCGCCCACGTGAGGAGCACGTGCGGCCTGGGTTAATTGCACAGAAGCCCCTGAAGCTTTCCGAAATTACAAAGAGGTCCCTGTGAAGCAGACCCCACGTGAGAAGCACGTGGACCGTGGAGAATTTGCACAAGAGTCCACCATATTATCGGTAATTGCATTTTAGTCCCCGTCAGCATATTTGCTTTTTGTAACTTTAATTTCCAATATTGCATTTACACCCCTGTGTTTGCACGCATCCCTAGAGTGCATTTTTCATCATTTTGACATTCTAAAAATTGCATTTTGTTAGAAATTTTGTCCTCTGTCTGTTGGTACATGTGTCGTATTTTTGTAGGCTTATTTGAATTATTAATGAATTAATTGGTGCATTGTTGACATATTTTGCCCAGTGATGCCTTTTGATTTTTAATTAATTATCTGTGCCTTCAAAAATTATCAAAAATTCACAGTAGCTTAAGGACATCATTTTTAACATACCATAAAAATTTCATAGCATTTGCACGCATATCGAGGCCTAAATAAATTGTTTAGTGATTTTCTTAAATTAATTTTAATTAATTCATTTCACCGTAAAATTAAGTTCTGTCAATTTTCCTAGGTCCCTGATCATTAGAGCTACCTAGGATAATTTTTGTGCTTGAAAAAAATTGTGATTTGATATTTATTAAAAATTAAATTCTGAAAATCACTCTGTTTGTTTATTTAATTCACAGTAAATTCATTTTGAGTCGAAAAATTCCAAAAAAATTAGTGTAGGTCATTTTCATCATAAATAACCATCTGGCCAATTTTCATTATTTTTGGACTTCATTTGATACATTAATTGAACATTAAATTGGCTTGCCTTGTCTGCATACTTCTGCACAAAAATTAAAAAGACCAAAAAAAATTTGCTCCTCGAAAACCAACACTCGAATAATTGCTTTAATTTGCCTAAGGAGACAGATGCCTCCTTGAGATCGACCTTGGACTTACCCCAAGTAAAAAAATATTGCCGCTTAAAATTAACTTCAAATTAATCGATAAGTGGTTTTTGATTAACATCTCGTATCCGACTGCAACGAATTCTCGACATTAATTTGGACATTAATTTGACCGAATTAACATAGGGTGCGGGAGCGTTATCACATGTGTACTTGTTTCTGGAGGATCTGGGGCTGCTTCTGATATGCTTTAGATGAAGAGAGGGTCGCCTCTCCTTCGGCCATTTCTTCAAATATCTGCCAGACTACGTCTTCATCCTTGTTAAAATGTGAGCCCCCACATGCTACTTCAACGAGCCTTTGGCTTTCAATGTTCAGTCCCCCAAAGAAGTGCTGGACCAAGCTGGTCTTTGGAATCTCATGATGGGGACACTTCTCCTGCAGGTCAGTGAATCGCTCTCAGGCTTCGTGTACTGACTCATGGGGTCCTTGGGAGAAATTACTGATACGGGCTCGCATCTGGTTGAGCCGACCGAGAGGGTAATATTTATGCAGAAATGCTGACTTCAGCTCCTCCCATGTCGTCACGACCTTCCCCAGATGGTTGACCCAATATAGGGCCTTGTCTTGTAAGCTGAAAGGGAATGCCATCATCTTGACAATGTCCAGAGGGACATTGGGATATTGAGTAGTGCGACAAATGCGGGAGAACTGCTGCAGGTGGATGTACGGCTCTTCATTGGTGTTTCCATGGAATACTGGGAGAAGAGCAATGAACTGGGGCTTCAGCTCAAAGTGGGCGTGTACCGGTGGAATGAGGATCCACTCGGTCATCTGGCTGTCTCCCGGATTGTATGTCTCTTTAAGTGTCGTCTTTGGTGGTGGCGGGAATTCTAGATCATCATTGTTAGGCCCACCGCCTCCTCCACCTCCACCTCCTCTGCCTCTACCTCCTCCTCCCTCATCTCGGTTCATCATATCATTCAACATATCCTGGAATGCTGTCTATGTGAGGGCCTGCTCGGTCAGCTGCTGTTGGATGGCCTGGATAGATGCCAGTAATTGTGCATTGACTTGATTCTGGTCGGGCATCTGTCCCTCTGGTTGGGGTGGCTGCTGACCCTTACCCTTTCCTCCGGGAGCCATGTCAAGGTCTGAGTCAGACGAAATGAACTCCGGAGTAGTCTCCAGGGCTCGCACTGTCTTTTATCTGCAGAATGAGAGAGTCCTGATCAGACCACTTGCAATATAGATCAGATGTCGTGATGAAGCTGGAATTCAGGTCAACCCCAGCATTTTGTGAACGGAAAAGGATGTAGACTGTAATCAACTTCCATTCACAACGGTGAAGGCGGGACAAAAGTGATCCCAGTTATTGGGTGGCCAAGGGAAAGTTAGAAAACGAGGAGTCTGGAGGTCGATCCGCAAAGTCCGGATCAGGTTCTCGGGAATCGCCTTGAATTTATTAGCGGAGATAAGTCCATGGAATCGATGTGGGTGTCGGCATGGTCCCGACGAAAACCGTCCATGGATCAACTTCGCGAAGAACAAGAGAAGATCAGATGTTGGAAGAAAGATACGATGGCCAACGAGGAGTAAAAGGAGTGTAAAACAGTAGAGAGGCTCGGTTGAGCGGGGTGGTCAAAGGGAGAAATAACAAAATGTGCGCAAAGGCGCGGGACTCGATCTTTGAACCATAATCTAGATCCATACGAACGCAATACAAAATCGGGTTCACCAACTCACGCCATGTGAAGCCGTGAAGGTTCGGCTATTTATTATCTTTTCATTTTTAGAGTTGTGATTTCAGGTATATCTTATAACAAGTCCTTAGTACGCTACCCTATAGGAGAGAGAGTACTGCCAGAAGAGTATCCCGTACTTGTCCTCCTCCTGTGTAAGCTGTAGTCTGTACTTTTTGGAGTCCTTGTAACCCTTCCTGGATCCCTACTCAGCCAAAGAAATAGAGAGAGGAAGCCGATAGGCGAAACCAATACTTCGGTTCTCGCTCGCAACGGAATCACCCGTGAGCATGCAAGAACCTACTCGGATGCAGGACAATGAGACAGACACCCCCGTGAAGGCGTGGCCTATGCTCAATACTTCGTACAGGGTCGATGCTCTACACAACAGAGAGCCATCATTGGTGACCAAGCCCTACTCGCCTACGTACGATAGAAGCGCCATTACTTCGTAAATACATGCGATACACAAGGCAGTTGCAGACTAGGTTTTTTGCTTTAATCCTTAGGGGTCGCACTCGCTCAAGGGAGTAGGGTTTTGGTCTCCCTCCAATGTACCTGAAAACAATGAGGGCTTTATGAACCCGGTACAATGATAGTCCATTACAGATTTTAATTAAGGTCAAAGTTTATTTAGCAGTCCCCTTGTTTTAATTTTTGGGTTTTCACTTTTTTTTTGAGTTTGTTTTCATACCAGCGCCTAACGTTTTTGTAGATTCTCATTTAAGTCCTAGGTGCTCAAAATCAGAGGGAGATAGTGGAAAAGCCGTGTAAGTGGTTCCATGATGGAAATCTCACCATTGAACCGAATGATGCATGCTGAGTTAGAAGACTTACAGCGCATCCCAGCTCTCTCCATATGGTATGCAAAACAGAATTTTTAAACCTATCTACATGTCGGCATGCAAGGCACAAAATCAACCTAAACATTAGCTGCTATTAGCGTGAAGAACCATAAGTCGCTCATTCATCTCTAGCCCGAAAGGTCCGGTCTTGGCTCACCCCTCCTCTGCTCAACACACTTGAGTTTAGGTGATAGCGCTTTGCGGGGCTCGCTGTGGCACAAAGGCTAAGAGACAAATGAATGGCTTGTTTAAGTTTGACTAGATCCATACGAAGTAGACTACAAGAACATGCATTCTTATTAATGTTTGGACCTAGCTACCGAATCAAGCAACCTATATCTAGGGGCTCCAAGCACACAAAACAAAGTAAAATAAAGGTGGGAAGCTCAAAACTTCGGAAAACAAATAAAAGAAAGCGATGGAAAACTCGAAAAGCCGCGATGAAGCCCCAAGGTGAACAATCACCCGGGCACTGGACCTCATTGTGAAGAGTAGAATCTTGTTAATTACAAGCCAAAATTGTCTCTCTCTCACCATAAATTACAAAAATGATCCTAAGTGTTCTAGACCTATCTAATCCCCATCTCCTTGCTTCCTTGATGTTCTCTCCAGTTGGTCATGAAGGGAAGACCAACCTCCTCCAAGCTCGGCTGCCTTGGCTCCCTAAGAAACCATCCTCGCATGGGGGGCCCTCACATCAAAGTCACAAAAAGAGTGAATTAGTATAGCTCAATCGATCAAATAAATCAGATATAAATTAATCAGAATAAATAAATCAATAAAGCATGGTGATTAATTACATTAGAAATAGCTGCTCACAAAATCAATGATGAATCAATTTTTACACAAGAATGACAAAATAAAATAGGCTATGCTCATTGCTCCCCGGCAACCGCGCCATCTGATAACGAGGATGATTCATGCGAGGGTCACAATAAATGATATAAATAGTGTCGCTGAGGCGACCGCTCGCAGAACACCCATGTTGATCAGCAATTAACCCACAATAAAAGAATGAATGAATTAAGTCCAAAAAGTGTGAATTAATATTTATTTCTCTACCACAAAATGCACAGTGAATAAGTATGTAGAGGTCGATCCACATAGAGCAATACAAAAATGCAGTAGCCTATGATGTGCATGTACCACAGAGTCATCCTTGTGTGAGTTCTGTTTTTGTGGGTTTTTATTATTTTTTTATATTTTTTTATTAATAATATGATATGCTTATATATATTTATGGATTATATATATATATAATTATAGAATATAAATATATAAAGATATGTATCCCTAGAGGGTATGTATACAGCATATAATACATACATTATGTGTGTGTATATATATATATTATTTATTTTTTTTATTTTTATATTTTCATACATTAATAAATATGTATGTATATATATATTATTTTCTTTTTCAATGAGGGAATATATATAATGTAGAGAGAGGGGTGATACAATATTTATAAAAATATTCAAAAATAGTCAAAAATTCAGAAATAAAATCTTTTTGGTATTTTCATGATTTTCTACTGTTTTTGTGATTTTTGGGCATTTTTTAACAGATTTTTGGTATTTTTAAATACTGAAATAAAGCAAATTAGTGGAGTAGCTACTGGCTGGGGGTAAAATGGTAATTAAAAATATCACACAACCACAAAATTTTTCCAAACCATTTTTAGAAGAAAGAGTATAAAATATAGAACCTACAAGAGTTGAGTTTGCAATTTTTAGGGTTTTCTAGAATTTTTTATGTTTTTTAGAAGTATTTGAGTATTTTTGAATTTTTAAGGTTTTTCTTTTGAGATTTTTAGTGATTTTTGGATTGACACTTAATTATAACATAATAGACCATAATTAATTTGTTTGGAATTTTTCGAGGTGTTTTACTATTTTTTTGGTATTTTATAAGCTAGCCAGTAAATAAAATGCATGTTTTTGATTTTTACTAAATGCAAAAATGCATTAAAATGAAAATCTAAAAATATGGCGTGCAAGAGCAAGATAACAGGAGCTTATATCCATTTTTGCAAAATTTTTCAAGTTATTATGAGGCATGAAATAAATGGACAAAGCATACAAAAATAAAACAACCTAGCAGGGGTATTTTTGTGAATAAAATATTTCTTAGGGGCATCGGTGCAACAATTACTACAGACATAAACATTTATTTTTATTTTTGGGGGTATTTTACAATTAACAGAACCCGCTAGGGTTAAAGTGCAAAAATCACGCGCCTCACGTGGGACTGCACGTGAGGCGTGGAGGGACCAATATGCAAATATATAAACTACAGGGGGCCTACTACAAATATTACAATTTATTTACAACGGGGAATTTTAATTATAGCATTAAAATATAAATACAAAATGGCAGGGGACATGTCTGAAATTTACCCCCAACAGGCGCGCGATCCAACGGTTAATCTTCATCCACTTGACACGCGCCGCGCATCCATCAGCTGATACCGGTTCGCAGATGAAGGCTGAGATTAGATCAGCCTCGCTGATCGGACGGTGGTTGCGGGACTTCATCTGATGGTCCTCGTTCAATCTGGGCCGCGCCTCCTGATCTGACGGCGATGGAGCCCCCTGGAAGAACAGGGAAGAAGCTCACGCACGGCGAGCTTCGATCGTGAAGCTTGGGCTCCTTCGGGCATCTCCCTCGCGTCTGAGATGGTCTGGACGTAGCTGGAGGTCTTCCGCGTCTACTAATGGTATCGCCATGGCTCCTGGAGGTCCGAAGAGATCGGACGAGGTCGATGAAGGTCGGGACCTCCAGGAACCTCTTCCTGGTTTGAATCGAGCCCAGATGGGCTCCTTTCTTTGTTTGACCTGCATAGGAAGAACCGGGGGAGCGAGGGCTATATCCTCGACCCCGGGTTTTGAAGCTCTATCACAAAATGGAGTGAGGCGGAGGAGCTCCGGCGTTAGGCGGAGGTGGAGCTCCGATTCGCAAAGACCAGAGGTCCTTAGTTGAACAAAGATGATAGATCGATGGAGAACGCGATGGGGAACGAAGTGGGGTGAACGTGGCGGTCAGAGACGGTCGAGATCACGGTGAAGAAGTCGTCGGAGCGGAGCTCCAGCGAACTTCGAATTTTCTATTTCACGCGACGCTACTGGTCTAAAGGCTAAACTAAGAACAGAAATTAATAGCTAACACTAAAATCTACCTAAAATGCAATAAAGGGCAGCTCTTATACCTGGGGGCCACGAGGGAGCAGGACGGACGCCGGAGCTCCGCCGCGTCAAAATTTTCCCTCCTCCGGCCGATTCGAGGTGCTGGAACGCTCCCCCTGTCACGAGGAACCTCCCAGGATCAGAATCGAGGCTTTTGGGTGAATGAAATTGGCCAAATTTGAGGAGGGGGGCGAAGCTTCTTATTTATAGACATTGGCCTAGAGCCTTATTGACTGGCGTTTATTGATTAATCCAATGAGTATGGTATTGATCTAAGATATCGGCGGGCATCTGCGATGATCAGGGAGGATTTCTTGTGAAGAACACGAGCGCGATCGATGGATGAGATGCCCGTAAAAAAGGGAAGAAAATCGGGGAAAAGACACTTCTGGCGCGCCAGGTCCCGGATGGGATAGTTGACCGGGTGGTCAACAAAGGCCGCGCCCTCATTGGTCCACCTGGGACACTAGAGGACAAAATAGGGAATTTTGCTCGAAATTTATTTATTTGACATAGTAAATGATTTTATTATTTTTTTCTTATAAAATAAAAATGTATATTATTTCATGTAGTATTTATTTATGATTTTTATTGAATTTTTTTGAAGTGTTTTATTATAGTTTTATTTTAATAATGTGTATATGCATGTATTTACATGTATTTTGTGTATTTTATTTTTATTTTGTTAATATTATTTTATTATTTTATTGTCTTATTTTATAAATTTATAATTTATTTTTGTGAGTGTGAGGGTATTTTTATTTAATTTTTGTGAGTTTATTTTCATATTTAAATAGATAGGGATATGTATATGTAGGTATACTTTGTAGGTCTTTTACCTATATATTATATACTTTAATGTATTTTATTTGATTTTATTCTGAATTTATATTTTTAATAAGTTATGTATAATATTTACATTATTATTATAAAAATATATATGAATATAGAATAAAATAATTAAATCCCCTTTTATTTATGTACATACTTAGCATATGTATTTTGCCTATGTATTACATAAGCTTATTTTATTTTACAAATTCTTTTTGGTTTTCTTTTATTCTCAATATGTACATGTATTATACACATTATTTACAAAATTCTAAAAATATAATTTGATAAATTAATGGACAATGAATAAATTGAATATTTTAATCAGGCAAGCTGCAGAATGAGGGCCAAAAACCTAACTTTTGCATATGGACTCCAAAAATTATGAAAACAATTTTATTAAATAGTTCTTGGAAAGCTATATACAATTAGAGGTGAGTTTGGGTGATTTGGAGTTTTTATTTGCAAGATATGGGTCTGTGAAGTTGAGATTTTGGCTTTTTATAATGTGTCTAAAATGTACACTGTGTATTATTTTTGTACAAACTCAATTTTGTAATTTTATTCTCATTATTATCTACAACTTTCATGAACAAAGTTTCTTTATTTGATGAATGAATAATTATATACAAAATAGGTGTCAAAAATGCATAAATAAATGCATGAATAAATGAGGTATTTATTGTACACTAGCCCTTATCTCCCCCCTACTTTATTCCTTGTCGACCAATTCCATGCTGGCCTTGGTCTCGGGGTTAGGGTCATAAAATATCAGCAATATTTTATTCCTTTTTCTTTTCTCCTCTTTATTCTATAATTTTGGCATTAACAACCTTATTTAATATATAGTTAATACAATGAATCATGAATGCTATTATGTACAAATTGATGTTATTTACATGCATTTGTTGGGGTTTTTTAGGCCAAAATAATAGAATAAAGGTGATGAAATGGAGATTCATCAGTTACACAACCCCGGATCGACACTGATGCATCATTGGGTTGTTCTACCAGCCATCGTGGGGGACTTCAAGTTCCCCCCGAACACTTTGCAGCTCCTCCCCCGTTTCCATGGGCTCGCCACTTAGGAGCCCCATCTCCACCTACAGGAGTTTCTGATGATCTGCAGCACCGTCCACGACCGTCAGGTGGACCAGGATACCATCAGGATGATTACCTTCCCCTTCTCCTTAGCTGACAGAGCAACCACCTGGCTGAAGCATTTGGGGAAGTTCGTCTACACCTGGGAGCAGCTCAGCACCGAGTACTTGCATAAGTACTATCCACTCGGGCAGACGAACGCCGCTAGAGCCCTGATCAGCAACTTCTCCATGCTCCCCAACGAGCAGTTTCACGAGGCATGGGAGAGGTTTCGAGAGCTGACCGACAGATGCCCGCACCACGACATTTCCAAGCCGAACCTTGTTCAGAGCTTTTTCAGCGGGCTGACACCAGAGCTTCGGGGCTTGGTGAAGGCTTCTTGTGGCGGGTCTTACTTCACCAAAGATCACGATCAGGTCTGGGCCATCTACGAGGAGATGGCTGGGAACTATATGGTGATGTCCCAGACCCGATTGTACACTCAGGGCAGACCCCAGCAGCCACAGACCGTGCAGTACCAGAGGATAGCACGGGTCGACGCCGGTCCATCCAGTTCGTCAGCGGTAACAGCAGCATAGGCCGAGTCCTCAGCCGCAGACATGGGGATTATCAGCGAGAAGCTGGACCAGATGGAGATTATAGAGAAGAAGTAGTGTCAGGGCATCACACAGATGGAGCAGATGGCACAGACCTTGAGTGACCTGAAGACACAGCTCATGTGTCTCCAGGAGGCATAGACGGCTTCACAACCTCGTCTTCAGGCACGAAGCGATCCGAATAGCAGCAACAGCTCGTCCCAGTGCTCCAGCTCCCACCAGCAGCCTAGAGAGGTCCATCTTGTATAGGCAGAGACGTACCAGCAGCCGCAGCCCACCTACCAGTCACCACCATCTCCAGACATGCAGATGGTGATATACCAGCTGGATCAGCCTCTAGTAGTGCTCCCGCCACCCCCGTACGATGCAGAGCCGTTGATGGATGTCAACGGGATTTGGTACGACCACCCCCGGCCCGGTATCCGACGAGACCATCCCGGATTCCGTTGGGCGGCCGGAGGTGCCCAGCCCCAGCAGCAGCCGTCAGGACAGGGTGGCCAGTACAACCATCAGAGGGATCACCAGCAGCAGCATCCCCCAATGTATCCACAGCAGCAGCAGCAGTCACAGTATGGTCCTTGTCCCTATCAACAGGGACAGTTTTGGAGGCGTGATCAGCCGCCTCAGCCGCAACATCAGCCACATACTTACTGCTCTCAGCCACAACACCAGTTCCAGCAGCCTCACTACGAGAGAGGCTACCCGCCGGGTTCTCATGGGCCATCCTATGAGAGCCCTGCCTTGGATGACATAGCCCGCCTTCTCACAGATCAACAGGCTACTTTTCGACGTGAGATGGATGAGTTCCACCAGGAGATGCGGGACATCGTGAGAGGGAAGGCCGCCATCCCTGCCCAGATTGAGCCGAATCCTAACAACCTGAAGAGGAAATCTGAGCAGGTAGCTTGTACTGAGTATGCCACTCCGAGTGATACTTTTGGTGATATGTCTGCATATCTTTTTCATACTGATTTTGTCACACTTAGGAGCGGTAGGATGCCAGCAGGTGGCGACTCGTCTGAGCGACACCCTGAGGATACATCCAGAGCGCCAGGCGAGGAAGAGAGTGGTACTGAGGCCTCTAGAGATGATGACAGTGGTACTGATGCCACCACTGATGGTGATCCCACCGGTGGTGCTGAGGCCGCCGTTTCACCAATTGGAGGAGGTGGTACTGAGGCCACCCATGTTGTCGAGCCAGAGCGCGGTACTGAGGCCAACCGTCTACTAGCCGATGGTGGTGCTGATGCCACCATGTCTTCTGAGATTCCTGTTGTTTTTCCTGTTACTGATGTATCTTGGAACACTTCTGTGAATAAAGGAAAGGGTTTATTTTCTTCCGGTCCTACTGTGCTGCATGATGTATGTATGGATCCGGCCGTCGAGCCATCTAGACCCTTTCCTAGTCCTTCATCTGAGAAGGACCCTGTGATCCCCTTCCCTAGAGCCTTCAGATGGGGAAGGGGAAGAAAAATGAAAATCCCAAAAAGAGAGAGCAGGAAGAGTTCAGCCAGCAGATGATAGATCGGTTTCACATACAGCTGACTCTTCAGGAGGCTTTGCAGCACATCCCTCTTCTTCAGCGTTCCCTTAGAGACAGGATTACAGTTAGGAGGAAGAGGAGAAACCACCACTCAGAGATTCATGTGCTGACGAGAGCCACTTGTTTCGCGATCCAGAATCGTCTGCCGGCCAAGAGGCCAGATTCAGGAGCCCCATATGTCAGATGCCATATCAGTGGGCAGAGGTTCGACCGCACTCTATTGGACAGCGGATCGTCGATCAACCTACTTCCGGCAGCCCTTCTCGACCGCTTCGAGCTGGGCACTCTTAGACAGAGCAGGACAGTCCTTCAGTTTGCTGATCGATCTGTCAAGAGGCCGAAGGGGTTGTTGCGAGACGTTGTCGTCACGATTCAGGGTCTGCAATTCCCCGTGGACTTCGTAGTGTTGGACATGGAGATCCCTAAGTCTGTGACCGATACCCCCATCATTCTCGGTCGTCCGTTCTAGGCCACAACCAAGGCGGTGACTGACCATGATAGCGGGAAGGTATACTTTCGCGTCGAGGGAGAAAGTGTACAAATAGAGACGGTCGAGGACAGCCGAGCCAGAGACAGAGCATGCTCAGAGACCACTTCCGATACAGAGCAGATGACAGATGCTGGGCCAGACATCCACCAGGACTACGGCTTTATGATCACCGACGATGAGGCAGTTTGGGCAGACCCAGCAGCATAGGCCATGCTCTCACCTTCAGATTCCGCTGATACAGAGATGACATCATAGGAGAGCTTGGAGAGCACATTCCTGGTCCAGGATACTTTAGAGGCAGCAGAGCCGGTTCTCGACCGTGAGACAGATTCTTGTGATGATGGTGGTACTGATGCCACCTTGGATGACACAGATCCCTCGGAGTCAGATTCTGACTGGGCAGATTGTGATGATTACATGCCAGACCTGACTTCCACTGATCCTACAGACAGGGAGGAGGTAGATGCCGAGTAGAGCAGAGACAGTCTAGCAGGACAACCTTCTCCAGTTTTTGAGAGTGATAGAGAGTTTCAGTTCTCCCATGCAGATTTGGCAGCTTTTACGCAGACTTTTCAGAGGCCAGATCCACCAGCACTCAGTTGTCCAGAGCTGAGGCCACTTCCTGCATCGTTGAAGTATAGATTCCTTGGGGGTGAGCATGAGATGTACCTAGTCATTATCTCCGTCGATTTGACTGGAGAGCAGGAATCCCGTCTGATGGGGGTTCTTGAAAAGAACCGCAAGGCAATAGGATAGAGCGTAGCAGATCTCCAGGGGATAAGTCCGGCCCTGTGCTCCCACCATATCTATCTTGAGGATGAGGCGAAGCCGTCGCGTGAGTTCCAGCCACGGCTGAACCCGAATTTGAGAGAGGTTGTTATGAATGAAATTTCTAAATGGTGGAGCGCCGATTTTATCTACCCCATCTCCGACTCCAAGTGGGTCAGCCCTTTGCATATGGTGCCCAAGAAGACGGGCATCACTACAGTGGTCAGTGAGTCTGGAGAGGAGATTGCTACACGGGTACCCACTTCTTGGCGGGTCTGCGTTGATTACAGGAGACTCAACCAGGCCACCAAGAAGGATCATTTCCCCTGCCCTTTATAGATCAGATCATTGAGAGACTGGCAGGGAAGAGCCACTATTGTTTTCTGGATGGGTACTCGGGCTACAACCATGTGGCCATCGCTCCCGAGGACCAGGACAAGACCACCTTAACCTGTCCCTTCGGCACATACGCCTTCTGACGCATGCCATTTGGGCTATGCAATGCCCCTGCGACCTTTCAGAGATGCATGCTGTCGATCTTTTCGGACATGGTGGGGGAGTGCTTGGAGGTCTTCATGGATGATTTCTCGATTTACGGCGACGGATTCGACTCCTGTCTTGACTGCCTAGACCGAGTACTTCAGCGATGTATAGAGGTTCACTTGGTGTTATCTTGGGAGAAGAGTCACTTTATGGTGACTCAAGGGACGGTGCTTGGCCACATCATCTCCAATCGGGGCATGGAGGTTGATCCAGCCAAGGTAGATGTCATTAGAAAACTCGCACCACCGTCCAATTTGCGGAAGTTACGGTCATTCCTGGGGCACGTCGGTTTCTACCGACGATTCATTCATGATTTCAGTAGGATTGCCCGACCGTTGACTGACCTGCTGATGAAAGACACCGAGTTCCTTGTCGATGACAAGTGTCTTTCGTCCTTTGAGACTCTCAAGAGATGTGTTGTTGAGGCTCCTGTTCTCCAGCCATCTGATTGGTCTCTCCCATTCGAGATCATGACGGATGCCTCCGATTTTGCCATAGGGGCAGTGCTAGGACAGAGGAGGGATGGAGCTCCATTTGCTATCCACTACGCTAGCCGCACATTGGATTCCACGCAGCGGAACTACACAGTCACAGAGAAGGAGATGCTAGCCGTAGAGTTCGCCCTAGATAAGTTCAGATCGTACATTATTGGATCTAGAGTCACCCTGTTTACTGATCATACCGCCATCAGGTACCTCATGGCAAAGAAGGATGCCAAGGCCAGACTGACTAGATGGATCCTTCTACTCCAGGAGTTCGACATTGAGATCAAGGATAAGCCTGGAGTCAAGAATGTGGTGGAGGATCATCTCTCCCGATTAGAGCATCTTGAGGATTCTGAGCAGATTGACCCTATTTGTGAGACCTTCCCAGATGAGGCGATCCTTGCTATCGCCTCTCTCTTGTGGTATGCCGATATTGTAAACTTTCTTGTTGCTAAGAAAGTCCCACAAGGTTGGCCTAGGCAGAGGCTTGAGACCTTCCTAGCGAAGGCCAAGTCCTACCACTGGTAGGATCCCATCCTTTACCACGAAGGAGGGGATAGCGTCTGGCGAAGGTGCATTTTTCAGGAGGAGCACCATAGCGTCCTCACGTACTGCCACAAGATTGAGGCAGGAGGACATCACTCTGGGAGGAGAACGACACAGAAAGTGCTCCAATCTGGTCTGTGGTGGCCTACCCTCTTCAAGGACTCTGATGAGTTCGTGAAAAGGTGTACTGACTGTCAGAGGATGGGCACTTGTGGATAGCGTGATATGATGCTGATGCAACCCATTCACTTCTGTGAGGTTTTTGACGCATGGGGCATTGATTTCATGGGTCCATTCAATAAGAGTCAGGGATTTGAGTACATTCTGTTGGTCGTCGATTATGTGAGTCGTTGGGTTGAGGCCATCCCCGCCCAAACCGCTGATACCAGGATAGTTTGCAGATTCTTGAGGAAGCACATCATTATACGGTTTGGGGTACCTCGAGTGTTGATTTCTGATGGGGGGTCTCATTTCATCAACGACCAGGTGAAGGCCCTTGCTAGCGAGTTTGACATAGACCATCGAGTTGCCACTCCATACCATCCACAGACGAATGGTCTAGCCGAGGTGTCGAACAGGGAGATCAAGACTATTTTGCAGAAAGTCGTCCGCCCTGACCGAAAGGATTGGTCACAGCTTTTGGACTCGGTCTTGTGGGCATATAGGACGTCTTTAAAGACACTATTGGGCACATCTCCCTTTCGCCTTGTATATGGCAAGCCGTGCCATTTACCTGTTGAGCTGAGACACAGGTCACTTTGGGCAGTCACGGATATTCTTATGGATCCAGATAGTGTAGGAGACCAGAGGAGGGCAGAGTTAGCAGCCTTGGAGGAGCTTAGAGATACCACCTTCTCAATTAGCCTACAGTACAAGGAGAGAGTGAAGGAGTGGTATGATTCTCATATCAGCCACAAGCATTTTGAGCCTGGACAGAGAGCATGGCTGTTTGATGCTAGGCTTCGTCTATTTCCAGGGAAGCTACAGAGCAAATGGAAGGGACCTTATCTTGTGAGAAAGGTACACGACAATGGTAGCATTGACATATCTGAGTTGTCTTCTGAGAGTAACTTTCGAGTGAACGGCCAGCGGCTCAAGCCATTTCTAGATCATGAGCCGCGGGTCGTTGATGTTGCCCCTATTCATTTTGCGTGAGATGTGGTCTTTTGACTCACATCTATTGCATCTCACGCCTGATTATCACTGTTCTTCCGACCTGTATAGATCCATATGTCCATATCATTACATTTTTTAGTCCCACATCCCTTTCTGCATCTTTTGATTATGCTATACTTAGGGTGCACTTTACCCCAAGTATAGGGGTGATGTAGGACCTTTGGGTATTTCTTTTGATTCTATCTACCCCTATTTTTGCTGCCTATACTTAGGGATATTTTACCCTAAGTATAGGGGGGTAGACCCTGTACATTCGCCACTCGGTTTTCCCTTTGTGTACATCCTGTTATACTTAGGATTACTTGATCCTAAGTATAGGGGGAAAAGCGAGATCTTCTTGATTTTCTATTCATTCATTCGTCTTTGTATATAGCCTTCCTTTTCACTTCCCTATACTTAGGCACGAGTTATGTCTTCTTCATCGCTCTTGACTCTGAGGACATCGTTCGAGCTAAGTATAGGGGGGGTGTATATATTTCATATATACTTTAGCCATAACTCGTACTTTGTGTGAGTGTGTTAATAAATAAAATTGGCTAAAAACCTAAAATCCATAAAAATTAAAAATTTTCCTGTAAATAATCATTCTTTTATTTGCACATACATAGCTATTGTACAAAATTATTTTTGTAAAAATGTTTTAAAAAACTTTTTGTGTAAAGTTTGTGTAAATATGTGTATATCAAAAATAATGTATATACTACAAAATTTTTCCAAAATGTTTTGAAAATCAAAAGTTTGCAAAATCTTGTGTAAATATGTGTAAATATTTGCAAAACTTGCATTCACGCATATATCCATGATTTCAAAACATTTTTCAAAAATTTTTGCATGTGTGTAAATATTGTGTAAATAGCATCTTTGTATATACTTGTATATAGTTTTTCCCAGATTATAGTTGACATCTTAACCAGCCTGGAATTAAATTGGGAAATGGAGCTTGATTAAGATTTTAATCCACCTAATTCTAAGAGGAACCTTATATGGCTTAGGGTTAAGGCTTTTCAGGTCCATAGTGACTTAATTCTTTGAGTCCACTAGGCTCCGATCACATGTCATCTCAATGAGCCTAAGTAGAGCACTTAACAACACACACATGACTCGTATAGACAATGGCTTTACTTGGACACCGCACTTAGCACCGAGCTCTCTACGGATGAGGTGGTGAGGAGGCAGTCTTCCTTGACTGGGGTAGCATATGAGGGTAGTACTTCTAGGCGGAACCTCTCTTCTTCTTTTAGTGAAGGAAAGTGCGTCTCACTTGGTCTGGTTACCATGAGGTCTAACGACGGGAGTTGTGGGTTGCAATAATACTTCAAAAGAGGGATAGTCTACTGGCTCAAGAGGAAAATCTCCTTGTATATATGCTGCACATGTATATGTTGTATAGATGCACTTGAAAAAAATGCAAAAAGAAAATAACTCCAAAAAAGTGGTGGGTCTGATAGAAAATGATAATCCCACCGGAGTATGTATATAGTGCAAATAAGCAAAGCTTGAGATTCATGTCCCACCTGCTCTAGCTTGCAGCAGGGAGACTTAGCTACACTGGTTGAGCTCCCAAGGATACATGGCTACACTGGCCATGGTCCATTCTCTTCTTCCCCCTCTTCTTGAGCCGGTTGAACTTGAACTTAGAAGGGAATACCCCGCTCCTCGAGGAAAGAGTGGCCAGATTGGGGTCATAGAGTTACCTTGTTGGGGAGGGTTGTCAAGTTGCCATTTCTGAGGTAGAGATCTTATACTTCACATTCACAGTACAAGGAAAGATTCATGGTCTTCAGGGTTTGTGTTTGGTGACTTGTTCTGATCTGGATTGTTGAGGAGTCTTTATTATAGATTGGTGGAACTTAGAGGCTGTTGAGTTTTAAACTTAAGTCCAAATAAGGTTCCGACACATTAATAATCCAAAGATCTGATCGAGCTCCATAATTCAATTTAATGAAGGCAAGTTTAATATTCAACCTTGATCCATGTACATTCTCCTCTTTTTCTTTTTCTTTTTCTTTTCCACTTCTTTTTCAAATAAGTGTTTGCTAAGGGACTAGCAAAGTTAAGTATAGGGGATGATGAATACCCATTCATCACTCTTTATTCTTATATTTTAGCTACAAAAACCTTTGCAAATGCTTGTAGATATTTGTAAATATTAATAATTACCAAAAAGAATGCATTATATAAAATTAAATAATTAGCATGTTTTTGTGCAAAAATAAAAGAATAAAGAATTAAAAGAAAAAGAGGGAGATATTTAGAATAAATATTGAGCAATCTAATCCCAAGGGAGGGCTCAACATGGGCCTGACCGCATGAAAACCCAAGTAGAGAGAGATAAGGGAGCTCATGTGTAAATATACCTGTTAATAAAATAATAATAATTTACTCTAAAAATAAAATAAAATGGGCTTGAATATATTTGTAAATATTTGTAAATACAAAATCAAAATAAAAATAAGAAAATTAAAATATCTTCTACAGTTGTATATATTCACCTTGTACATAAAACACTCTTCCCTATTTATTTCACCTTGTAAATACATAAATTAATTTCCATAAAATTTGTATATACTCCATATTTCATGGTGTAAATAAATAAAATGAAAACCATAAAAAAATTTAATAAAAAGAATAAAAATAAAAACCCAAAAAGAACATTGTATATACCCATGTATATAAATGTGTATAACTAATTATTTTACCCTTGTAAAAAAATAATAAAAATAAAATAAAAACATCAAAATATTCTTAATTGTATTCTATAAATAAATAAAATATAAAATGGGAATAAAATGTACAAAAATAATTAATTAAAAATCAAAAAATTAAAAATCAATATTGTATATATACCCATATATAGCACTATATTGTAAATACCTAATTTATATTTCAAAAAAATAATTAAAAATCACAAAAAATAGTTTAAAATAAAATAAACATTTTTCATGTTTTAAGTTTTTCCTAATTCGGCCATCTATTATTTAATTTTTAATTTCTAATTAATTCTGACATGGCCTTTTCTGATTGGTCCGCGGGGATGTTGACCCCCCGATCAACTCCCCCCCTTGGACCACTTCCCACGGGTCATGCATGCCCGACCCGACTTCACGGATTTATTGCGTCATGACCCGATCGCCAAATCACCAATCCCTAGCTCCGATCATCCATCCTACATCCGAGATCCACGCCGTCATATCGCGTTGGGATCCGCGCTTCGCGGAACCCTGCCCGACCTTCTCTTCTCGGACCTGCACTCGTATAAAGCATCAGCTTCGACCGCAATTTGAGGCATCTTTGGCTCGTCTCACTCCACCCTAGGACCTCCATAGCCACCGCCTGAGTGACAGCTTGCGAGTGGCCGTGTTGCAGCGAGGAAGGAAGGGTCGGACCATCGATCCGACAGCTTCATGCCGCTGTGCGCCGCCCAGACGTGGTGCTCGAGCCTCGGACACTGACGGCCCTCGAGGCTAGGACCTAGAGCTTCCCCAGCTCATTCCCAGTCGACCTCGTCCATCAGGTAGTCCCAGTTCTTCCTTAGTTTCTCTAATTTTGATTTTCGCCCAAATCGACCCATCGCTGACGACCTCCGATTCCGATCATCCTAGTCCATGTCTCGATCATCGGAGTCGTCCCACACATTCACACTCCTCCCACGCACCTTCTTCGCCCATCCATTCACCCCAGTTCGCACAGGAACTGGGAACCGAGCTTCATCGTCGTCGCTCCGCCGGAGGCTCGCTCGCCTCGATGCACCGTTCACCTCCACCACCGCTAATCGGGTCGAGGCACTTTGCCCTCGACCCAGGAGTCTGTTGCCGTGCTTTGCAGGTCAAGGCGAGCCCATCTGAGGGCTCGTCATTCTAGAGCAGCAGCTCCACCTCCGCCGACGTCGCCTGAGCTCTCCGGAGCTCCGTTGCGTTATCGGAGGAGCTCATCAGACGCGGGAGGCCCAGGCGTTCTTTCTACGATCTTCAGTAGCCTCCGAGGAGCTCTCCTGTACGCACACGAGCCCGGCGAAACTCGCCGGCGTCGAGTTCATCGAGCATCCTCCCAGACCGTCCGATCTCCCTCCAGCTCCAGATCATGTCCGGACCGTCCGATCAGGGCTAAGAGGAGGCCCAGCAGCCATCGTCGGATCTACACGTGGCCTCCTCTCAGCCCTCCATCCAGCGAAGGGGACCTAGCGCCTCTCGACCGTTGATCAGACACGTGGCGCGTCCCCAACCGTTGGATTATCGCCGAGGAATCCTTTGCTGAGGCGCCACCCCCCTGATCGTTGGATATCACACGTGGCGCTCATCCGACCATCGGCATATAATAAGGGGTAATTTCCCTTAGGCCCCTCTCTTTCTGTTTTTACAAATTAGTCCTGTAAATTTTTTAGCCCGTTCATTTTATTTTAGTGTATTTGCATAGTGGACCCTGTTGTTTGTATTATTTGCATTTTTTCCCTATATATGATGGACACGTGCATCGACACGTGAGTTTGAGGTAAAATTACAAGATTTGCCCTGTGCTTTTCATGTGTTATTGATTGCATCTTTTAAAATAGGAATGACAAAAAGGTCCTTCCAGGCCTGAGTCACGCGTATCGTGTGTGGGCCTCGGGGACTTTTGCATTTTGGGCCCTGGGTTTCCTGGCATGTTATCAAAAGGCCCCAGAACTTTGTTTTCCTTTGAAATAGGTCCCTGTGCACTATGCCTTGGTTTTTATTTTTAATAAAATAGCAAAACTACTCCAAATTTGATGAAAATTGGACACATGGCTCCTGCCATGGTGTAAAAGTTTCTCTAAATTTTGGAGACATTTTTTACTCTTTTTATTATTTTTAAAATTCCAAAACACGTATTTTTCTTACTGTCCAGTTCTAAAAATCACAAAAAATATTAAAGCATCTTTAAAAATTACAAAAAAATTAGATATTGTTTGTTTGGCTGTGTTTGATTTTCTGACCAACTTTGGTCATTTTTAGATTTATAAAAATTATAAAAATTGAAAAACATTGAAAACTCAATAAAAATTCTAATAAATAATTGAAAAATCCAAAAATAATAAATCTAGTGCCTAAATTTTCCTTGTATTTCATACTTTACAGGAAAATTACCTTCAGGTTTTATTAGGCCATTTTGCATTTTAATTTGGCCCTTGAAACCTGACTGGACAGTGTCTTGCATTTTCAGTCTTGTTTGATTTTTATAAAACTCCATAAAAATCAGAAAAATGCCAAAAATTATCCAAAAACATAGAAAAATATAAAAACCATAAAAACATTTTTGTTTGAATTTTTGTGTGAATTTTGAGTAGTTAAATAATTCGTCCAAGTTGCTTGTTTATTTGTTTTCTTATTTTCTTTATTAATTAGAAAATTCAAAAAAATATAAAAATTATTAAAAACCCACCAAAAACCCTTTTCTTTTGTTTGTTTTTATTTTGAGACTACTTCGTAGGCCGCGAGGTCATCACGTGCTCCTTGAGTCCGACCCTGGTCGCTATACTAGGCTAATCTAATAACCAGGGCCACTATTGAGTTCCTTTGACTTTTACATTGTTTTGGTGGTCTGATCCATATTTTCTTGTTGAACCGAGATTTCTATCGATCCGGATCGCAATGACCCGAGTGTGATATTTTTACCTGATCCAGATTAGTAGGATTTTGAGCTCATCAATGATATCACCACACTTTTGAATCTCCCGAATGATGTGGTATTTCCTTTCCACGTGCTTGCTCTTTTGATACCAACTGGGTTCCTTTGCCTGGGCAATGGCTCTCGTGTTATCGCAGAGTAATGGGATGGGAGTATCAGAGGAAACTACGCCAAGCTCCAAGATGAACTTGCGCAACCACACCGCCTCCTTTGCAGCATCCGATGCGGCAATATATTCGACTTATGTTGTTGAATCCACCGTAGTGTCCTGCTTCTTGCTTCTCCAGCTCACAGCACCACCGTTCAACATGAATACAAACCCTGATGTCGACTTTCGATCATCAATATCCGACTGGAAGTCTGAATCTGTATATCCCGAGACTTGGAGATCACCATCTCCATGGACCAAGATGTAATCTTGCGTCCGTCTTAGATATTTGAATGTGTTCTTTACTGCATTCCAGTGTTGCTCTCCATAGCAGGATTGGTAACGACATACCACTCCCACTGCATGGCAGATGTATGGTCTAGTACACATCATGGCATACATTAAGATTTCTACAACTGATGCATAGGGGCATCCAGCCATGGCCTTATTTTCCTCAACACTTTGAGGAGCCATCCCTTTAGATAGATGGATACCATGCCTTAAGCGGAGGAATCCTTTCTTGGAACTATCCATGCGGAATCGTTCAAGAATCTTCTTAATGTATCCATGTTTTGATAATCCCAATATCCTCTTTTCTCGGTTTCTGAACAACTTCAACCCTAAGATGTAAGAGGCTTCTCCAAGATCTTTCATCTTGAAGGTATGAGATAGCCAAATCTTTACACTGGTCATCATTCCTGTATCATTCCCAATGATAAGGATATCATCTACGTAAAGCACGATGAACACAATGGTGCTCCCACTAAGCTTCTTGTACACACAAGGTTCATCAGGATTCTGCACAAAATCATAACTCTTTAGGGTTTCATCAAATCTGATATTCTAGCTACGAGAAGATTGTTTGAGCCCATAAATGGATTTCTTTAGCTTGCATACTTTTCCATCCTCAACTATGAAGCCCTGGGGCTGCTCCATATGGATATCCTCCTCAAGATATCCATTGAGGAAAGATGTCTTGACGTCCATCTGCCAGATGTCGTAGTCAAGAGATGCAGCTATAACTAGCAATGTCTTGATGGACTTAAGCATAGCCACAGGAGAGAACGTCTCATCGTAGTCGATGCCTTCTCTCTGTGTGTAGCCCTTGGCTACGAGTCGTGCTTTGAAAGTCTCCACTTTCCCATAAGGTCCTCTTTTTCTCTTGAAGATCCATTTACACCAATGGGTTTCACCCCTTTAGATGGATCCTCTAGGGTCTATACACTATTCTTATGCATGGAGTCAATTTCTGACTTCATTGCTAGCATCCATCTATCCATGTCATGATCCGCGAGTGCTTCATCGAATGAAGAAGGATCATTGTCAGTCTCACTTGACACATCGAATGAAGAAGGATCATTTATACGGGGTCACGTTTGAGATTTTTACAGATCACAAGAGTCTTAAATATATCTTTGACCAGCGAGAGTTGAATATGAGGCAAAGACGATGGATGGAACTATTGAAGGATTATGACTGCACTATCTCTTACCATCCGGGTAAGGGAAATGTAGTAGCTGATGCTTTGAGTAGAAGAGAACAACCGAGGGCACCATAGTATGTTTACAGACTTGGGATATTCTCACAACACTTAGTGAGTGGCACCCCTTCGATAGTACTGCAGACGCTGTAACTGTACATGCCAAGTATAGTGGACTATGGGATAGGATTGTGCATGGTCAGCAAACAAATCAGAAATTGCAAGACTTATTTCATCGATGCCTAAAGGAGGAGTTTGATGGATTCATAGTCTGTGAGTCCATCGTATGGAAGGGAGACCGTGTTTGTGTCCCTGATGATGGTGAGTTAAGGAGAGACATCCTAGATGAGGTTCACTGTTCTAGATTATCTATCCATCCAGGGAGCACCAAGATATATAGAGACCTCCGTCAACACTTCTGGTGGGAGGGATTGAAGAGAGATGTTGCAGAACATGTTAGTCGTTGCCTTACGTGCCAATTGGTGAAGGCAGAGCACAAGCGTCCTCCTGGCTTGTTACAGTCACTTCCTATTCCGTTGTGGAAATGACAGAGTATCTCTATGGACTTCATGACATCCTTACCTCGTACAGTAGGTGGATATGATGCTATTTGGGTTATTGTGGACAGGTTGACTAAGTCTGCACATTTTATTCCCGTAAACATGACATGCACTCCGGTGGATCTGGACAAACTATATATTCAACATGTTATTCGCTTGCATGGGATTCCCAAGGAGGTTGTATCTGATAGGGACTCTCGTTTTACATCACATTATTGGGGAGAATTCATGAAGGCCCTAAAAACTGAACTGTGTCTTAGTTTAGCATATCATCCGCAGATGGATGGACAATCAGAGAGGACAATTCACACTCTTGAGGACCTGCTCAGAGCATGTGCCATTGAGTGGCAAGGATCTTGGAAGTATCACCTTCCTTTAGTGGAGTTCACTTATAACAACAGCTACCATGCTATTATTGGCATGACACCTTTCGAGACATTGTATGGGCAAAGATGCACTACTCCCTTGTGTTGGCAGGAATTGGGTGACAAGGATATTTATTCCACTCAAATAATCAAGGACACAACAAGAGCTGTGGAAGTGGCTAGGAAGAAATTATTGACTGCACAGAGCCGTCAGAAGAGCTATGTTGATCAGAGGCGTCGTGATCTTGAAATTGATGCTGGAGATTTTGTATTCTTAAAAGTATCTCCAATGAGAGGTATTCAAAGATTTGGTGTCAAGGGAAAGTTGGCACCATGGTTCGTTGGCCATTTCGAGATTTTATCTCGTATTGGGAAGGTAGCATACCGAGTAGCACTCCCCCCTCACTTGGCATGCGTGCATGATGTATTCCATGTGTCAAACCTCCGGAAGTATATTCGAGACCCTCGACATGTGTTAGGTATGAGGACCTCGCGGTTGAATCGAATTTGTCTTTTTCTGAGGCACCCGTGCAGATTTTAGACCGGACAGTCAAGAGGTTACGTCGAAAAGACATCCCTTTGGTTAAAGTATTGTGGTAAAGTTAGAATGTTGAGGAGGCCACATGGGAGCCTGAGGCAGATATGCGATAGAAATACCCCCTATCTTTTTGAAGGTATGTTCACGAGACTGATGAATACTCATTCATCACTCTTTATTCTTATATTTTAGCTACAAAAACCTTTGCAAATGCATGTAGATGTGTGTAAATACAAATAATTACCAAAAGCATGCATTGTGTAAAAACCTATATTTAGCATGTTTTTGTGCAAAAATAAAAGAATAAAGATTAAAAAGAAAAAAAAGAGGGAAATATTTAGAATAAATATTGAGCAACCTAACCCAAGGGAGGGCTCAGCATGGGCCTGACCGCATAAAAGCCAAAGTAGAGGGAGATAGGGGCTCATGTGTGTAAATATTTATGTAAATAAATAAAAATATTTTCCTCACCAAAAATAGGCTTTTAAATACTTGTACATATTTATAAATATAAAAACAAAAGAAAAAGTTAAAAATAAAAAAGAACAAAAACACCCCTTTTCATCTTGTATATAAACCACTCTTCCATATTTATTTAACCTTGTAAAAAAATAAAATTAATTTTTATTTATTTTTGTAAATATTCTTTATTATATAGTGTAAATAAATAAAATAAAAACAATCAAAACAAAAACAAAATAAAAATAACAAAAATTAAAAATACAAAAATACATTGTACATATACCATGTATATAAATGTACATACATATTTATTTTACCCATGTATATAAACAATAAAAATTAAATAAAAATATCTTTTTATTCCTTATTTTATAATGTAAATAAATAAAATATAAAAGGGGAATAAAATTTGTACGAAAATAACAATTAAAAATCAAAAATCAAAACCCTATATATTGTATATATACCTATGTATTGTACTATAGTGTATATAGCTTATTTTTATTTCGAAAAAAATATTAAAAATCACTAAAAAAATATAAAAAAATAAAATAAAAATATTTAATGTTTTAAGTTTTTAGTAATTCGACCTTTTTCTACCCTAAAATAAAGAAATAAAATTGGTGTGCTTGGCGGGCTCTGATTGGTCCACGGGGGATTGTTGACCCCCGGTCAACTCTCCCCCCAGGACCACTCAGAGCCGGATCTGAGTTCTGGACCCGATTTCTCAGACTTTTACCCGCTCGACCCGATCGCCATTCCACTTAACCCCGGGTCCTAATCCGAGATTGATCGTCCCTGATCCACGCCCGGGGTGGGTTATGGGGATCCGTGCTCCGACAAGCTTGCCCGGACCTATCTTAGCCGGACCCCTATCCATATATAGCCGTTGCTCCGCCACCCTAATGCTCCATCTTTGGCCATTTGTTTCCTCCTCCTGTGAGCTACAAGAAGACCGCGAGAGTGACAGCTTGCGCCTCGACCTGTCGAAGCGAGGAGAGGAGGCGAGTCCATCGATCCGGCGAGCTACGCCGCCGTCGCTCCGCCATCAGCTGGAGCTTGAGCCTCGGAGGGAGACGCTCCTCGAGGCGACGACCCGGAGCTTCCCCAGCTCCTCCCCAGTCTCTCCGACCACCCAGGTAACCTTGTAGGTCTCTATCTTTCTTCGATTTTCATTTTCCCCCAAATCGCGCCGCCGCCGTCTACCGTTGATTCCGACCACTCCATCACCCCTTTCGATCATCGGAGTCGACCATCGCATTCGCCTCCCTCCGACGCACCTTCTTCACCCCTCCACTCAACCCAGCTCGCACAGGAGCTGGGAGCCGAGCTCCTCCGTCCACCACCTACGCCGGAGCTCGCCATTCCGACCCACAGTTCACCGTCGCTACGCCTAACCGGGTCGAGGCAATTTGCCCTCGACCCGCGAGTCTCTTGGTGGTCTTTGCAGGTGCTACCAAGCCCATCTGAGGGCTTTGGTCATTCAGGCCAGGAGACCCAGCTCCGCTGACCTCGCCCGAGCTCCTCGGAGCTTGGCTCGGTCATCGGAGCCCACCACCAGACACGAGAGCACTCCACGACTCTTCTCCGACCTTCAGAGTGCTCCCAGGAGGAGCCTAGCGCACACCCGAGGCCGGCGAGTCTCGTCGGGAACCTGTTCTTCCAGCATCCTCCATCGCCGTTCGATCGGCCTCCTACTCCAGATTACATCGTGGCCGTTCGTTTGTGGAGCTGCAGAGAGCGTCAGATCAGAGGAGGTCTGATCCCAGTCGCCAGATCTACACGTGGCTCGGCCCCGACCGTTGGATCAGCCCGAGAACCCCAGCGCTGGAGTGCCACCTGATCCAGACCGTCAGATCCAACACGTGGCAACCATCCAGCGGTGCACCTTAATAAAGGGTAATTTACCCTTAGGCCCTGTCTTCTCTTTTATTTCGTTTTAGTCTTGTAAATATTGAAGTTAGTTGTTTAATTTTAGGTTTATTTGCATAGAGGACCCCGTACTTTATTTTCATTGCATTTATACCCCTGTGCGTTGTATGCCACGTGCTTCGTCACGTGTTTGTCTGGTTTATTTGCAATAGATGCCCCTGTAGTTCTGGTTGTTCTTGAATGAATGAAAGTTTTTATCTATTTGCATTTATACCCCTATGCGTGATATATTTCAACATGTGCGTGATATGTTGGGTATTTTGCGAATAGTCCCCTGGACTTTTGGTACATGTTACCAATAAGTCCTCGGGACGTATTTTCTTTGCATTTGGGTCCCTGAGTGCCCCAGGCACGCGCGTGGCGCGTGTTTAGCTGGGAAAATTGCACCAGACCCCCGAGACTCATGGGTATTTGCACTTTGGTCCCTGTGCACAGTGCCCCTTCTTTATTTTTGAATAAAATAGCAAAACACCTCCAAATCTAATGAAAGTTGGACACATGGCTCCTGCCATGGTGTAAACTTTTTTTGGATTTTTGAGGACATTTTTGATTTCATTTGATATTTTTAAAAATTCAAAAACCCTCAATTTTGCTACTGTCTAACTTAAAAAATCCCCAAAAAAATATTAAAACTCACTTAAAAATTTCACAAAAATTAGCTATTGTTTGCCTTGCTTAGTTTGATTTTCTAGCCAACTTTGGCTATTTTTCATTACTGAAAACCACTAAAAATTGAAAACACATAAAAACTTATAAAAATTCTAATAATTAAACCAAAAATCCAAAAATAATAAAATTGGTACCTAAATTTTCCTTGTTTAATCCTTTTTACAGGAAAATTACCTCCCATCTAATTTGGGGGTTTAGATATTTTATCTAAGCCCTTTTAGCTCGGCTGGACAGTACCTTTTATTTCTGCCACTTTTTTATTTTTAGAAAATTAAATAAACATCAGAAAATTCTCAAAAATTCATCAAAAACATTAAAAATTATAAAACACACAAAAATATTTTTGTTTGAATTTTTGGTTGATTTTTAGTGCTTTAAATAATTTGTTGACGTGTGTGCTTACTTATTTTTCTTATTTTCTTTATACATTAAAAAAAAGAAATCCAAAAAAATATAAAATAAATTAAAAACCACTAAAAATAGTTTCTTCTTTTATTTTCTTTCTTTTTACTACTTCGTAGGCCGAGAGACTAATCCGTGCTCCTTGAGTTCGACCCTGGTCGCTATACCAGGTTAATCCAATAGCAGGACCGCTATTTTGTGTTTTATCTGTTTTATCTCTATTAGTGGTTCATTTTTTCTTGATTGACATAGTCTGATCGCTTGGGTCGCAACGACCTATCTAGTACCTTATACCCGAGTGCTCAGGCGTGTCATCAGAATGGCGCCATTGCCGGGGAGCATGGCTTAGTAGTTTTCCTTTTATTTTCGTTTTTGTTTTCGCGGCTTTTCGCGGCTCTTTCAGAGCTCGCGGCTTTTTCGCAGCTTTTGTTTATATTTTATTTTTGTTTTATTTTGTTTTATTTTATTTTCTTTTATTTTTATTTTTGTTTTATTTTGAGTGTTTATTTTATTTTGTATTTTTGCATCTATACCCTCATTTTCTTTCATTTATTTTTTCTTCTTATTATTTGATCTGGTCTGACCACTTGTCTCTGTCTCTTGCGAGGGCCCGAGGACCGCGGAGGTGACTTTCGAGGAGCCGGTGCAATCGAGGAACTTGGAGGCGGTTTCCTTCTCTACGAAGCCGCAGGAGAGAGCGAGAGAGAGAGAGAGAGTTGAGTGGGTGAGGTTAGATTAGGTTTTATTTTTATTATTATTATTGTAATAATACAGGGACTCAGACTGGACACTTGTGGACTTTTGGACTTAGCGGGTCTGTTTCGCCGAGCACCGGTGTGCTCGGGGGACCCTTAGGCTTTTTCGTGGCTTTTTACGCGGTTTTGTTTTCTTTTTATTTTTACTGCCTTTTCCGGTGTTTACGCAGTTTTTGATCGAGCCCCTAGACTTAGGAATTTCTCTTGCTTGTGCCGTAATTAGTAGGGTCCCCACACTTAACTATTTGCCTGTTCCTATAGTGCGTTAATTGGACCTACTAATAATCAATTAATAAAAATAATCGACTCATCTCCTTCGTAGCCTACGTGCCGCAACTCACCCTGTAAAGCGCTTTCTCCTACCCCCGATTTGTCGGGCAGAGGAGGGGTGGGCCAAGACCGGACCCTTTGGCTTGGAGGTCGGTGACCGATTAGACGGTTCTGCGAGTAGAAATTGCTGATCTAGGACTCGGCTTTTCCCGTTGCATCATTTAGGGTAGTTTACTTTTCTGTCTTTAAATTCTACGCGGATCACTTGTATGTAGAGTGCTGGAGGCAAGGTACGCATTTCTGACTCAGCATGCATCATTGATTTATCGCGCATCGGTTTTTTCGTCTTCTCCCCCCTGTTTTTGACTTAATAATCAGGAGAATCGAAAAATTCGTTAGGCGTTTCTTTTTATTGAAAAATATCTAAAAACAAAAAAAACAATAAAAATCGGGACTGTTAATCATACTTGACCTTAAAGACACTTCATTGAAAATCTGTCTTGGGGAGAGTAACCCCCTCCTTGTCTTGTTTGGATGAGCGAGAGAGTGATCCGCACATTAGGATAGAGCCTCCGATCCTTTCTTGACTGATTACCTGCTTTCAGTACGGGACAGTCGGTTGAGAAAGATCTGGATACCTATTGACCTCACGTAATCACTCTGATAGACTAGATGATCACCTAAAATAAAATTGATAAGATAATTGACCGATCCCTTCGGACTTTAGCTCTGTGTGCGTAGGTGAATTGGGGGTTTGCTTGTTCATCTTGTTTGATTGCCAGATCCCTTCGATCCTTTCTCACCTCCCTTCATTTCTCTTTTCTTCTTCTTCTTTATCCCTGGATGATGGATTCCTCTCACTACGAGCCGACTCTTACGGCTTCTTCTCCGTCTTCTGACCATCACTCCAGTCCACCTTCTAGGGAGGTAGGATCTCCGACCAACCTCCCGCTCCCTCCCTCCCTTTCATCTCATCACTCTGGGCATGCTGTGCTGGACGTCCGAGGATACCAGCTAGAGCAGATGCGAGACCCGGACGATGTTGTTGCTGAGTTGAGAGCGCACTCCGTTGGGGACCAGAGAGAGCAGTGGTGATCAGCAGACATATCCTCTTCCAGAAGGATGGAGGAACAGATAGCACATGGAGCTCAGTCAGCTTCTACACTAGGTCCATTCGTCTTGGATTTCGATTACATTCAGCGACTGCCGACGTTTTCAGGAGAGGCGCACGAGGAGCCGTATCTTCACCTGTCCGCTTTCGAAGAGTTTTGTAGAGCACAGAGATATTCAAACGTCACTGCAGAGGAGCTGATGAGCAGGACCTTCCCATTCACGCTTCACGACAAAGCCATGAGATGGCACCGACGTTTGGGAAGGACATTCGAGACGTGGGGAGAGCTGCGCCGAGAGTTTCTACAGAGATACTTTCCCCCACGTAGAGCAGATTTCATGCGGTCTTTGATCATGGACTTTTCAGTTGACCCCCAGGAGCCATTGCACGAGGCATGGCCGAGGTTTCTTGACCTCTTGAGGAGATTTCCAGACCATGGACTTCCACTGACAGATTTGATTGAGATCTCCATGCGGGGGATGACCGCAGAGCAGATAGCACTGATGATTACCACATGTGGCGGTTCACACCGCAGTTCCGACATTCACCGACTGGATACAATCTCGAGGCTACTTTCACAGAGTTCTTCTACACGAGATGCCTTGGTCGGGACAACACATGAGGACGATGCAGTACCAGTGCGGTGTGTCACTTTACATGGTGAGTCAGCTTCTACACACCGGCCCGAGGATTTGGATGATGCAGCACCACTGACAGAGGAGATGACTGTGATAGCAGAGGTTCGGACCCAAAGTCTACTTGAGTTCCCATTGGCCTTCCAGTGGGAGTTCGAGTCAGCCCCAGAGTTCCCTGTTGACGAGTCTTGGATATCAGATCTTCTGATACTCCAGGAGACGGAGGAGCCCCAGCTTTTGCAGCCGTTGATTCAGACACTTCAGATTCCAGTCCCGGAGGAGCCAGTCTCCTTTCTGCAGAGACACTTCTTGTATGCAGACAGCTACCAGGACTCAGCCCAGCAGCCACAACTTGAGGAGGGACAGCACTTTGAGAGAGTTGATACAGAGAGTCCCGTCTTCGAGCCTTTCGTCCTCCACTTTGTTGAGATAGATACATTTCCAGAGGACCAGCTGACAGACAGCATAGCCGTAGAGCGAGGATCAGCCGCAGACACTTTGCCAGCTTCCGCGGTGTTGACTAGTACCTTCTCCTGCTTCCAGATTGCCGAGACCTACACTTTTGATGATGTTGCAGCCCGGTGCACTGAGTGGATACTTGATAGCAGCGCAGATGCCAATCTAGATCCTGATCCTCTTCTAGTCATTTTTGATCATGCATCTCTCCCCGAGGGTTATCTGTGGGAGGATGCCGCACTTGATGAGTACCCAATTTCACTTTCTGAGAGTGTTTCCGATCTGGCGGAACACGAAACCGAGTCTTTAGATCATTCTGATTCTGAGTCTTCTCACATCGACGACCCTCGCGACAGAGGAGCCCCATCTCCACCTCCAGGTGTTCTTGATGATATGCAGCACTGTCCACGACCGTCAGGTGGACCAGGACACGATCAGGATGATCGTCTTCCCCTTCTCCTTAGCTGACAGAGCAGCCACCTGGATGAAGCAATTGGGGAAGTTTGTCTACACCTGGGAGCAGCTCCGCACCGAGTACTTGAACAAGTACTATCCACTCGGGCGGACGAATGCAGCGAGGGCCCTGATCAACAACTTCTCCATGCTCCCCAACGAGCAATTTCATGAGGCATGGGAGAGGTTTAGAGAGCTCACAGACCGATGCCCGCACCACGACATCTCGAAGCCGAACCTTGTTCAGAGCTTCTTCAGCGGGTTGACACCAGAGCTCTAGGGCCTGGTGAATGCTTCTTGCGGCGGGTCCTACTTCGCCAAGGACCACGACCAGGTCTGGGCCATCTACGAGGAGATGGCTGAGAATTACATGGTGATGTCCCAGACTCGGTTGTACACACAGGGGAGACCCCAGCAGCAGCCAGGACCCGTGCAGTACCAGAGGATAGCACGGGTCGACGCCGGTCCATCCAGTTCATCCGCAGTTGCAGCAGCACAGGCAGAGTCGTCCGCTGCGGATATGGGCATCATCAGCGAGAAGTTGGACCGGATGGAGCTAATTGAGAAGAAGCAGTGCCAGAGCATCACGCAGATGGAGCAGATGGCACAGACTCTGAGCGACATGAAGACCCAGCTCATGTGTCTCCAGGAGGCACAGACGGCTTCACAGCCCTGTCTTCAGTCGCGAGGCGACACCGGCGGCAGCAGCAGCTCGTCCCAGCGCTCCAGCACCTTTCAGCAACCTAGACAGGTTCACCTTGTACAGGCGGAGCCGTACCAGCAGCAGCAGCCCTCTTACCAGTCCCCACCATCTCCAGACATGCAGATGGTTGTATACCAGCCGGATCAGCCTCTGGCAGTACTCCCGCCAGCCCCCTACGATGCAGAACCGTTGATGGATGTCAACGGGATTTGGTATGACCGCCCCCAGCCTGGGATCCGACGAGACCATCCCGGATTCAGGTGGGGGAGTGGAGCTACCCAGCCCCAGCAGCAGTCAACGGTCAGGGAGGGCAGTATGGCCAGCAGAGAGATCACCAGCCGCAGCATCAGCCCCCAGCCTACCAGTCACACCAGCAGTCGTCCTTCGTTCCTCGTCCCTATCAGCAGCAGGGACAGTCTTGGAGACGTGAGCAGCAGGCTCACCCATCACACCAGCAGCAGCATCCTTCCTCCTACCCCTCTTACCAGCAGCACCAGTTCCAGCAGCCTCAGCACCAGAGAGGCTACCCGTCGGGCTCCCATGAGAGCCCCGCCTTGGATGACATAGCCCGCCTCCTCACGGACCAGCAGGCTACCTTTCGACGGGAGATGGGCGAGTTCCGCCAGGAGATGCGGGACCTTGTGAGAGGGAAGGCCGCCATTCCTGCACAGATCGAGCCGAATCCGAACAACCTGAAGAGGAAATCTGAGCAGGTAGTTTTCACTGAGCATGCCACTCCTAGTGACCCATTTGATGATATGTCTTCGGATCTATTTGATGCTGATTTTGTTACACTTAGGAGCGGTAGAGCACCAGCAGGCGGCGCCTCATCTGAGCGACGACCAGAGGATCCACCCAGGGCGCCAGATGAGGAGGAGGAGAGTGGTACTGAGGTCGCAGATGATGACGGTGGTACTGACGCCACCAAGGATGCTGATTCCACCGGCGGAACTGAGGCTGCCGCTTCACCAGTTCGAGGAGGTGGTACTGACGCCACCAGTATAGCCGAGCCAGCCCGCGGTACTGAGACCGTAAGACGTCTAGTTGCAGAGCCAGCCCGAGGTGGTACTGAGGCCACCGGTGTTTGTTTTGATAGAGATGTTGTCTTTCCTCGTGTGGATGTATCTCAGAACACTGTTGTGAATAAAGGAAAAGGTTTAGTTTCTTCTGGTCCCACTGTGGTGCTTGATGTATGTGTGGATCCGGCCGTCGAGCCGTCTAGGCCTTTTCCTAGTCCTTCATCTGTGAAGGACCCTGTGATCCCCTTCCCTAGAGCCCTTCAGATGGGGAAGGGGAAGAAAAAGAAAAAGACCCAAAAAAGAGAGAGCAGGAGGAATTCAGCCAGAGCACGATCGACAGATTTCACATCCAGCTGACCCTCCAGGAGGCTTTGCAGCACATCCCCCTTCTTCAGCGATCTTTGAGAGACAGGACCACAGTCAGGAGGAGGAGGAGGAACCACACTTCAGAGATTCATGTGCTGACGAAAGCCACGTGTTTCGCGATTCAGAACCGTCTGCCGACCAAAAGGCCAGATTCAGGGGCCCCGTATGTCAGATGCCAGATTAGTGAGCAGAGGTTCGACCGGACTCTATTGGATAGCGGATCGTCGATCAACCTTCTTCCGGCAGCCCTTCTCGACTGCTTCGAGTTGGGCACTCTTAGACAGAGCAGGACAGTCCTTCAGTTTGTTGATCGATCTGTCAAGAGGCCGAAGGGGTTGTTGCGAGACGTTATCGTCACGATTCAGGGCCTTCAATTCCCCGTGGACTTCGTAGTGTTGGACATGGAGATCCCTGACTCAGAGGCTGATACCCCCATCATCCTTGGTCGTCCGTTCTTGGCCACAGCCAAGGCGGTAACTGATCATGATAGCGGGAAGGTATACTTTCACGTCGAGGGCGAGAGTGTACAAATAGAGACGGTCGAGGACTACAGAGCCAGAGAGAGAGCACGCTCAGAGGCTAGCACGGATTCAGAGCAGCTGACAGTTGCAGAGCCAGACATCCACCAGGACTGTGATTTTGTGATCACAGATGATGAGGCAGCATGGGCAGATCCTGCAGCACAGGCCATCCTCTCATTTTCAGACACAGCTGATGCCGAGATGATAGCAGAGGAGAGTCTGGAGAGCACAGCCCCGGTCCAGGATACTACAGAGACAGCAGAGCCGGTTCTTGATCGCGACACGGTTTTCAGTGATGGTGGTGCTGAGGCCACCTTGTGTTACGGTGGTACTGATGCCACCGTGTGTGATGCAGATCCCTCAGATTCAGAGTCTGATTGGGCAGATTGCGATGATCAGATGCCAGACCTGAGTCCACCTGAGCCTACAGATGAGGAGGAGGTAGAGGCAGAGCAGATCAGAGACAGCACAGTTGAGCAGCCTTCTTCAGATCCAGTTTGCGAGAGTTCACTTTCTTTTTCCCAGGCAGATTTGGCAGATTTAGCAGCATTGACACATTTCCTTCCGCAGCCAGATTTGCCAGCGCCCAGTTGTCCAGAGCTGAAGCCGCTCCCTACTTCGTTGAAGTATCGGTTCCTTGCGGGCGAGTCTGAGATGTACCCAATCATCATCTCCGCCGATCTGACTGGAGAGCAGGAATCCCGTTTGATGGGGGTTCTTGAAAAGAACCGCAAGGCAATCGGATGGAGCGTAGCAGATCTCCATGGGGTTAGTCCATCAGTGTGCTCCCACCATATCTATCTCGAGGAGGGGGCGAAGCCGTCACGTGAGTTCCAGCGGCGGCTGAACCCCAACCTGAGAGAGGTCGTGATGAAGGAAATATCAAAATGGTGGAGTGCAGATTTTATTTATCCCATTTCCGACTCCAAGTGGGTCAGCCCCTTGCATGTGGTTCCCAAGAAGATGGGCATCACGACTGTGATCAGTGAGTCGGGAGAGGAGATTGCTACACGAGTACCCACCTCTTGGAGGGTCTGTGTTGACTACAGGAGACTCAACCAGGCCACCAAGAAGGACCATTTCCCCTACCTTTTATTGACCAGATCATTGAGAGACTGGCAGGGAAGAGCCATTATTGCTTCCTGGATGGATACTCGGGCTACAACCAGGTGGCCATCGCTCCTGAGGATCAGGAGAAGACCACCTTTATCTGTCCATTCGGTACATATGCCTTTCGACGCATGCCATTTGGGCTATGCAATGCCCCTGCGACCTTTAAGAGGTGCATGCTGTCGATCTTTTCGGACATGGTAGGGGAGTGTTTGGAGGTCTTCATTGACGATTTCTCGGTCTACGGCGACGGATTCGACTCCCGTCTTGACTGCCTAGACCGAGTACTCCAGCGATGTATTGAGTTCCATTTGGTTCTATCTTGGGAGAAGAGTCACTTCATGGTGACTCAAGGGACAGTGCTTGGCCACATCATCTCCAACAGGGGCATGGAGGTGGATCCGGCCAAGGTTGATGTCATTAGAAAACTCGCACCGCCGTCCAATTTGAGGCAGCTACGGTCATTCCTGGGGCACGTTGGATTTTATAGGAGATTTATTCAGGATTTCAGCAGGATTGCCCGGCCGTTGACTGACCTCTTGACGAAAGATACTGAGTTCCTTGTCGATGACAAGTGTCTTTCGTCCTTTACGACTCTCCAGCAGTGTGTGATTGAGGCTCCTGTTCTCCAGCCGCCTGATTGGTCTCTCCCATTCGAGATCATGACGGACGCCTCCGATTTTGCCGTAGGGGCAATGCTGGGACAGAGGAGGGATGGAGTTCCATTTGCCATTCACTACGCTAGCCGCACATTGGATTCCGCCCAGCGAAATTATACGGTCACAGAAAAGGAAATGCTAGCCGTAGTGTTTGCCCTAGATAAGTTTCGATCGTATATCATTGGATCTAGAGTGACTTTGTACACAGATCACACCGCCAGCAGGTACCTCATGGCAAAGAAGGATGCCAAGGCCAGACTTACTAGATGGATCCTTCTACTCCAGGAGTTCGACATTGAGATCAAGGATAAGCCTGGAATCAAGAATGTGGTGGCGGATCATCTCTCCCGTTTAGAGCGGCCCGAGGAGTCTGAGCAGATTGATCCCATTCGAGATACCTTCCCAGATGAGGCGATCCTTGCTATCGCCTCACTCCCGTGGTATGCCGATATTGTGAACTTTCTCATTGCTGGGAAAGTCCCACAAGATTGGCCCAGGCAGAGGCTTGAGACCTTCCTTGCGAAGGCCAAGTCCTACCACTGGGAGGATCCCATCCTTTACCACGAAGGAGGGGATAGCGTCTGGCGTCGGTGTATTCCTCAGGAGGAATACCATAGCGTACTCACTTACTGCCACAAGCTTGAGGCAGGAGGACATCATTCTGGGAGGAGAACGGCACAGAAAGTGCTCCAATCCGGCTTGTGGTGGCCTACCCTCTTTAAGGACTCAGATGAGTTCGTGAAGAGGTGTACTGACTGTCAGAGGATGGGCACTTGTGGACAGCGTGATATGATGCCGATGCAGCCCATTCACTTCTGTGAGGTTTTTAACGCATGGGGCATCGATTTCATGGGTCCATTCCCTAAGAGTCAGGGATTTGAGTACATTCTGTTGGCCGTGGATTATGTTAGTCGTTGGGTTGAGGCTATCCCCGCCCGAGCCGCTGATGCGAGGACAGTTTGCAATTTTTTGAGGAAGCACATCATCACGCGGTTCGGGGTTCCACAAGTTCTGATTTCTGATGGGGGGTCTCATTTCATCAACGACCAGGTGAAGGCCCTTGCTAGCGAGTTCGGTATAGACCATCGGGTTGCCACACCTTACCATCCACAGACGAATGTTCTAGCCAAGGTGTTGAATAGGGAGATTAAGACTATATTGCAAAAAGTCATCCGCCCTGACCGAAAGGATTGGTCACAGCTTTTGGACTCGGTCTTGGGGGCATATAGGACGTCTTTCAAGACACCATTGGGCACATCTCCCTTTCGCCTCGTGTATGGCAAGCCGTGCCATTTACCTGTTGAGCTGAGGCACAAGTCACTTTGGGCAGTCACAGATATTCTGATGGATCCAGATGGTATGGGAGACCAGAGGAGGGCAGAGTTAGCAGCCCTGGAAGAGCTTAGAGATACAGCATTCTCAAACAGCCTACATTATAAGGAGAAAGTGAAGGAGTGGCATGATTCTCATATTAGCCACAAGCATTTTGAGATTGGACAGAGAGTATGGCTATTTGATGCGAGGCTACGTTTGTTTCCAGGGAAGCTACAGAGCAAATGGAAGGGACCCTACTTGGTCAGAAAGGTACACGACAACGGTAGCATTGATATATCTGAGTTGTCTTCTGAGAGTACCTTTCGAGTGAACGGCCAGCGGCTCAAGCCATTTTTAGATCATGAGCCGCGGGTCGCTGATCTTGCCCCCATTCATTTTGCGTGAGATGTGGTCTTTGACTCACATCTAATGCATCTCACGCCTGAGTTTCACTGATCTTCCACCGGGTATAGATCCAACTATCCATATCGCTACATTCTTTAGTCCCACATCCCTTTCTTCATCTTGTGATTATGTTATACTTAGGGTGCACTTTACCCTAAGTATAGGGGGGATGTGAGACCTTTTGGGTATTTCTTTTGTTTTTGCCTACCCCTGTTTTTGCTGCCTATACTTAGGGATATTTCACCCTAAGTATAGGGGGGTAGACCCTGTACATTCTCCACTCGGTTTTCCCTTAGTACACAATCTGCTATACTTAGGATTACTTGATCCTAAGTATAGGGGGAAGACCCGAGACCCTCTTGACGTTCTATTTCATTCATCATTCCCTGTATATAACCTTCCTTTTTACTTCCCTATACCTAGCACGAGTTATGTCTTCTTCATCGCTCTTGACTCTGAGGACATCGTTCGAGCTAAGTATAGGGGGGTGTGTATATATTTCATATATACTTTAGCCATAACTCGTACTTTGTGTGAGTGTGTTAATAAATAATATGGCTAAAAATCACAAAAATTAAAATTTTTCATGTACATAAACATTCTTTTATTTGCACATAAATAGCTAGTGTACAAATTATTTTTGTAAAAATGATTTCAAAAATCTTTTGTGTAAAGCTTGTGTAAATATTTTTGTATCAAAATTATGTATATAGTACAAAATTTTTCCAAAATGTTTTGAAAATCAAAAGTTTGCGAAAATCTTGTGTAAATGTGTGTAAATATCTTTTTGCAAAACTTGCACTTCATGCATCATCCATTCATGATTTCAAAACATTTTTAAAAAATTTTGCATGATTGTAAAATTTATGTAAATACGCATCTTTTGTACATATGTACATAGTTTTTGTGGATGATAGTTGACATTTAAACTAGCCTGGAATCAAATTGAGAAATGGAGCTTGATTAAGATCTTAATCCACCTAACTTCTAAGAGGTAGGTTTAAGGCTTTTCAGGTTCATGGTGACTTAATTCTTTGAGTCCAATAGGCTATGATCACATGTCATCTCAATGAGCCTAAGTAGAGCACTTAACAACAACACATGACTCATATAGATTATGGCTTTACTTGGACACCAGCACTATGCACCGAGCTCTCCACGGATGAGGTGGTGAGGAGGCAGTCTTCCTTGACTTGGGGTAGCATATGAGGGTAGTACTTCTAGGCGGAACCTCTCTTCTTCTTTTAGTGAAGGAAGTGCGTCTCAACTTGGTCTGGTTGCCATGAGGTCTAACGACGGGAGTTGTGGGTTGCAATAAAGCTTCAAAAGAGGGATAGTCTACTGGCTCAAGAGGATAAACTCCTTGTATATATGCTGCACATGTATATGTTTTACAGATGCACTTGAAAAAAAATGTGGAAAAAGAAAATAACTCCAAAAAGTGGTGGGTCTTATAGAAAAATGATAACCCCACCGAAGTATGTATATAGAGTGCAATAAGCAAAGCTTGGTTTCATGTTACACCTGTTGTAGCTTGCAGCAGGGAGACTTGGCTACACTGGTCAAGCTCCCAAGGGTACTTGACTACACTGGCCTTGACCCATTCTCTTCTTCCTCCTCTTCTTGAGCCAGTTGAACTTGAACTTAGAAGGGAATACCCCACTCCTCGAGGAAAGAGTGGCCAGACTGAGGTCATAGAGTTACCTTGTTGGGGAGGGTTGTCAAGTTGCCATTTCTGAGGTGGAAAGCTTAGACCTCACATTCACAGGACAAGAAAAGATTCATGGTCTTCAGAGTTTGTGATTGATGACTTGTTCTGACCTGGAGCATTGAGGAGTTTTGGTTATAGATTAGTGGAACTTAGAGCCTGTTGAGTTTTAGACTTAAGTCCAAATAAGGTTCCGACATATTAATAATCCAAAGATCTGATCGAGCTCCATACCCCAATTTAATGAAGGCAAGTTTAATAATCAACCTTGATCCATGTACATCCTCTTTTTCTTTTTCTTTCTTTCTTTTTCACTTCTTTTTTAAATAAGTGTTTGCTAAGGGACTAGCAAAGTTAAGTATAGGGGGGTGATGAATACTCATTCATCACTCTTTATTCTTATATTTTAGCTACAAAAACCTTTGCAAATGCATGTAGATGTGTGTAAATACAAATAATTACCAAAAGCATGCATTGTGTAAAAACCTATAATTAGCATGTTTTTGTGCAAAAATAAAAGAATAAAGATTAAAAAGAAAAAAAAGAGGGAAATATTTAGAATAAATATTGAGCAACCTAACCCAAGGGAGGGCTCAGCATGGGCCTGACCGCATAAAAGCCAAAGTAGAGGGAGATAGGGGCTCATGTGTGTAAATATTTATGTAAATAAATAAAAAAATTTTCCTCACCAAAAATAGGCTTGTAAATACTTGTACATATTTATAAATATAAAAACAAAAGAAAAAGTTAAAAATCAAAAAGAACAAAAACACCCCTTTTCATCTTGTATATAAACCACTCTTCCATATTTATTTAACCTTGTAAAAAAATAAAATTAATTTTTATTTATTTTTGTAAATATTCTTTATTATATAGTGTAAATAAATAAAATAAAAACAATCAAAACAAAAACAAAATAAAAATAACAAAAATTAAAAATACAAAAATACATTGTACATATACCATGTATATAAATGTACATACATATTTATTTTACCCATGTATATAAATAATAAAAATTAAATAAAAATATCTTTTTATTCCTTATTTTATAATGTAAATAAATAAAATATAAAAGGGGAATAAAACTTGTACGAAAATAACAATTAAAAATCAAAAATCAAAACCCTATATATTGTATATATACCTATGTATAGTACTATATTGTATATAGCTTATTTTTATTTCGAAAAAATTGTTAAAAATCACTAAAAAAATAGAAAAAAAATAAAATAAAAATATTTAATGTTTTAAGTTTTTAGTAATTCGACCTTTTTCTACCCTAAAATAAAGAAATAAAATTGGTGTGCTTGGCGGGCTCTGATTGGTCCACGGGGGATTGTTGACCCCCGGTCAACTCTCCCCCCAGGACCACTCAGAGCCGGATCTGAGTTCTGGACCCGATTTCTCAGACTTTTACCCGCTTGACCCGATCGCCATTCCACTTAACCCCGGGTCCTAATCCGAGATTGATCGTCCCTGATCCACGCCCGGGGTGGGTTATGGGGATCCGTGCTCCGACAAGCTTGCCCGGACCTATCTTAGCCGGACCCCTAGCCATATATAGCCGTTGCTCCGCCACCCTAATGCTCCATCTTTGGCCATTTGTTTCCTCCTCCTGTGAGCTCCAGAGAGACCGCGAGAGTGACAGCTTGCGCCTCGACCTGTCGAAGCGAGGAGAGGAGGCGAGTCCATCGATCCGGCGAGCTACGTTGCCGTCGCTCCGCCATCAGCTGGAGCTTGAGCCTCGGAGGGAGACGCTCCTCGAGGCGACGACCCGGAGCTTCCCCAGCTCCTCCCCAGTCTCTCCGACCACCCAGGTAACCTTGTAGGTCTCTATCTTTCTTCGATTTTCATTTTCCCCCAAATCGCGCCGCCGCCGTCTACCGTTGATTCCGACCACTCCATCACCCCTTTCGATCATCGGAGTCGACCATCGCATTCGCCTCCCTCCGACGCACCTTCTTCACCCCTCCACTCAACCCAGCTCGCACAGGAGCTGGGAGCCGAGCTCCTCCGTCCACCACCTACGCCGGAGCTCGCCATTCCGACCCACAGTTCACCGTCGCTACGCCTAACCGGGTCGAGGCAATTTGCCCTCGACCCGCGAGTCTCTTGGTGGTCTTTGCAGGTGCTACCAAGCCCATCTGAGGGCTTTGGTCATTCAGGCCAGGAGACCCAGCTCCGCTGACCTCGCCCGAGCTCCTCGGAGCTTGGCTCGGTCATCGGAGCCCACCACCAGACGCGGAAGCACTCCACGACTCTTCTCCGACCTTCAGAGTGCTCCCAGGAGGAGCCTAGCGCACACCCGAGGCCGGAGAGTCTCGCCAGGAACCTGTTCTTCCAGCATCCTCCATCACCGTTCGATCGGCCTCCTGCTCTAGATTACATCGTGGCCGTTCGTTTGTGGAGCTGCAGAGAGCGTCAGATCAGAGGAGGTCTGATCCCAGCTGTCAGATCTACACGTGGCTCGGCCCCGACCGTTGGATCATCCCGAGAACCCCAGCGCTGGAGTGCCACCTGATCCAGACCGTCAGATCCAACACGTGGCAACCATCCAGCGGTGCACCTTAATAAAGGGTAATTTACCCTTAGGCCCTATCTTCTCTTTTATTTCGTTTTAGTCCTGTAAATATTGAAGTTAGTAGTTTAGTTTTAGGTTTATTTGCATAGAGGACCCCGTACTTTATTTTCATTGCATTTATACCCCTGTGCGTTGTATGCCACGTGCTTCGTCACATGTTTGTCTGGTTTATTTGCAATATATGCCCCTGTAGTTCTGGTTGTTCTTGAATGAATGAAAGTTTTTATCTATTTGCATTTATACCCCTGTGCGTGATATATTTCAACATGTGCGTGATATGTTGGGTATTTTGCGAATAGTCCCCTGGACTTTTGGTACCTGTTACCAATAAGTCCTTGGGACTTATTTTCTTTGCATTTGGGTCCCTGAGTGCCCCAGGCACGCGCGTGGCGCGTGTTTAGCTGGGAAAATTGCACCAGACCCCCCAGACTCTTGGGTATTTGCACTTTGGTCCCTGTGCATAGTGCCCTTTCTTTATTTTTGAATAAAATAGCAAAACACCTCCAAATCCAACGAAAATTGGACACATGGCTCCTGCCATGGTGTAAAATTTTCGTGGATTTTTGAGGACATTTTTTATTTCATTTGATATTTTTAAAAATTCAAAAACCCTCAATTTTGCTACTGTCTAACTTCAAAAACCCCCCAAAAATTATTAAAACTCACTAAAAAATTCCACAAAAATTAGCAATTGTTTGCATTGCTTAGTTTGATTTTCTAGCCAATTTTGGCTTATTTTCATTACTGAAAACCACTAAAAATTGAAAAACACATAAAAACTTATAAAAATTCTAATAATTAAACCAAAAACCCAAAAATAATAAAATTGGTACCTAAATTTTCCTTGTTTAATCCTCTTTACAGGAAAATTACCTCAGCTAATTTGGGGGCTTTAGATATTTTATCTAAGCCCTTTTAGCTCGGCTGTACAGCACCTTGTATTTCTGCCACTTTTTGATTTTGAGAAAATTAAATAAACATCAGAAATTTCTCAAAAATTCACCAAAAACACTAAAAATTATAAAACACACAAAAATATTTTTGTTTGAATTTTTGGTTGATTTGTAGTGCTTTAAATAATTTGTTGACGTGTGTGCTTACTTGTTTTTCTTATTTTCTTTATACATTAAAAAAAAGAAATCCAAAAAAATATAAAATAAATTAAAAACCACTAAAAATAGTTTCTTCTTTTATTTTATTTCTTTTTACTACTTCGTAGGCCGAGAGGCCAATCCGTGTTCTTTGAGTTCGACCCTGGTCGCTATACCAGGTTAATCCAATAGCAGGACCGCTATTTTGTGTTTTATCTGTTTTATCTCTATTAGTGGTTCATTCTTCTTGATTGAGCCGAGTCTGATCGATTGGGTCGCAACGACCGATTTAGTACCTTATACCCGAGTGCTCAGGCCGCTCATCAGAGACCCTATTGTAATCCTCTTTAAGATTTTTATGGATTTCGTTCTCTTTAAGATTTTTATTCCTGAATATACATGACGTTGAAAACTTATATGTTAAATCCTACGTCTAGAGGACGAGACTTCCTTTAAGATTTTTATGATGTGAAACCCTGTATTTTCCTTTTCCTAAAATCTGAAGTATTTTTGACATCAAAAAAATTTAAATAATCATTGAATTATGTAGAGCTCGTCGAGATCTTTCTAACGAGCCCAAGAACGCCCAATTCTGATATTCCTAGCTCAAGTTATCGATGTTTTAAGTTTAATAGTTGGGACCCATATATGGATCCGAACCATATCCGAATTAGCACCCATTTTTACCTCTCCCTCTATAAATAGAAGGTGATAGGCTACTCTCCCAAAGCCCTAGTCACCACCATCCTTCCTTCTCATTGGAGCACCACCACCTTGGCCGGATTTGGTCGCCCGAGGACCGTCGTCGACATTGGAGAAGGAGCTCCGATAGAAGATCCGTGGCCACCATCACGGAGGAAAGCTTGAGGTCACCTTCGTACACACATTCGCGCTACAATCGAAAGACAGAAATATCATTCCGTCTGAGCGTAGATCCCGAGGGAACATCCTCGGAGATAACGACGTTATACCTTTCTCTTGCTGTTGGTTTCATACGACTTTTGTACCCATATGCACTGAACATGTTTTGGAGCTTTGATTAATCTTATTATATGCTTCATATACAAGTAACAACCCCATATCTCCCTCTTGCTGTTGATTCCCACACGATTACCTATCCTATGTTTGGGAGATATCATTTGAGCCTTTGCATCTGTTGTATTATTCCAAGTGTTTATCAAGAACCGAATTGTGCAAGCAATACATCAAAGATAGTCCATAGACGAGTTGGCTTTGGGTCATATCGTACACAGATTTGATTGGTGCAGAACACATCATAAGTGACATGGATATTTTGTAATATGAAAATCTCGTTTTAGGTATTACAATTGCGTAGGATCTATGATCATGAGTTTCTTTTTAAATCTAATTATTTGGCTAATGAAGTCCCATAAAAGTTGTGTTGTTCAACGGTTGATTGCAATGGATTATTCTTTGGATATGAATTTTGTAGATTATATAAAATATATATATATATATACATCGGCTTGATTGCCTACTATATTTTCGTGCCTGGAATACATATAGTATTAACAGAGGTAGAGTGTATGGACAAGTCACAATATGTATGATATGCATTCCAGTTCACAAATTCATATATAGTTTAAGATCGTATCCATAGACTAGATCTAATTTTTATAAAAATTGTATAATATATTTTGTGGGATAAATATTGATTTTTTATAAAAAAAACATACCTCAGATTTATCGGGTTATTGTTCGCAAGTTAAATATACAGAATTCAAAGCAATTCAAAGCATGCACGATTCCTAATTTTATGATACATTACTTCCATTTCCGTTACAATATCTTGTTTTAAGTTGGGACATGTATCATGTACGTTACGTTGCCACTAAAAAATCCGTGGATTTATATGTTCAATAATTAACAGCCATGTGCAGTAATACTCCCTTTTTTTATTATTATCATTATATTCGGTTATGCTTCTATTCTGCTAAACAAATCGTTTTTTTTCTTTATAAAAACATGAGATAGACTATTCTCTGTGAATGGGAGAATCACGAAAACGTCCACCTTCACTATAATTATTTTAGCTTCTTGTGGATCAAAATATTCTTAGAATATTTCTGGTAATGGATGCCTCACTTTTCACCTGTAAAAAAAAGAACTTAAGTCAGATGAGTTTGTTGCGTATACGGTGATCAGACTAAAATTGGGTAATGATTAATATATAGTGATTGCTAGTCCCTGCGAGTTCAAAATTTACAAGTAGTCATTATCATGTGGTCAATAGACACAGTACAATAGTTTTAACTATAACTTCCTTTTGGTCTCCAGAGAGATTAGTGATGGGTAGACGGAGTTAAGTTTGGCAAGGATTGGACATTCATCCATGGGTCCCGGGTAGAGGTCATGAAAGCTGCGACCCCAACGGACGAGTTGGGTGACGTATTGCACCTAGCAGTCCGGTAGCATCCGGAGTCGCTCGACGGAGTTGGCAGGTGGTGCGGTTGGTATTCTTGGTTTCTCACTTATACACAATTTTAAGGTTCGGATTAAAATTTGATGTGGCCGCTTCGAATTTTACCTCGAATATTATTATTGTGAGAGGTGTTCCGAGATGTGGTTTGAAGTTGGAGAAATTGGGTTTATGATCTTTTGCATGTTATATTTGAACACAGGTTCTTAAGGGTTTACTCAAGATGAATATCAAGTTCCCGCGTAGCTGAGGCCTGCGAGCCGCGTACTTGCATGTGCTAAAATAATACGAGAAATGGTTAATTGATCGGGGGTCAGAAGTTGTATACCCTAATAAACTTGTAAAATATCAAGATTATGGTGGTTGTACTTAAATGATTTATTATATAAATAAATAAAGTAGTTTTTATATGATCCAAGATGAATCAGAATAACTGGGTGACTTTCTCGTTTTCTACCATATATGCTTACGTTTTTAGATAGAGTTGAGCATACATCCTTTTCTTCCTCCTACCTGAGTTACTGTAGTATTTGTCTCGTTACTGGGCAATTGCTCATAACGTTACCCTTGTGTGAACCCAACATGTGTAGCTCAGCAGCAGCCGCAACAGTAGCAGCTTTGAGGAGATCAGACTTTTCTTCGTCATATTTGCATCAGATAGGGTGCGTCCTGCTTAGAGTAATTTATTTACTTCCGCTTTATTTTATGTTATTACTGAGAGATATTGTAGTGAGATATGTGGAGAGTTTTTCTACAAAGATTGAGATTTTCTGATGTATCTCATATCATGGACATGGACTTGATGAGTATTGATGAGAATGGATGTTGCATTTTTCTTTCCATTTCATATTATTCTCATATTGTTATTTATATTTCAAATGTTAATCTAATGTGCATAAGATTGTTTGCTGAGTATCATAGATCATGGGCATATTTGGATCGTAGGTCCGATACTTCCGTCTCGTCAGTTTCGGTAGCCGGAGAGGCGGGGTGTTACACCAAGCCTTTGATGCCAAATCATATTTGAATGATTTCCATTCTCCCTGGATATTTTAGGGTTCTTATTAGTGGTGGTAACATTCATGACATGTTCATCAATGCACAATTCATAGAGTCCACCAGAAGTCAAACACCATCCGTAATAAATTTATCATATTGATTAATGACTAACTTATTACAAAATAGGAAGGAATATCTATTTCTAACAAGTTTAGATACAGATATCAAGTTCCTCCCGACTTCAGGTACATAAATACATTCTTTAAGTACTAAGACTCTACCACTAGATAACGATAGTCAGCAGGTCCCAATGGCGACTGTTGCAACGCTTGCATCAGATTCCATCTGGATGACTATCTTCCCTTGCTCCAGATTCCTAGTTTCCTGAAACGAATACAACGAATCGCATACATGAACGGAAGCACCAGATCCACAACCCAACTTCCTTCTCTTCAAATGAGAAAACTAGTTTCAATGATGAAAGTAGATTTCATACCTGCTGGGACTTTACCTTTGTCAACCGACTTTAGGTATTCTGGGCAGTTACTCCGCCAGTGCCCCGACTTCTTGCAGTGGTGACAGGCATCGGTCTTCTTTGATGTCATTAGCGTGGAAGCACTAGAAGATGAACCAACTCCTTGATTCTTCTTCTTTCTCTTCTTGGGCGGGTCCTTCCGAGATCCTTGCTTCCGACCGCGCTTTCCTTTTACTTGTGCAACCATTGCACTAACAGAGGGGTCGTCCTTCTTCATTACGTCTTCTGCAGACTTTAATGTAGCTAACAACCCAGCGTTAGCGAAATCACCTTTGCTCATGTGATATGATCCGACAAAGTTGTTGAAAGACTTAGGGAGCGATAAGAGAATGAAATCAACCTGCATATCAGAATCCATGTAGGCTCCCAGGGTTTCCAATTCAGAGAGGTACCAAAACACTTTGAGTACGTGTTCTCTGACAGAGGTCCCTTCCTGCATCTTGCGGCGAATAAGCTCTTTCATCACATTTTAATGATGTGTGCGGTTTATGTCACCGAACATTTCCTTCAGATTCATCATGATTTCTTGGCAATGGTTCATTTCCACATGCTGCTTCTGAATCACATCGGACAATGGGCCAAGGATATAACACCTTGCTAAGTTATGATCTTCATCATATTTCTCATTAAAAGATTTATCTTTCGGAGTCTGAGGGTCTGTTATCTTATCCTTGGTTAGCACATATGAGATGCGCTCCGTAGAAAGGACAAGATCCAAATTTCAGATCCAATCCGAATAATTTGGTCCGGTCAACTGATTGACCTTCAGGAGCCTGCTCAGTGGATTCATGGACTTCATTTTCTGAAATTAAGAATGCACTATATTAGAACATATAGTTATATATTCATATTTAAAATATTTGATTAACGCATTCTAAATCAAATTTGTCTTGTTATGCACACTATGAAAGATTATTCCCTAACCTCTTTCAAAGTAAGAGATATACTTACCGCTATATCTCAAGCAAGATCTGGGATCTCCTCTATATCTTTATTACATCTCAATAATATGAGAACTTGTGACTCGAATAAAGAGAAGCGGGAACATATTCCGCCTTGCAAGTCCAACTTGCATTTCCCAATTCGATCTTTAATACCCGGGCCCACCACCACTTAGATGATGTTGACCCGTAGTTAATTGAACCAACCGTCAATAGTCTTAATACTCGCTATACACAATCCAATATCGCCCCAATAATATGAAGACTCGATATTGGGGTCACTACGTATACGGCCTTACTCTTTCGAGAAGCAAAGAATCCGATCCAAATAAATCGTATACAGGATCTGTCACTTCAGACAGGCGTCTCCTGTATACAACATCTGACGACGGAATCCTTTGCCTTGACGGGAGACCATGGATGTCACTTATGTGATCCTCCATCTCATATTCAAATTATAATTAATTAATTAATTATCGTGAATCATATTCACATAATTAATTCTTCCAAGGGAAATACACATCTATTCATAATAGAGTGCTTTTAATATGATATAATCAATTAATCACATTAAATTAATTACCAATCCAATTTTTCAATCAACAAACTTGATTATTTATTTAATAGTACGTATAATCTCAAAGTATGTATTATTAAAATTTTAATAATTAGAAAAATACACTTTGATTTCTCCGGCATTATCGACTCTCTACCCGCTGTCATGGACAGTACCGACGGAAGTGGGATAGACCACAACCAGTGCGACCTGCTACCCCAATGCTCCCCGACTAGACACCATATCCACCTCGGGAAAGGATAATGCCAGATAGATCATTATGTACTTTGAGACGCTCATCGGTTTTTCAACCGAAATTATACCATATAATATTCATCAAAATTATTTTGATAATATTATTAGGAGATTTGCTAAATAAATCTCCAATCCTATTCAAGCAAGATGGCATTGCATGAAAAACAATGTTTGTTGATGATTTCATATCAATGTCATTCAAGGAAATGATTACCATCTTTAAATATTTCACAAATACTTATGAATAATCATTTCAGAAAATTAACAATTAATTTCATCAATTTATTTGAATGACTATCACAAGGTTCATGATCAAGTTTGTCAATTTCCAGCAGTGACCCCTACTCACTAAAATTAACTTATCTTGATCTATTTAAATCCAAATTTCGCAAAATCAGTTTCCTAAGATTGCTAATTTGATTTATGACAGAACTCAAGTGATATTTCATGCATTTATAGGCGCATAAAAACAGTAATTAACTCATTAATCATGTTCAGATTTGCAGTACCAGCAACAGTGAATACATGTTTATTCAAAGGACCATATCTTGAGCAAATGGAATCCAAATTACGTAAACTCAGATCCTATGGTTTCCTTATTTAATGGGGAACAAAAATATATGAATATTTTGTGTTTAAAAATTTTAAACAGTGCCGAAAATATTCAATTAATCAGAGGTGCGAAAATTGAAATGCGATAAAACTTTCGCAACCCTTACAAACCCAAGTCGTCCTAGGTTTACGGATCGTATCGAAAACCTTTTCCAACCTGTCTCTGATAACACTTGAAGAATATGGGGAATCTTCAAATGCATCATGAAAGCGTGATGATCGCATCTCATGGGATCGAAGCAACTAGTAGCACTAGTCGCTAGGTGCAACGGATTTTAAAAATTTAAATCATATGATGAAACCACATGACCACAAGAACGTTTCTTGGATCGTTTCATCTAACCACAAAGTATTAGAAATACCTCTCGAAGCGTAGTTGTGATCACTAGATCTTTAAAGCAAGAGATCCTCCTGACTCAAGTCCGATCTATGAAAATGGCACTTGCAGGCGCGATGATGAGACGCGTGCTTCCCGCAATCCTTGATGAAGATCCAAGTCTTGAATCTCCTGATTTCTTCCAACGAAATCTGATGTCTCTTTCTAGAGCAAGAAGCTCTAAGAAAGATAGAGATCCACGAGCAATCGAAGCGACTGCACGATGGCGTTAACTGCGACTACTATTCCCTCAAGGTCACAAGGTGGTCGTCCACCTTTAGAGAGAGAGAGATGGGAGAGAATGAGAGTTGAGAGAGGGAGAGTAGACATGCATAATTTTGTTCTCTCAAAGGGCTAGGGTTGCCCTCCTTATATACTAGTTTGGGAGTCCATGGATCACAATCCATTGCATACACAAAATCAATGGTTGGATCGATATGTGTATTTAATCAACGACCATGATCATTGTTGTTTAAAAATAAAATTTTTATCAATATATATTAAATCAAATATATTTTGCATTATCATCAACTTATTTTAATTCAATAAAATCAATTATTACAACATAATAAGATAATAATTAAAAAGAAGATAATAATCCACCCTAAAAATATGGGGCGTCACCCATGATCAAGTCATGGGTGACGCCACCTCATTTTGGTGGTGGATTATCTCCTTTTTATTTTATCTCATTATCTCTAAATTATTTTGCAATAACATTTATTGCAAAATTATCCACTAAATTAATTCCAAATTTATTAGTGAATATTTCAATCATGCTATTGAAAATATGTGAATCATATTCTCAACCCAAACTAAATTGTAAATTACATTTCCAATTAATTGCTTAATGTGAATCCAATTCACATTAACAATTAACAAATGTTATTTACAAAGCTTATCTCTCTTTAATATATTATAAATCATATTTATAATATATACACAAATATTATGGATAACACTATCCACAATCGGCATTTCCTTGATAATTAAATCTCATTTAATTATCTTGGATAATCATTCTCATAATATGAATCTTATTCATATTATACTTGAAAATTAAATCTCATTTAATTATCAACATCTTGTTGCGTGGATACATAATTCATCAGATGAATTATTCTTGAACTCCTTCAAGTATAATGTGCTTTCTCCGCGTATACTTGGAGATAAGAACATGGAGATTGTATTGTTCTACGTATAGTGACTTGGATGTTGACATCTCATCTCAAATCCAGATCTCATGGACCTCCCATAGATGCTTGATTAAATCAAGTCCGTATACTTAATCTTCTCATTGCATCTAAATCTCATTCAGATCAATGTCCAACACTTGGACTAAGATCAAGTTACTTCTCTACTGAGAGGAGTCAATAAAATCCAGACCTGTTTCATCACTCCCTCGGAATGGAAGTGTCATGGTTATACACTCGTTTATGATCACATTACCCTCAGGTATTCCCAATACCTGCACATCCTGCATACTGGAAGACCTATGATCAACCTGAAGATGTAGATCAATTTTACACTATCTTCTTCAGGGTTTGATCACCAAGTTTCTCAATCTTGGTCATTGGGAATCGGTATCGATCATATGATTTCCCAAAGCATATATCATACCTTCAAATTCTTGTCATGCTTCCAAAGCACGACGACTTTGCATGGAATTTGATCAGTCCCAATACCTCATGAGTGAGCTCATGTCTTCCGGTTCATAAGTGAACTTGTATGATCCCTTTGAGAGATCGTATTACTCAAATGCCCTTACATGCACACCAACGCACCGGTGTATAGACCTTGGTTACGTCATCAACCTATTGGTCTGCCAAATGTACAAACTCAGACATATAGTAACACATCTATCTCTGGTCATAGGATGCGTGCCTATGCTGTGACAACATTCAACATAGGACTTAGGTTATCTCGATCTCACTAAGTCAACCCATTGACATAACTAATCTGACACCTCCGAATGACTATTCCCATGCAGAGGACCTGCATCAAGAGGTCAGTCAGATATCAGCCTTTGTGTTAAAGGATTTCCATCTCCTACTCAGGCTGGAGATCATCTCTTAATAATCATTCGACAGTGCTTGATGAGTCCTCTATCTAACTCTTTAGATATTCATCCAAACACCAGCCTCTATGATTCATTTAATGAATCAACAACTATATGATTATCAAGATGGCCATGGAACATAACTGTAATTGTACAGAGGGACCTTATAGTGCATTTATTTATTTAATTAAGAAAGGGAGTGAAACAATCAATAACTCTTATTGATGAAATATATTTATTACAATAACATTTAGTGTAAGAATGGTTCGCCTCAGGCTCACATGGCTAACATGCCTCACCAGTCATCTCGTGGCATATTAGCCTTCACCTTTGACCATCCAGTCAACTTCACCTAGCCCCTCTGATTTCTTTGCATACCACGAAAGAACCCATCTTCCTTATCTCATCAACTACAATAATCGTCATGCCTAACTTCAACATCTTCCCACTAAACCTCACCTACCCAACAGTGCCTTGTCCCAACATCAAACAACCTCCTAACTACTCCAACCAGACCCTACACCTCTCCTCCTATAAAAAGCCTTTCCTTGGTGAGTTTTTTTTCTAAAACAAAACCTGATACATCTCTTTTCTATTGTAGTTAGAAGAAGTCTCAAAAATGTTGCCTTAGAAGCAACCAAGAGAGGATGAGGATCATAATGAGACTCTTAAAGGAATACTTGCAAGAATGATATATGTAACGGCCACCTCGGTGGGAGCACATCTCAACACCCATTTACAAAATTACCCAACAACAGTTATAAACAACATGCACAATATACCATTCATACAAAAATAACAAAAAGAAAGTTAAAACTTCCATTCATAATAAAATGTCCACACGATAATAACGTTAGAAATCTCAAAAGTCTCGTTATGACATCATCATAAGCTGGAAAGAGATGAATAACAAAAATAACTACAAACTAGGCTTCAACCTAAACAATGTCATGTAGATGCACAACCAAAAATTCTCACCTTGATCTCATGATGTACACGTTATGTTGGATTTTCAAGAGAGGTAACTTGAGAGTCAAACGACACAACACAGATTTTTCTATAATATAGATTGTAGATAGGCAAAACAATGATGTAGTAACTGGACAAGCATAAAGAACCCATTCTACTAAAAGGAAGTTGTATGCCTAAGTTATGTTCGCAACCACTAGGAAGTCTTGAAACACTTTACACAACTAATCCACTTTATATGATGTAATGCCCATAAATTTTGGCTTCCCATAATAGTCTCAAATTATATTCAATGTCATACTCAAAGAATCGTCTCATTGCAAACTTTCCAACCAGCCTAAGAACACATGGTTCCGAGTTGGGATGTGAAAGTTACGAGTGTTTAAGTGATTGAGGGACATGGGAATTATGTGGCTCAATTAGTTGTGGGTGTGATATTATTTCCACTCATTTTTTATAGGGTTTGACCATAAGTTGCCATGGGAAATCATGCATGTCTCCTCCATAAAACCCTATTTTTTCCCTCTCCCCAAGTCATCCCTCTCATATTCCTCCATCTTTCTCTCTAGAGAACCAAGGTGCCTACAAAGTTATATAGATTCGTGACAACGAGATAAAGAGGAAAATTATCACAAGAGGAAGGAGCTTCTCCAACTGGATTCTTAATCAGACGATCGAGCACGTAGATCCGAGGCACACACGTGCATAGGTAACACATAGGTAATGTGCATAGGTAATAGATACACACACATAGAAGCAATTATGTAGATCATGTAGATCCGAGGCACACACGGTTTTAATCCTACCTCGAGGATCACCTCTTGTTGTTGGTATGCCTTGGATATTTTTGTTAAATCATATTCTTATCGATCTTACATAAAATAGGTCAAAAATCAATACATGGAATCAGAACCATAACATTCATGTAGTATTTCCGTCCTGACCAAATGTCATGTTTTGGTTAGATGTCACGTGAAATGAATCAACCCTAAATAAATATTGTACATTACCACTTTGATGTTGTACTAGAATCGATGATGGAAAAGAGGGGGGGGGGAGAGATTTGCTGCAACATACATCACACGATTGTAGTTAAAGCGCTATGACATAAAAATTGGTGAATGTTTTAAGATTGCCCTAGTAGTAAAGTATGATCTTTTATGTTTGTTTGTCAATCAACAAAATAACCTATGTTTGAATCCAACCTCATTTGGAGGAGATCCTTTTTCCATGAAATATCCCATTATCAAGGCTTAGGGTGTTGCCTCTCCACCTTGGATAGACATTACTTTCTTTGAAATCATGATTGCCCAAGATTGTATGGACCTAAATATCTTTTGGATGTATTGATTGTTTATACCATAATAATAGTAAGCTTGTTTCGATGTAGTAGAAAACCATCCAAATCACGCATTGTCTTCATGCTTTAAAATACATGATAGTCTAGTCGTGAATATGTTGAATGTGTTATAGTTGTGCACACCCTTGGGATTATAGTATATAAAGAATCTATTTTTAGCTTGTTTATTGCAATGGATTTGGAGGATGAATTAGGTTGGATTTCACTTTATATATATTTCTATAATTACTTATTAAGTGCCAAAAACTATTACAAACCTTTATAATGGAAACTGTTTACAAACCGATAACATGTGACTTTACAAGCATGGAGAACCTTAGAAGCTGTTTATTTCATAATCTCCCAATATTAAAGTGCAAGTTTCCATTGTCAATTGGAAGCTCGTTGTTCTTAGAATACGATCGGGAAGGTCTGGCATTTGAGATCATAGCATTTCATTTCTTCCAATTCTTCAAAATTTTGTAATATTTTGCAACTATACATGGATACATGACATTATGCCCAAGAGATATTGGATCCTTCTTCTTTTTTAAAGCATTCATTAATTAATAATGTCCTATAATCGGTGGTACAACATGTATAGGTAAGTAGTCGACTGCTGATTATAGCATGCTTAGCTTCTTTCATTGTTGATATGGACTCGTTCGAATAGATGAACATTTAGTAATATTGATGAGGATGTCTCATGTAGTGAACAAAGAGTATGTGGCTACTACAATGGGTTGTGGTTAACACGGGATAAAATGTTGGGTTATTATTGTTTAATAATCCATATATGAGGAATGCAATGTGCTAAATTGGCACATGATACTTGAGTATGTCTTGGATCAAAACCTAATGGCATAGGATACTTGAGTATACTTAGGGTAAGAGATCCCTAAATATAAGCAACAACAGGAGTGATGAAATGAAGTAAGAACACTTGACTCGTCCACTTCCCCTATAGTTAGGATAGAGCACATCCTAAGCAAGGAAAACACACGTATTGAGGTGAACGAGAGCAACGGCAGATGGAATGAAAGAAACGAAAGCGAATATACAAGACGATGAATATACAATGATCAAGAAGGTAGGAATCTCACCTTCTTGTGCGATTGATGAGGAATGGATCTAGCTAGGTGCAAGTTGATATCTGTATCAACAACGGACAAAGCCCGATCATAATCGACATGGTATGGATCCTCAGTGGTCTCAACATGAAAAGGTATGAACTCATTAGTGGAAGAAGTAAGGTCATGTCTAACCTGGAAAGTCTCTCCTAAAATTATCCTCCGCAATAAGGTATCTATGGTGTAAATGTTGCGAATCTCATCAACACATCACCACACACTAGAAGAAGGAACACAGGGAGTCTATGCTTTCCAAGTCTCCTCGCTGGAAGAGGAATTCTCGAGTCTCGTTATCGTCCAGGTGAAACAAACATCTCTGATCTCAACAGCTAGGTCGTAGTCCTCTTATTCGGCTAACACAATTACATACACTCTCATCATCAAGGGTGGGTTTTTTTGGCGACAATGGGTGCGATGATCATCTCAATCAAAACATTCTCGTTGTGGAAACAAAACCGTATCTCTCCAGATCCATAATCAATAATGAAATTCACAGTAGTAAGGAAAGGTCGACTCATGATGATTAGAATGCGCTCCACAGAGGTGAAGGTTTCCATAGGCAATACAACAAAATCAACAGTGTAGCTCATGCCCTAAATTTGAATGACAACATTTTCAAGAATACCCTTTGGCCTCTTTATTGATCAATCAACAAACTGACATATCATCCCAGTTTTCTTTAGATGTCCAAGATTGAGTTTCTCAGAAGTGAGAAGGGTATCATATTAATTGATACACTGTTGTAAATGGGTGTATGATCAAAGTGATGGATAGAAATGACACATCTAACGAAGGGTGTACTAGTGTCCCTTTTCTTGTTGGGCAGACGATGAGTGATGGCATGTGCAGTAGCCATGGTCAGAATGTGGCATTCAGTCTTGCGGTGTCTCTTCCTTTTCTTGTGTGTAGGTGCAGGCAAAAGGTTCATGGCCTTTCAAAGTGGAGCATCAAAAATATCCTAAATAGACACCACCACTTCGGGTTGGTCAACATTTCTTTTAGATTTTTAGTTTCTTCCTCACTTGGAAGGAAGTCAAAATAAGTATGTACAAAAGGATAACTAGAATCAGATTGTACAGTGTCATCCTTGAAGGGCGGGTGGGTGGGAACTGTGGTATGTTTCTAGCTAGGTGTCTCCCAATATTGTCTTTTTGGATTTTTTATATTTTGCTCATTTTTTTATTTTTGGTGATTAAGATCTCTCAAGGGTGCCCTCTCGTGAATACATGACATCAGAAGGTGAAGCGACTGTGTGAATCTTATTTGGATCAGTGAGGTTATCTATCCTCCGTTGCATTTGCTTTACTACCTGGGTCACGTAGTCAAGAGTGGTGTCCATGAGAGTTGAGTCCAACATCTCAATACCGGATGAGGATGATGGTGGGTGAAAAAATTATGGTGATGGAAAATTGTCAAAATCCGGTAGCTGAAATTATGGGCGTGGTAGATATGTACAAAAAGAAAAATCCGATTAGTACTCCTCTTGACAAAATGGAGGTGAACTGATTAGAGTGGAGTGAGAAGAATCTGCGAAGTCTAGATAAAAGTAGCTCCAGTCAGTCATCTCGGTATTGAAATAACCAAGAATCCAAGGAGTGGTCTTGTGGTCCTCACAAGGCAGGACCAACAATAGCTGAAGTGACCTCACTCGAGATCTGACTAAATTCAACAATCAACCCACAACAATATTAAAGAAATCAAAGCAAGTGGATCAAAATATATTATAAACCCTACAATGAAATGTGTATACTGGACAAGTATGGTAGGGTATCGAATACAGGGAACAAGGGACATATCATGTATATTATCTATAAATAAATAATATATGTAGGAAAAAATGGAGTTGCCCCACCCCAATTTTCAGATGTTTTTTCTTCAAAATATCACCATGTATATTCATCTACATATCCCTTCTATATGTCATTCAAATTTCGTCAGAAACAGATACTCCTATGCCGCCATGTAGAACATGTAATTTAACGGTCTAAACATTGTCGTAATCGACATGTTCTAGATGGAGGGCATAGGGGTCTCTATTTCTGACGAAATTCGAATGACATATAGGAGGGATATATAGATGAATATACATGGTGATATTTTTGAAAAAAATAAAATAATGCCAGAAAATGTAGTAGGGGCAGGCGACACCTATTGAACCCATATATGTATCTATGTACATATATGCATAATATTTACTCAATTTTTTGTGGGTTTTTAATTAATTTATTTTTTAAATATATATATATATATATATTTGAATTTTTTGAATTTTAAAATTACTTTTTTTAATATATAATAAATATATAACTATATATATGTAATATAATGTAATAAGTATAATGTAAGGGCTATATATGCAATATAAGAATAATATAGAATAAAAATTAGAAAATACAAGCAAAAATAATCCTTTTTATTTTTCTAAAAGGATTTAAAATATTTATAAGATAGTTATCATTATTATAATAATAGATAATTATAATATATATATGCTATATAGGGTATTATAATAATAAATATAGATACATAATCACAATTTCAAAACAAAATATTTTTGTGTTTTTCAAATATTCTCCTATTTTTGAGATTTTTTTACAGAATATTTTACTATATTTTTGTATTTTTAAAATCAGAAAAGTTCTAAACAAGGACTTTTTAAATAGGACGAATTTATTAGAGAAAAAAAAGAAAATGGGTTCAAAATTTTTCGAAACCAAATTTAATATATAGTAGATAATATATATAAAAATATACGATAAATTTTTTTTGGATTTTTAGCAAATATTTTATAATTTTTTAGTATTAGTAAGTGTTTGTTATTTTTTAGGTTTCTTCTCATATTTTTTGTGATTTTTGGTCTGGAGTGATAAAATAGTTTAATAATAGTATGTACTTTTTTGGAATTTTTCAAAGAGGTTTTTATAAATTTTTATATTTTTTAAATTAAATAGGGAATAAAATAACTCTTTTTGATTTTTTAGAAATAGAAAATGCATCAAAATGCTAAATGGAATATATAACACAAACAAGCATGGCGTCTGACATTTTCATCTATTTTTGCAGAATTTTTGAAGCGCCAAAGTTATTTTTAGAAAAAAAAATGAAAAAAATTAACGTAAATTAAGCTCGTAGGGGTATTTTTGTAAATAAAAAAACTTTCAGGACTCGCATGCAAAATATCCAAAGTTTTTAAATGGTAACTTGATTTTTATAAACTAAACATTAAATATAAAACCAGGAGGTGTTTACATGCAAAATGTCCACTCACGTGGGCATCCACGTGAGGTGACCTGGTAATAGCCTAAATATCAATATTAAAAAATTCCAAGGGTTTGCTGCAATTTATCCACAAGTTTTGAACATAAATAAATATTTACAAGACCTTTTACAAAATACAAAAAGGTGAAGGGGTGTTTATACATTACCTCCATTTAAGTCGCTTTAATCTGGTCGTTCGACGCCACACGTCGTAGATGATCTGACACTCCTGAATGAGTACCCCTTCGAATAAAATGGATAGCCATGATTAGATCTGGGTCATGTTCTTGATCGTACGGATGAGAAGGGGTCATGAAGAACTCCTAAAGAACACAGGTCCAACGAACTTTGAGTGGACTTTTTTCATGCTCTAATGACTGATCTCTCCTCCGAAAGGCCCAACAGCTTACCGGGGCTCCTCCGTGTGCGATGGTTGGCTTCGATGAAGTCGAGGGATATCAGGGAGCTTATACGGCTTCTAACGACCTAGGGTTATTCCAGGTGTTCGATGAGGTTCCAGATATCTCTGGGAGTCGTGAACCTGTACCAAAAATTTTCCATGACTTGCAACGAGTCACCACGACCAAGTGGTGAAGCTAAAGTAGCGTAGAATGGGGTGGGGTGGAAATGGGGGCCCTGACGAACGGTGGAATTTGTGGCCTTAAATCTTAGATCCACGATGGTTCTAGGTTGACTAGATGGGGGATCGATGGAGAACGTGAAGGAGAGTCGAACGGGGTGGAATTCGAGCGAGGGGAACAATCGAGTCACAATAATTTGGCCTGGAGCTCGAGCTCTAAGCAAATTGGGATTTTAAAATTAAACCTAATCTATTGAATTAAACGAGAAAATAATGAGTGAAATCGAGAATAGAAGTAAGTTATTACCTTGGAAAGTAGAAGAGATGTCTCGATTTGGTCCATGGACCAAAGAAGTTGAACCAGCCGGAGAGCTCCTCCTACGATGGGTGGATCACCACCACAGACGACCCTCCTTGTAGCAAATCAACCTAATCTGATGCTTTCACCAAGGGGGAGAGGTTCGGACGGATATAAGGTGTTAAGGCTATCTGTAGAGGGATCAAAATTAGATCGGATGCGGAGGAGGAACATTTATAGGTCGTTAGAAGGAGTGGTTTTCGACAAAGATGCCAATCAACTCGATGAAGATCAGTTAGATCTTTGGCCTTGGCATGAATGAGGGATGGCACATCTCCAGGAATCATGCAACACACCAAAGATGACGATGGCTTCGAGCGGAAAAAAGGAGAAGATCAGAATTCTGACAAATTCACAACTCGGGGAAGAGGAGGGGTCAGTTGACCCGAGTCAAGAGAAGGTTTTTGGTCAGAAAATTCCTTGGTGAAAATTCCTTGGAAATTCAAGAACAAATAATAAATGAATTTATTAAGTTTTTATTAAACAAAAAAATGTTTATAATTTAATGTAGTATTTTATTGTTGCTTTTATTTATTTTTTTCAAGGTTATTTATTACAAGTTAATATTTACAAGTATAAACATAGGTAAAAATACATGTATTTTAGTATTTTAATTTTTTAAATTTGTATTTTACATTTTATTATTTTATAAATGTTTTTATATATTTTTTAATTTATTTAAATACTTGTTAAGGTATTTTTATTGTATTTTTATGAATTTATATGTAAACTTAAATAAATATGTACATATATATTATAGGTGTATAAATATCGGTATACTTTATCTATGTATTAAAGTAATTGATTTATTTTGATTTTATTTTAATGGTTTTATTTTATTTTAATTATGTACATATGTTTCAAATAATATTTATAATTTTGTAAAAATAAAATGAAGTGAAAAATATAAAGAATAAATATATTGAATATAATATACAAGTATAGTGCACAATCGGGGCCTAAAATCTAACTTTTGCATTTTAACTCCAAATTGAATGAAATCACTTTCATTAAATAATTATTAAATTTTATATACAATTAAAGGTTAGTTTGGTTAATTTTGATACAATATGGAGAAGATATAGTTCTACAAAATTTTTATTTTGGCTTTTTATTATATGTCTCTCGGGCACACTGTGCATTATTTTTCAGTTAAATCAATTTTGTATTTCTTTGTAGTTTTGTCTACAATATTTATGTTGAGGGTTTTGTTATTTGAGGTGTAAAAACAATAAAATAAAATAGGTGCCAGAATGTAATATTTGGGCAAAAAATAATCAGGGTTTTAGTTGTATTTTCTATACAATTACTCTGTCCTATCTCACCCTACATTATTCCTTTTCAACCAAGTTATAAGGGTGACTGGGTCTAGGTGTCTATGGTCATTCAATACCTATGGTATCTCATTTCTTTTTCTTTCTTCCTTTATTATTTTATTTTGGATTTAAATACAATGTATATACAATAGTTTGTATACTTTATAGAGTGTTTATTTTGATAAATTAATGATATATACATGCATTTAGCTAGGGATTTTAAGTCCAAAATGAAAGAATAAAGGTGATGAAGTGAGGATTAACCACCTGCCCATACTTTCCTTTTCTAGTCCCTAGCAAACACTTGTGTCTATAAGTGCATGAAAGAAAAAAAGAACTTGTATTGATTTTAAATTTTAAACTTGTCTTCAATCAAAGTTTGGAGCTTGGTCGAACCTTTTGGATTTTTTAGTTTGGTCGGAACCTTGCTAGGAATTGGACTTGAAACACAACGACCTCTGAGAGTCACAAAACTCTCCCCATGTTTCCTCAAAAGCTAGGTTAAAACAAGTCGACGTCAAACGCAATCCCTTATGACTATGAGTTTATCTTGTACAGTATCAGTGATATGTAGCTCCTCTCAGCTGAAGTAGGGTGTTCCAATAACTTCTTCCTCTAGAAGCAGGGTATTCCCTTCTAAGTTCAAGCACAATCGGCTCAAGAAGAGGAGTTGGGGAAAATAATGGACGGTAGCCAATGTAGCTACCTATCCTAAGATGCTTGACTAGTGTAGCCAAGTCATCCAACTCCAGGATCACATATAACTTTGTCATTGAAGCTCAGGCTTACTTATCGAATACATACGTGCTCCAACGAGAATTAACTTTCTTGGATTTTTGCCTGTCTATTTTTTGATGTTTTTGATTTTTCATCATTTTTTAATACTATATACAACAACATTTAATAGACTATCCCTCTTTTGAAGCATTATTACAACCCACAACAACCTTTCATTAGATCTCATGGCTACTGGATCGTTGGGGCACAATGGACACAGTATCGTTGATAGAAGCGATGTTCATCGGTTTGCTAATCAAACACGTTTAACAATCACTACATGATCGAGTGTGCCTTTGATCAACAACCAGCCACATAGAATATTTCAAGTGATCAATGTGCGTGGGTTAACAATTTATTATAACTATACTATAAATGTGTATAAGGGTAAGTCGTAGAGTATCGAATATAGAGAGACAAGTCAGTATAACAGGAATATTATTTATTAATAAATAATAAATAAATAATATAGGTAATAATTGGTATAATTACTCAATCAAATAATCAATTAATTAATGTTTTTGTGGTTTTTCTATTTTTATTTTCTATTTGTTATTTTTATTTTTTATTCCTTTTATTAATTTTCTAATTTTTAGCTCCTTTTTAATATATAATAAAGTTTTATATATAACTTTATATAATATAAGATAATATAATCATAAATATAACTAAAAATAGCCAAAATTTGTAGAATAAAATATTGTTGTGCTTTTAAATTTTTATAATGTTTTTATGATTTCTAGTAGTTTTTGAAAAATTTTAGGTATTTTTAAAGTCAAAATACACAAAACATTGACTAGTTAATAGGTCATAAGTTTTAAGGTATTAAAAATAGATAAGTGGTTTAAAATTCCTTAAAATTAAATTTAATATATAGTATATAATATAAATAAAATTCAGAGACAGGAAGAAATATTTTTGGTCTTTTTCAAGATTTTTAATAAAATTTTTTAAGGATTTTGGAGTTTTTTTATTTTAGTGATTTTCTTTTTCTATTTTAGGGATTTTGGTCTGGAGGTTGAAATACAATAATAAAAAAATAATTTTTTGGAATTTTTAAATATGGTATATATTTTTTGGATTTTAAGGCAAATTAAAATAAAGCGTGTTGTTTGATTTTTAAGAAATAAGGAAAATGAGAAAATGCAAAAAAAATTAGGGCGTGAAAGATCATACAATAGAGGACATTCTCCTATTTTTTATTATTTTTGGAGCGTGGATGATATTTTTAGAAAATAGAAAACAAAAACAAAAGTTAATTGAACTAGTAAGGGTATATTTGCAATTAAAATAAAGAGCAGGGGTAAATGCAAAATATCCAAAATGTTTACAACTAATATTCAAAGTTTAAATATTAGAATAATAACAAAAAAAGTGTAAGGGCTTCTATGCAAATGGCCATCTCCCATCGATCGAATGGTATTTGAAAGCCTAGGCGAACGTTCTTGATCCAACGGCTAGAGGGTATCTGCAAGAACGGGTGAAGAACGCTTCGATCGGCCCTATCCTCCTATAGATTCGTCTTGACCCATAGAAGGGTCCTACTACTCCTTGGGAGGAACCGACATCTCCAGGTGGTACAAGATGGTCCAGAGCCCACCGATAGGGCCTTGTCGATGGCATGGAGAACGAGGCTCCTGAAGAGGCTCCTCCTCCTTGAATTGGCCTCAAGATTAGGCTCTTTCATCTCCAGACTTGCACAAGTGACACAAAGGGTTGAGGGGAAAACTTCCTCGACCTGTAAAATGGTGGAATGGAAGCGGGGCGAGGCATGACAGTAGATCTCCGGTGAGGCGATGGAAGTGGAGATCCGAGAGCTTGCTCCATAAGGGGACAAGGTGAATGGAATGCGTCGGAGATGGAGAACATGAAGGGAAAATAGGTGAATGTGGATAGGTGGGTTAGAACTAATTGGACACAGAGGAACAGAGGTGGTCGGAGCTTTAGAGCTCCGGCAAAGCTAATTGTCCTATTTAACCTAAAATTGTAATTAAACTAAGAAATAATGCAGAGACAAAAGACTATGACCAAATCTACCTAAGAACACAGAAACTAACCTCA